>JAVGVS010000174.1:574033-895925 GCA_032718565.1 Distichodus sexfasciatus
CGCGCCGTCACACCTCTGTCCGCAAACGATGGCAGCGACGTTGTTAACGATGAGCTCCGCGCTCGCGCCGCCGCAGGACGACTTCCTCGCGCTGCTCAAGCCCTCGCTGTCGGACGCTTTCAACGAGGACGCCTCGCTATTCTCCTTCGATGGCAAGACCTCCGAACCGGATCGCACCCTCACTAACGACTACGCGCAGGTAACGTTCATGAGCATCTGCTTGTGTTTTCTTTATTATTGTTTTGCTCCTCATATACAGTTAGTGCGATTCTTCATTTATTAATTAATTGCTTTGTGGGAAAAAAATAAATAAATAAAAATACATGTATATATATATATAGATATAGATATAGATATAGATATAGATATAGATATATATACAACACATACACACATATATATACATACATACATATATAGCATACACATATATACATACATATATACTGTACATATACACATACATGCACACACACACACACACACACACACACACATATATAAAATATATATATATAAAAATAATAATAATAAATACAAGGTCTTAAATGGGTTCCATTGTTCTTCAGAGACTGACATATGGTTCTTTTTTGTGAGCATTATTATTTATTTATTTTTCCTTCCCCCATTAAGATGCTTTCTAATGTGAAGTTAGTCCAATGAGTAACAAAATAAAGAATAATAATAAATAAATGAATATCTCATATCACAATACACACCCATGTATTTACAATAATGATAAAAATAACCATATCAATAATATCAATAATAATAATAATAGCAGCAATAATAATAACAGCAATAACCGTTAAACATACTCCACTAGCCACCCACGTGTGCATGCATGTGTGTGTGCGCGTGCGTGAGCTGGTTTGTCAATTGGAAGTGGTGAAATTTGATGATGATGGGGTGAAGCAGTGCCCCATTTCCCCCAGCGTGAACCGGTAGCAGGTAGGGCCCCCCCAGTTAATAGTAATATTTTGAGAGTTGTGGTCTCGGCTGGTCTCCAAATAAAATCCCGAGTCCTCGAGACTTTTAAAAACTTGTCTCAAGTACTACAACACTAACTGAAATACGTTCAATTTTATGCAGAAGTGGGAAGAGATTGTGCTCAAAAACAGTATACCACAGCAATGTGATGTACTGTATAACTTTGCAGATACTGAATTTATACAGTAGAAGTGATCAGGTAACAGTGCAAAGTTATAGGAAATACGTTAAGTGCAATTTACGATAAAGGAACAGGTAGAAGAGGCTAATCATAGCCGACAGAATTGGACTATTAAATGTGGCTCTCTCTCCTGTCTGCAGAAATCCCTTTTTTCTGTGCTTCATGTGACAGGATGACTTTCTAAAGAGATGAGAGAAGCACAAGCGCAACTCTAATTTGCACCCAAGATATGGTTTGCATGTGACATGCTCTGATGTACTGCATAGCTAATAGGAAGTAAGTGGAGGAGACGATAGTTTTGGCAGTTCTCTGAATTTCTAGAAATGTGTAATTCATCTCTTCGATCCTGTAAAGTGGATGGAAAGGGAGCCCTGGTGTGGAAATGATTTTCTCAACAGGTTGGTTTAGTTCTACTTGTATCCACTGAGTAGTAAGAAATATGTCAGTTTCACAACCATTTTATGTGTATGTTTACAAAAGAACTGACCAGCTATACTTCACATGGTGTAAAAGGCCCTTATATCGTAAAATATTATTAAATAGTAAATTAGACTGCTTTAAGATGCTAAATCATAACTCTTCCATTATTTAGAATTTACCCAGCCATAGGTGGCCACATGGGTGTGGTCATGCGATAAATGTACGTTGAGCCTCCTGGGTATTGTGTTCTTAACCCCAACAAAGGCAGTTGATGACATAACAGTAGGTTGTTCGCCCCGTGATCAGAAGGTCGCAGGTTTGAACCCAGGGCCAGTAAAGTTACCATTTTGGACTTATTTCTGGGAGACAACTACATTCACACCTTACGCGGCTAATTTAGCATTGCCAGTTAGCCTATTTTGCATGCTTGTGGACTGTGGGAGGAAACAGGAGCACCTGGAGGAAACCCACATGAACACATGCAAACTCCACACAGAAAGACCCCACAGCCGACCTGGGGTTCGAACCCAGCGCTAACCACTCCGCCACCGTGCTGCCCTAGACTATAATTTGAGTGTACAATTCTGCTCAGTTAAATTCAGGTTATTTTTGCGTGTCCATTTTCATTTATGGCATTTAGCAGACGCTCTTATCCAGAGTGAATTCCCTTGCCTAATTACAGGGACAGTCTCCCTGGGGCAACTCGGGGTTAAGGGTCTTGCAGTGATGGTAGTGCCAGACGTGGGACTTGAACCCACAACCTCTTGGTCTGGAGGCGAGTGTCAATTACCCTTAAATTGTTATTAGTTGGCACCTGGTTAATTCAGCAACTATCAAATAGGAGAAAGGGCAAATAGGAGACTAGTTAATTAAACATTGCATTAATCACATTGATAAATTCACTGTTGAGTCAAAGTAATCCTTAGTTGTAGAACTACTGTTATTAAAAGGTAGATGATGTTTTGTGACGGTACAGTGGATTCCTACACAGGACAGCTACCCTGTAGTGTTGCTCTCAACATTGAGCAGAAGATATGAGCAGTGGACTGACAGACCTGCTTACGCTGTGGCCTTGTGAAGTCAGATAAATGTCATATGCCAGATCATGGTGCTACTGTTGTAAGCACTAGAGAGGTTGACAGAGCAGAAAGTAACTGCTGATGGCTAAATGACTGTAAGATTGTATGAAGTATAAGATTGCATTGATTGTTTAATAGGGCTGGGTACCGATCTTCAGTACTTTTGTTGTACTAACCAAAATGATCCAGTACAATCGAGCTCTGGAAAATTATCTTTCTGTGCCAAATTTGAATACCCAAACAGTAAATCTCACTGTCTCTGAGTATACACTGTGCAAATGCTGCCTCGTATAGTTTTTTTCTTCTAACATTAATTTATTTGGTAACAATTTACATTAAGTGCACCTTCATAATGCATTTATAACGCATTAATGAGGCATTTATAAGACAGATTTAATTATACATTAAAGACTCATAAAATGCCTATGACAGCTTTAATAAAAAAAAAAAACCACTTTAATATACATTAGTAGCATGCATTATTATTGTGCCTGACAAAAAGTTCAGCAAGCATTTCGCTGCATTATTAACTATGATACAGCATGATAGTTATGCACCTTCACAATGCAATATTATACTGGGTGTAAATGTACATTAAAACTTCATAAAGCATTCATAATACATTTAATGAGAAAATACCTTTAATACACAATATCTTAAATATACGTATGTAATATAATATGTAACAATAATAATGCATGTTATTAGTGTTTATTAAAGGGATCCCCGACTAGTAAGACATGTTGGCCTTAGAAGATTAACGTTGGTGTCAGCTATGTAAATGTGTAAATATAAAGTTTGAGTGCTGTCTTCCACGTTGTCCTCCTGATTTACAGTGCGCTCGGGCTCGAACTGAAAAGGCTGAATGGAAGACGCGTTCATCTCGCTGTACTGTCAAGCGAATTAGGCCGAGGACGGAGCAACCATGTGACGTCACTACCCAGAATGCATTGAAACGTAAACAACAATGGCGGCCTACGAGTGAAAGAATTTTCTAAAACTTTTATTAAAAATAATAAGATATAGAGTGTTTTTATATCACATTTACATAGCTGACACCAACGTTAATATTCTAAGGCCAACATGTCTTACTAGTCGGGGATCCCTTTAAAGCTGATATATTTTTCATTTAAAGCTGTTGTAGACACTTTACAAATCCTTAATGTATAATTAGATGCTTCTTATAAATGCCTTATTTGTATTTATAAATGCATTATGAAGGTACACAATGTAAATCGTTACAATTCATTTTAACATAGACTTTTCTCATTACTAAGGGTCACCTCATAGGCACATTTCACTCCTCATAGCAGATAGGAGTGCAACTGAAGTGCAACTAAATGTCTGGCTTGCAAAAACGCAATTGCTTGTTTAAGTGTAACAACATTCTATAACTGTCAGAAAGTGCCTTGTGTGTTTCTGCTTCAGCAAAGCGAGTGCCGCACTCTGTGCCTTGCGGCGTTCACTGAGATGGGATTTTCCAAACCGAATATGTGACTGTCTTGACCTAACCAACTCAAGGTAACACTCGTTAAAATAGTCAGGTGATGAAATAAAAGCCTCTCTTTTTATTACGCTCCACCATTTATTTCATGATGTTTACAGCAATATTTGTTCATCCTCTGGATGAGAGTTTGTAATGTCACGTGCCATCGCTTGGACACAGACTGAAACATAGTGGTGGACGAAACAAGACTTTGTGAAAAACTGACACTTTCCCGGCAACTGGGCCGGAATTTTCCAAGTAGTTTAGAGACAGTTCGTTCACCGTCTCCTCAGTGACACCTCCTGGCCAGTTTGAGTATTCTATCTCGATAATGCAGTTCTTAAAATTTTGTTTCTGTCACGGTGCGGTAGGAATGGGAGGTGAGGACACTGTTGCAGGCAGAACAAAAGGGTTTATTGGGGAAAACAGGCAGGGTACACATAACGGAGGCAAAAATGGGGAAAAATAGGAGAACTGAGGCAATCAACACCAGGGCAAAAATAGAGGCAAAAACAGGGGCAAAAAAGCGGAGACAAAAACCAGACACGAACAAAAGTATCAAAATAAAGATGGGGCTCATGCTGCCAGCTTACGATACGGGTAACAGAGGAATCTTCCGTGGGGAAACAGAAAGAGCGATATCCTGACGCTCTAAGGCCCATGAGGCGAAACAAAGGTGATCTAGACTCTGGAGAAACCAGTCTTGTATAAAGTACCCGAAAGTCTCACTTAAGTACAGATACCCTCCCAAAAATTTACTTTGATAAAGGTTGAAGTCACCAACTAGAATTCTACTCCAGTAAAAGTCTTGAAGTATCTAGTATTTACTGTACTTAAGTATTACAAGTAATTTATAACTAACTGTACTTAAGTAATGAAAGTATAAGTGCAAGTAAATGTTAATAACAACAGAACACTGTCTAAACTTTTAATGTTAGAACGATTACTCAGCATTTTAAAGCATGGTAAATAAAAATTTTGCCTCCATCACACTTAAAAAACAGGGCTTTAAAAACCTAATCTGGCACCTTGAAACATAAACATTGTCTTCAAAGCCTTAAGAATGTACAGAACAGCAACCTGTTTTTTCTACATAGTTTCATTCAACCTTCCCTCCCTCCCTCTTTTTTTCTCCCTAACCTCCTTTCCTCCTTTGCTAGTACCCTCGCAAAGCACAACCCAGTCATAACTTGAAACTGAAAAAAGAGGCATTTCATCTGATAGGACGAATCTTTCCCACCCACGTAAGAACATTGTGTTTAAGTATGGCGAGGGGTGCTGCTCATCTTCTTCTCCGTTGTTTGTAGCCGACACTGCTTCCTCTACTTCTTGCTCCATGACTGCTTGTGGGATAGCTGCTCAGTGCTCACATCAACAGATAGCCGACAGGTTGAGTGTGGAGTGATGCGTATGCACGTCGCGTTACATAGATCATAGATCAATGACAAGTCAGTGTCCTCAAGCTTTTGTTGCGGTCACCTAAACTAAGAGCGGGAGAAAACACCAAATCTAATTTGATTTTTGTAATGAGTAACGACACTCCACGCTGAAAATGTATCGGAGTAAAAGTATGCAGTTCTGTTAGGAAATGTAGTGAAGTAAAAGTGAAAGTTGACAAAATTAAAAAAACTCAAGTAAAGTACAGATAAAACATACTTGAGTACAGTAGTGAAGTATTATTACTTCGTTACTATACAACACTGGGAGAAATATTACTGTTTGATCGGAATGGGAGTTTACCGGGAGACACGAGCCTGGGGAAAACCACAAGAAACAGGGGTGAGTGACAGATACCAAACCATGAACAAAACCAAACGTAATCCAAACCACACGTAGCATGAGGGTGACAGACACGGGTCAAACTGGATTAAATAAAGCCACACAACTGAACAAAAGAGTGCTTGCACCAATCTCAAACTGAAGGCAAACGAGACGCAGGTGAAAGTAATAATGAGCGCGGGTGTGCTCTAAACAGACACTAACCTACTAGGTAGGGAGCATGCAGTGCAGACAATATACGGAACAAGACATATACGGAAGTGGCGTGTGCTCTAAGCAGAGAGTGAACTACTCGCGAGGGCATGGAGTGAAAACAGCGAGAACCCAGAAGTGGGGAGCAAGCTAATGGGGAAAGCTAAGACTAACCGAAGACACACAAGGTGGACTAGACACAACAGGAATAGTGCCGAAAGTGAACCCAGAGAATAGAACTAAATAAATGAACTTAAATAGCGGCAGCTACTGCCGCTTAACCGAGACCGAGGGGGCACTGTCTGGCCAAAGTCCAGAGGAGCCGTGACAGTTTCATGTGTTTTCTATTTTTCTAAATTTGTTCTTTTCATATAATGCTTACAGTCCAAACTTGGTGCATTTTGTTTTCTTGTTATATTTAATATATTCATTTTTCTGAACCTTATATTGCTATTACAGTTTAAACTTGAAAGTACAGTGTTTACATTTGGCATTTTACATTGCAATGTTTTATGTTGGGCCATATGTTTTATGTAAGTGCAAATTCATTAATATTTTATTACTGATTGAATAACTTTTATTTGGAACTTTTGGGTAAATACCCAAAAGTTCCAGATAAAAGTTATTCAATCAGTGAAGATTTAAGCAATAATTAGGCATGAACAGAATCTATTTTGCATTTGCACAACAACATAATATTTGGAACTTGATGTAAATAATGTAAAATAAATGATTTAATTCTTATTTAATTCTATAAAATTGATTCTTATTTCAATCTTAACCATAAGAAGAGTGAGAACACAAGCACTTTATTTTGTTGGTTTATTTTAAATCACGGCTGGGAACATTAAAGGATTAACACGTGATCAGTCAGAAGACTTTATTGATTGGGGTTTTTTTTTACACAAATTATTCATATGACCAAGTTGAGCCAAAATTTCCACTGGTACCACAAGCACAGATCAGCCTGAAGCCTGTTTTATACTTGATGCATTTATACTTAACACATTCCTGTAAATATTTATTGCAGAGAAAAAGGTCTCCAGATTGATTGCATGTTACACACACATGTGAGCCGTTGCAAATGTTTGTCAAAATAATGTTTAAAAACCTTTTGTCTGACTGAAAAAACATGACTGACATTCGCGGCAACTCATGTCAATAAGGCGATGAGTTGAATGCAAAAAATCAAGTAAAAAATTAAGATCGGTAGCATGCCTATAGTGTTTATTTCACCAGTGCTAGCTATTGGAGTTGTTTGCAAACGCTACTTTCAAGACAGCATTACCTTGAATTTGGCAAAGAGTGATGGCGTTGCTACTGTAGACTTCGTATTTTTCTTATGGGTACAAAGTTTGGGGCGCTAGCCTCCTTCGTCCATCGTGCACAACTGACTGCTTGCACCATGCGGAGGGGGAAAGGAAGGGGGTATGTGTTCCTAAACTTCACACAACCTCAGGAATGAAATCGGTGTCCTAACACTAATATATGTTCAGACAGCGTCAGTCAAGCAGCAGCCACATCTTTGTCGTTGGATAGCAGACGCCGCCGTTCCCAGTCACTAGACTTGCACTGGATGTACAAATTCTCTTATAGGAGAGATCTCATATTTTCCCTGACAAAGTCAGCATGTTCAGTACTTATAGTTTTTGATTGGGCAAGTCATATAGGAGAGTACTAGGGGGACCAACCCTGGGCAGATGCACATCACATGGCACACACACTCACACAATCACACTCACATTCACATCTTACAGGGGCAAGTAACACATTTACAGAGTCACCAAGTAACATATTCCATGCTTTTGGACTGTGGGAGGAAACCAGAGCGCCCGGAGGAAAACCCATGCTAACACGGGGAGAGCATGCAAACTGCACACAGAAAGACCCTACAGCCGACCCGCGGATCGAACCCAGAACCTTCTTGCTGTGAGGCAGCAGCGCTAACCACCGTGCCGCACCATTGCCCAAAAATAAAGGATTTAATGTTTAAAATGTGTACGATGCTCAGTGTACTAGTGTTCAGGTCAGTTCAGGCTCATCTGTAAAGTGCATGACTTTTCATGTAGATGATTTAATGTGACGTCCCATTCTCTGAAACCCTTTGACTGACGCCGTCTGAACCCTTTGCTTTACTTACAAAGTCAAGGGAAATTCTTTTGTTTTGCTCTGGGGAGATCATCCCAAATGCCTTTGCTGTGTAAGCATGAGGAAATGAGTCTGTTTATGGCAGGGGCTTGTGGCATTGCTCAAGGTGAATGGATCAACTCGTCCACTCTGTAATTGCATCCCACTCATTCCTTTCCCTGGTTCTAGGTTCTGCACCCCACGCACTATGAAACATTTAAGGTCACAGCTATGCTGTTTTCATCTGAGTCTTTGTTTGTTTTTGGCAAAGCAGTGATGACTCCCAATCTGACAAATCCATTTAATGCTGTATAGGATTTCTCTCAGGCCCCACTGCAATATATTAATGTTTAATATTAATTATGAGTTGTTTTTCTCCATGTGGCTAGCAGAGCTTATGAAAATCAATAAACATCCCCTTTTCTGTTTGCTATAATGTATGTTATGTTTTTGCTTCTTGCAGGGCTGGTGGTCATACTGCTGAAGATGATGGTGTAGACAAGAGCACACTGGTGGTCATTTTTCAGGAAAACTCTCCTGACACCCTTTTTAAAAACCGTAACATCAGGAAAGTTAAAGTCACCTGGAGATTTGCTTTCTAAAGAGTGTTCATAAACATGTTAAACTGCATTAGGGGACTTTGTCCCTCCCCTCTACACAGGGCCTTCCATCTTCTGCTCTTCCTCACGTATCTCTGTCAAATTGGGTGTCTGAAAGCCACCTTCCCCTACTTCCGGACCTTTGCCCCATCAGAGGGTGGGTTAACACATCTGGTCATCCACAACAAAACGGGTGAAGTTTACATTGGTGCTGTCAACTGGATCTACAAACTCTCCAGCAACTTGACCAAGCTGCGCAGCCATGTGACAGGGCCTGTAGTGGACAATGAGAAATGCTACCCGCCACCTGGGGTTCAGTCCTGCCCGCATGTGCTGTCACATACAAACAATGTCAACAAACTACTGCTGCTGGACTCAGGGCAGAACCGACTCATTGCCTGTGGGAGCACATCACAGGGTATTTGCCAGTTTCTGAGACTAGATGACCTCTTTAAACTTGGTGAACCGCACCACCGCAAGGAGCACTACCTCTCCAGTGTGACTGAGGCAGGCACCATGTCTGGTGTGGTGATCAGTGGCCCCCAAGGTGTAAGCAGTGGAAAAATATTTGTGGGTTCACCTATAGAAGGCAAATCTGAGTACTTCCCCACTCTCTCTAGCCGTAAATTGATGGTCAATGAGGAGGATGCTGACATGTTTAGTTTTGTGTACCAGGATGAGTTTGTTTCTTCACAACTAAAGATACCCTCAGATACACTTTCCAAGTTCCCCACCTTTGACATTTACTACATTTATGGCTTCAACAGTGAGCAGTTTGTTTATTATTTGACCCTTCAGCTGGACACACAGCTCACATCCCCTGATGCCAGTGGTGAACAGTTCTTCACCTCCAAGATTGTACGTCTTTGCGTGGATGACCCTAAATTTTACTCATATGTGGAGTTCCCCATTGGATGCACCAAGGATGGTGTAGAGTATCGGCTGGTCCAAGATGCCTACCTTACCCGACCCGGTGCCAGACTTGCCCGATCTCTGGGCATCTCGGAGAGGGAGGAGGTGCTGTTTACCGTTTTTGCTCAGGGCCAGAAAAACAGGGTCAAACCACCTAAAGAGACGGCCCTGTGTCTTTTCACTATTCGCAAAATTAAGGAGAAGATAAAGCAGAGGATCCAGTCTTGCTATCGTGGGGAGGGAAAACTCTCTCTGCCCTGGCTGCTGAATAAGGAGCTGGCCTGCATCAATTCGGTGAGTTATCCTTTCACTTTCAGAAGGGGCAGTGCTTTTTGCATCTACTCTGCAGCTCGATTGCGGTTCTGTAACATTATATGCCTGAGATGTGATAATTCCACATTCTGTGTAATAGGGCTGCAACAACTAATCAATTAAGTAGATTAAAATTGATTATTAAGAGAGTCAGCAACTAATTCAATAATGGATTAGTTGGGTCTACGTTATTATACACATACGTACAATAATGTGGGAGCAGTAAGCTAACCAAAGCCGCAGTGGCAGTAAAGCAGCATTAAACTGGACGCCGACTGCCATAAAAAAAAGAATAAGGAGACGAGAACCAGTGCCATGTCTTGTCGTCACAAAAACTGAAGTAATCGTGTAGAAACACATGAATGACATTCTTCACATGTAAACACATTCACTGTTTGTTAGAGCGCACGACTCTCTCAGGGAAGTCATTCACTAAAGCATTCCAGTTCAGTCAAATCTTCCCATTTATTACAGACAAAACTCATTTTTAGCTGATAAATAACAACAACCAGCATTCTACTCACATTACAGACATTTACTTGATATTTTCAGTGATTATTCTGGCGCTTGTCTACTGCATTACTGTGACACAACTCTCATGTGGAACGCCATCTTGCACAAAAATGTAGTTCTTTCCCAGAAATGAGTCATAGGCCAAAATGAGTCCAAATTGGCTAAAAATGGCTAAAACCTCAATATTTCTTCATTTTCAATTAATCAGAAAATTTTTTTTTTTTTCCATTTTATAACGTTAGAGAGTGAAAAAATAAATATAGGCAGATTAATCGATTAACAAAATAATTGTTAGTTGCAGCCCAACTGTGTAATGATGACCTAAACTACCTCAAACCAAGATCTAAGGTCAGCATAGGTATTATGTAGACTTTTCATCTTTTCATTTTCATGTTTGGTAAGAATGAAAGGGGGAAATATTTTGCTTATGTAGCATACATTTGTACCTTGGTAATTCAAGCTAGCTGCTAGAACAGATCTTGTCTGGCAGTGTTCTTGGATGAAGGCCCAAAGTGATTCTGACTGCATGTATAACGGTCAGTTTTCTCCTCAGTCAGATTAACTCTGCGGTAGTTTGCTCAAGGCCGCACTGCTGGCCACAACATTAGTTCAGTGCCTTGGATAGGTGCCCTGTCACTGTATAGGCTCATGTGTCCCTGTTCTTGGGCATTAATTGATTTATGGTCCTGAAGTTGTCGTCTCTTTGTTGTCCTCATGGGAACTTGGGCTGGTGGCACAATGGTACAGATGTGGTGTGAGTGTGCATTGCTTAATTCTACTGCTCGCCCTTTGCTTTGCTGCTTCTGTTCCCTACCCTCATCCCTACCCATGCAGAAAATCTTCAGACCAACAGGTCTTTGTGGAATAGGGCTACACAATAAATCGTTTAAAAATCGCAATCTCGATTCACACCTACATGCAATCTCATTTCTAAATGACAACGATTCTTCAAGTGATGGGCTTGTTCCACACGCGATGTAGTAAATGACCATATCATGAATATCGGGTACAAATCCTCACATTAAAGTTAAACTGACAGCATGTATGTCACTTTCCAGTTTGGCTTCTCTGCCCTCTCAAAACAGAGCACTCACTCCCCCGCCCATCCGGGAAAACTCCTAGTGCATTGCTACGTGCTTGTAGTTATGTTTATATTTTTATTCGGTGAAAATGAAGATTGACAGTGGCATCAGCGAATCAGCTGTGGTGCTGAGCATTTATCCACATACCTAGCCTGTTGTTCTAGTGTTGTAGAGCAGACGTGTTGCATGTTTTATTAAGTTCTTTGCTTTAGCGGCGTCTTTTCACTCCTCCACCCCTTGTCTCTTGATCCGTTCACCAAAGTAAAGTTGGACACGATTTTTACTATTGCCTAGTCTTGAATGTGTGATTTCACGTGCCTGTTAGCGTGTTGCGTGTTTTGTTCTGTTTTGTAGCCTTTCATTGGCAGCCTGTGTCTAATCTAAGCTGTGTCTTAGCCTGGCTTTGTGTTGTGAGCAGTGTTTTGCCACATGCACTGGCCCTGGCTCAGAGCTTGACAGCAAAAATGGTAGTGGCAGTAGTCTTTATGGACAAATGGCCGGCATTCGTATTAGCGATAATAACTGCAGCCATTATAATGACAGACCTGGAGCAATCTGCCTTGGTAATGATGGTGGCACGGCTGGCTGAGTCAGATGAAAAGATAACGCTCCAAGGGTGCTCCAACGGCAAGGAGCTTCCAGCTTATGAATAATTCAGCCGGCTCACCTTGTGTTATTCATTTGGGCTCTATTACCAATCAATCTCCAATCAAAAAAACTCTCTGTGTCCTGCTTACAAGCAGTTAATATTGTCATTTTCAGACCCAAAACTTGCTTTAGGATTGTGGTTTTGAAGGAGGGGACTGGCAGATGGAGAGGGCTCTGAGAAGAGAGGACAACAGAGAGAAAGATTGGTTGTGCGACCGTCAGGCTGTCTAACGTCTCTCTTCTGCCCAGTTGATTAATTGCTCATAATTAATCTATGCATATATGTAAATAAGATACAATACATTATGATGGTTGATCATCTGTGTGACTGCTTGCATTTGATCAAAGACCTGTCATGAAATAAGGTGAAATCATCATTTCACACAGGTTTATGTTTTATGCACTTCAACCTGGTACAATTCAATACTAGGCCCTAAAGAGCCATATCAGATCTATTAAGATCTGATTTATTATTTCAAACCACATGTAAGTATTGAGGGAATGTCTGTCATTCTATGTATATGCAACTAGGGTGGCAAAAAACTCAAAACTTTCCTTTGGAATTTATGGGAGTTAATTAGAATTAACGGTAATAAACTGAAAATTTTCAAAATTGAAGGTTGGGAATAGGGCTAGGCAATATAGCACTGACTCTGTAATTCTAAGCACCAAAACAGAAGTAAATGCGTAAACGTGCATAAATTACATTGTACGTGTTGTAAACGCACGGTCAACACGCTGTAAACATGCTGTAAATGTGCTGTAAATGTTCTGTGTGTTTCTCGCAACTCGATGTGGGCGCTCGCGATATGGAACACCATTACTCACAAAAACCTAGTTCAGTCAAATCTTTCCCTTTATTACAGACAAAATTCATATTTTAGTTGATAAATAAAAACTCACAATATAGTTATTAACTTGATATTATTCCGGATGCGTCCATTGCATTATTGTCGCCGAGCAAAAAAATGGAAGTGTTAATCATTTATTTTCATCAGTCAACAAAATGCAGTGAATGAACAAAAGAGAAATCTAAATCTAATCAATATTTGGTGTGACCACCCTTTGCCTTCAAAACAGCATAAATTCTTCTAGGTACACTTGCACACAGTTTTTGAAGGAACTCGGCTGGTAGGTTGTTCCAAACATCTTGGAGAACTAACCACATCTATAATCCTATAATCCTACAAAATAATATAATGACTATAAAATAATATAATGACTATAATCCTACAAAATCCCTGACTTTGTGCAAGTGTACCTATAAGAATTGATGCTGGTTTGAAGGCAAAAGGTAATAACATCAAATACTGATTTGATTTAGATTTTTCTTTTGTTCGCTCACTTTGCATTTTGTAAATTGCTAAAAATAATCATTTTTTATATTTCTGAAAGCATTCTTTGTTTACAGCATTTTTTCACACCTGCCTAAAACTTTTGCACAGTACTGTATATCGTGTATATATATTGTAGTTGAGAATTCTATAAATCATTGTGCATGTGAAGGAGGAATGCACAATGGATGTAAGGGGTGTGGCCTCATAGCCCTGCAGTAAATAGTGTGTTATGTGCCTGTGATTAAGGAATAGCATAGCTACTCAACTGTATTTCTCATTTTATTCCCATTAATTCCCATGGAAAGTTCCCATTCTTGAACTCTACAGGGAAATTGACGCCCCTTTGCAACCCTATTTGCAACTCTCTTAATTTTCAGATGCATTTTTATAGGCTTGAGTTTGCATAGACCTTGAGTTTAACCTAATGCAAGTCAGGGGAATAACGCTCTCCTTATATCTGCTCTATGTCCGCTTAATAGGATGTCCTCCTTTAATGGATTCACATAATGACAAAGGAAACTTTTAAAAGTTCCAGGTCACCTTCTGTGGCAGCTTTAGGCTTCCTTGCAAAGCCATGTATTTTGCCCGTAAAAAGGAGAAATAAATAAAAAACTCTTCCAAAAATTACCATTGCTAATGAGCCTTTCTAATTG
Organism: Distichodus sexfasciatus; assembly: GCA_032718565.1. NCBI lineage: Eukaryota > Metazoa > Chordata > Actinopteri > Characiformes > Distichodontidae > Distichodus > Distichodus sexfasciatus. The sequence continues at coordinate 588,344 of JAVGVS010000174.1, forward strand.
TCCTCAGGTGACATTACAGAACAAAACAACAAACAACAAAGAAAATGTACACTTAGTAACGGTAATGGTATGCATGAAGTATTCATATATTTTGGGGCAGTTGGTAGCATAACGGTCAGGGAGTTGTCCTTGTGATAGGAAGGTTGCCAGTTGTCTTCGGTCTTGGGTACCACTGATGTACTCATTAGCAAGGTACCGTCCCCAAGCACTGCTACTCGGGTGCTGCTAGAACTGCCCGCTGCTGCTTCATGGATGGGTCAAATGCAGAGGTCACATTTTGTTGTGGTGCACTGTGCTGTGGTGTGTTCACAATGACAATCACTCACTTAAATTCACTTAGTTTACAAAGAAAAGTTGAATCACTGTGTGACATACACATTGTCAGAACAGCATTGCTTAGACTTTCTGTTTGGACTTGTACATAGCTAAGGCAAACAGTGTCATTCATTCATTCATTTATTAAGTGTCCCAACCACTTAATCCCAACCGAGGTCGCAGGCAGACCGGAGACTATCCCAGGAACTTACAAGGTGGAGACCAACCCTGGGTAGGCGCCAACACACCGCAGGGCACACACACTTACACAATCACGCTCACATTCAAACCTTACGGGGTCAATTTAGAGTCACCAATATTGCATGCCTTTGGACTGTGGGAGGAAACCGGAGCACCTGGGGAAACCTATGTGAACACGGGGAGAGCATGCAAACTCCACACAGAGAGGCCCAAACTCAGGATCTCCTCGCTGTGCTGCCCTCTTTCCTCACTCTTTAGCATAATTGCATTTACTAACATTTATCATTGTTGATAATTTGCTTGAAGGCGTTGATAGCTAGTGACTATCCTTCCTTCCGTTTTGTGCCTATTTTTTGTGAAAGATTTTCTGTCATGTCTTTTAATCTTTGTCAAAACTGAGGGTAGTCTTTGTCATTAAATTACAACTCTTGATGTTGATTAGGGCTACAACTAACAATTATTTTGTTAATCGATTAATATGTCGATTATTTTTCAGATTAATCGATTATTAATCAGATAAAAACTAATTTTTTGTGCAAGACGGCGTTCCACATGAGAGGACAAGCGTCAGAATAATCACTGAAAATATCAAGTAAATGTCTGTATTGTGAGTAGAACACTGGTTGTTGTTATTTATCAGTTAAAAAGTTTTGTCTGTAATAAATGAAAAGATTTGACTGAACTGGAACGCTTTAGTGAATGACTTCCCTGAGAGAGTCGTGCATGCTAACAAACAGTGCGTGTGTTTACATGGTGAAAAATGTCATTCATGTGTTTCTACACGATTACTTCAGTTTTTGTGACGGCAAGACACGGCACTGGTTGTCGTCTCCTTCTTATTCTTCTTTTATGGCGGTCGGCTTCCAGCTTAATGCTGCTTTACTGCCACTGCGGCTTTGGTTAGCTTACTGCCCCCACATTAGGGAGTAGCCACTGTGTATAATAACGTAGACCCAACTAATCCATTATTAAATTAGTTGCTGGCTATCTTAATAAACTATTTTAATTAGTTGTTGCAACCCTAATGTCACTGTTCATTTTGCTTCTCATATCTAAATGTGTGTAGTTTATATTAACAGGAAAGGACATGATTATTTTTCCCAGCTGAAATAAGAGCATGTAGACTCAGAGCGAAATTCTGCTGAATTGCATTAAAATGACTTGCAAACCCTCTTAAGGATTCTTTATGTCACGTGCATAGTTATACAGGTACAACACACAGTCAAATGTATCCACTTATTCTTTTATCCAATAGTGACCAGGGATGGCAAAATACTGTAAATCATGGCACAAAAAAATATTCAATCTCTATTCAGTCTGGGGGTTAATCATTTTCCCCTTGGAACTGAGAGATTAGTGTCTGTAGATAAATTGGCCATTTTGAAATATCAGATATATTGTGGATGCTGCCAATATGTATAAGAATTTATTTCCCTTCAGTGTGTCCTTGAAAATGGCAAGTGTGAGACATTTCCTGCATTATGACTATTGTTTCGGCAGCAGTGCTCCATTCATTTTGCACAGAGAGAGTAATTTTAAACCAATAAGTCAGGCAGTTAAATGGGTCATAAGAAAAATGACCCTTTCCTCCCTCTTTACTCTTCAACCTTTCAGCAGCCGACTGTGTGTGTAGGTTGCAAATCTCTTAACGAGTCAGGCTTGGAGAGCTCCTGATCTAATTGTCAGGGTAATTTTTTATTGATGTGTGTTTGTATGAGAGCACATGGTTGAATGTGTGTGTGGGTGGTTCATTGCCATCAGTGTGTGTGTGTGTTTGCCTCAGTGTGTTTGTTTCTGTGTGAGTGTGTGTTGCTGTTTACCAGGCACTGGGTGCAGCTGTATTTGTTGTGTCCTGTGGTGGCAGGCAGTGAGGAAACATCCAGAATCATTAGTCTATTTCTCATTCTGCCACAGCTTGAAAATACACACACTTGTGGAGTAGGACAGCCTAGTGCTGCCATGAATATGTTTGCATATAATAAATAGTTTAGATGTTACTTGCATATTTTGAAATATTTTGTACTGATAACGTGTTTGTATGTTGGTTTGAGAATGAGCGCTAGTCTGCGTTTGTTAAAAAATCTTATTACCAGCATAACTACCTTGACCTAAAAAAGGTGCTGAACCACTTTTCAAAAGGACAAACCTGTTTGTCATTCCCGACACCTTTGCCTGGCCCAGCTAATACCAGTCATGATGCACTGTAAGTAGGTCATGAACAGTCGCATAACTTTACATTTTCCACCCTCAACACAGTTATTGCTATTGACACTCACAAGCTTTTGGAACACTTAATTTGGTGCAGAATTGAAGCAGAGTCATAGCATTCATTCATTCTTTATCCGAACCACTGAATCCCAACTGGGGTCACAGGGGGACCGGGGCATATCCCGGGTAGCACTGTATTTCACAAAGAAAAAGTTGAATCTCTGTGTGACAAACACCTTGTCAGAACAGCTTTGCTTAGACTTTTTGTTTGGGCTTGTATATAGCTGAGGCAAATAGTGTCTGAAAAGAAAGCAAGGCAGCGTCCTCTTGCCTCACTCATTCATTCCTTCCTTCATTATGTGAACTGCTTAATCCCAACTGGGGTCACGGGGGAACCAGAGACTAGGGGTGCAATGATTATTCGACATTGTCGACAAAAATCGACAATAAAAAGTAGTCGCCGACGAATTTGATTGTCCATAATTGTCGCCAGACGTATTTTTAAATGGAGTGAAACGTTTTCCTTCCTTTCTACCTGTGCAATACTACCGCTTTCCAATAGAGTGCACCAATACACCACACTCTGGTGAGATTCACTCTTGCGCATTCAGTGACAGCTAGAAGAATGGCCCTATGGCGTCACATCGACGCCAAAACTAGAGCGCGCAAAATGGCTTGCCGCAAAAATTTTGCGGGCGTAAATTTCAAAGTCGCGAGCGCAAATGTGAAACTCGAGAGCACAAAATTTAGAATCGAGTGCGCGGTTGTGATATTGCGCGCAAACTGTATTTTTCCTCTCTCGAATGTCTTTTTCCTCTCGATGTGTTAAATGTCCTCGCGCACAAAGTAGATTACCGACGAACGGCTTTTTTGCTCGAGTGAGATTTCTACGCGTGTGGTTTGAAAGGGGCGGGTTTGGACAGTTTGGGGGCGGGGTATTGCCAGTTTCTGCCTGCGAATCCTATTGGCCAATGGCTCCTGGTTTTGTGATTGGCTTAAGAAAGTTCCTACAGAAAAACCAAAGATGTCGGAGGAAGAGGAACGGCGACGGGTCGGTTAAACGCAAGTTATAGTTTATCGACCTTATAATTTAATAGTTAGGTCTTACACGTTTAATAAGCACGCAAAACGGTAAAGTAACCAACGCCTTTGTCACTCGCTCATAAATGTTATAATGGTATGTTACCATTTTCTCAGTACCATCACAAAACCAGGAGCCATCGTAAGGCTAGATAAGGCAAAGAAGAAACTTGCTTTTGAGTGAACTATCTTTCTTGTCTTTATTATTTACCACAAAATTTAAATAACGTCTTACTAAATGTAAAAGCTGGTAGCTAAATCGGAGCCATTTTATAATTATGCAATTTATAATCCGATTAGTCGACTAATTGTTTTAATAGTCGATGACTATTCGACTATCAAAATAGTCGTTAGTTGCAGCCCTACCGGAGACTATCCGAGACTTACGGGCGCAAGGCGGGAAACAAGCCTGGTAGGCGGCAACACACCGCAGGGCACACACGCTCACAAAGTCACACACACTACGGAGCCAATTTAGAGTCGCCAATTAATCTACATGCTTTTGGACTGTGGGAGGTAACTGGAGCACCCGGAAAAAACCCACGCGAACATGGGGAGGGAATGCCTACGGCTGGCTCTGGTCCCCCTGTGACTCCGGTTGGGATTAAGCTGTTTGGATAATGAATGAATGAGTGAACTAACTAAGGATGAGGATGTGTATACTCCCAAACTCAAAAATACTTAATTTCTTACTATTAAAAGTAGAGATCTAAAATACTTAGTGCAGCCTAGAGGTGGGAATCAGAACCGGTTCCAACTAATCAGTTTCATCGGAATAGTACACCTCCAATGTTACGATTCTCTCATTTCCCAACATGTTTTCCACTTTTCCCTACATTTTGCGTTGCAGTACATTACGTCACACTCTCTGCGACTCGTCCTTTAACCACGAGGAATCATGACGCATAAATTATATCTTTCGCGATGTTCTCACAGAGAAGTCCAGCATTCACTAAAACTTCCAGTTCAGTTAAAACTTCCCATTTATGACAGACAAAACTTATTTTACCTGATAAATAACAACAACCAGCGTTCTACTCACAGTACAGCCATTTACTTGATATTTATTTTTTCCTGATGTGCCCACAGCGTTATTTTGCCGCGGCTCTCATATGGAATGCCCTCATGACAAAAATGTACTTCTCTGCCAGAAATGAGTTACAAATGAGTTATAGACCAAAATGAGTCCAAATTGCCAAAACTTCAGTATTTCTTCATTTTCCATATATTTTCAAATAATTTTATTCCATATCCAGAAGTGTTTCCACCGGCACTAACCCTATTGTTCTTTATAGTACTAAGCCATAGAATGTCTGTGTAGAATAACAACTCTATACAAAATATGAATGTGAATGTGTTCATGTTCACAGTCTTGTGCAGACATCATTTTGGGAAAAATAAAATGGTTGCTTCTGGAGCAACTCAAAAAACTACTCAGGAATTGAAAAGAGAATTGATAAGGAATTGTACTGATAGACAGAATCGGCAGTGGCATTAAAATTGATCAAGTCTTATCATCTCCCACTCCTAGTGTAGCACACTTTTCACCTCCCAGTTGGGTAAGCCATGTATGCATCAGATACCAAGTGCCTATTTTTTGGGGTTTTTTACACTTTGAGCACCCTTAAAGTCTCACTGCATAGATCTTATTAAAGTCATGCTTGGAGCATACTAAATTAGAGTTAAAACATGCATGCCTGTCCTTCAAGTACATGTGCTACAGCAAGCAGGAAGCGGGTCAGTAATGTTAAAAAATTGACCTAAATTGCAGTTCTTGCAAAGAACTTTAATAATGGGAGCAGCTGCTTCCAATTCAGACTGCAGCAGAACTGAATGATCTGCACTCTCAGCTTGCTTGACTTTATTGGGTTCCCAAGCCAAGTACTGTATATTGTCACAAGACACAGTGAATGTCCTACAAACGGTTGGCATCAAGTATCTTTTGGTAATTACTTTGCAAGAAATATTTGTATTCTTATACACTGCGTTCCAAATTATTATGCAAATGATGTTTTTCTCTGATTTTCCTAAATAGTCGATGCAAATGACAGTCAGCATAATTTTCAAGTCATCAACCATTAGAGTATAATTCGAATGTTACTGAACAAACCTCCCAATGACATTATTTTTTTCAAAAATAAAAAACTTAAAATGCACTGTTCCAAATTATTACACACAGCAGAGTTTCAAAACATTTTATAGGTTGTAAAGAACTGAAAATGGTCATTTGTTGAATTTGCAGCATTAGGAGGTCATATTTACTGAAATCAAAAGCTATTTCAATCAAAAACATCTTAACAGGTCAAGTTGCATTTTAACATAGGACCCCTTATTTGATAGCAGCTTCACAATTCTTGCATCCATTGAACTTTGAACCATTGATTCCCAATGATTCCGGCCCAAAACATGACTCCGCCACCTCCTTGCTGACATCGCAGCCTTGTTGGGACATGGTGGCCGTCCACCAAACATCCATCACTCCATCCATCTGGACCAATCAGGGTTGCATGGCTCAGCGAACAAGAGTGTTTGAAAATTAGTCTTCAGGTATTTCTGGGCCCACTGCAGACGTTTCTGCTTGTGAGCATTGGTTAGCTGTGGCCGAATAGAAGGTTTATGCATAACTGCAAGCCTCTGGAGGATCCTACATCTTGATGTTCATGGGACTCCAGAGGCACCAGCAGCTTCAAATACCTGTTTGCTGCTTTGTAATGTCATTTTAGCAGCTGCTCTCTTAATGTGATGTATTTGTCTGGCAGAAACCTTCCTCATTGTGCCTTTATCTCCATGAATGTGTGCTCTGAATCAGCCACAAATCTCTTAACAGTATGATGATCACGCTTAAGTTTTTGTGAAATATCTAAGGTTTTCCCACTTTGTCCAAGGCATTCAACTATTTTGTGCTTTTTGGCAGCAGAGAAATCCTTTTTCTTTCCCATATTGCTTGAAAATGGCGGTCTGCTTAATAATATGGAACGTCCTTCTCCAATAGTTTTTCCTATAATTGGGCTCACCTGGTGTGAGAGCCCAGCCCAGACCAAGGGAGGAGTCCGCCTCATCAGACTCCAGTTCCAGATCTTCACAACGACCTCAGCTTACCAGATCAACGTCACCAGAGTTTTAGCCTATCATAGCCAGGTTACCAGTATTTAGAGACCTTCAGTTACAACCTTTCTTTGCGAAGTATTGTTATGCCTTGTGCTACATACCGAGCGTTCATACTCATTACGTTTTCTCAAATTACCCATGTGTCTGCGACCTGGTTCTGTCGACTCTGCATTTGAGTTCACCCGCCAGTCGTTACAGGATACTTTGCCCCTACAATGGACCCAGCGGTGTTCCAGCGGCTACTGGCTGAACAAGCACGAGCGATTACCGACCTCACCCGAGCCATGGCGTCCCTCACTCCGGCGACGCCAAGCCCACCACCCGGGGCTGGAGCCACGGCCGCTAGTGCTAATGAGCTAACGCTCGCAATGCCACACTCGTATGGAGGCAAGGCCAGCCAATGGCCTTGCCTTTCCTGATGCAATGCGTGCTATACATCGATCACCAGCCATCAAAATTCCGCAGCGAATGCGACCAGGTACACTTTATAATCTTTCTACTCACTGGCAAAGCACGCGACTGGGCCACAGCACTTTGGGTGTCCCAGAGTCCTGTCCTCGACCGCCATGAAACGTTTGCCTCCGCATTTCGCCGAGTTTTTGATCATCCTCCGTCTGGAAAATCCGTCCACAACCAGCTCTACGATCTCCGACAGGGGTCCGGTTCAGCCGCCAATTTCGCCCTCCAGGTCCGCACGCTCGCGGCTGGGAGCGGCTGGAGCGACGCAGCTCTCCTCACTATCTTCCGACGCGGAATCAGTTGTGAGCTGCAGACCGAACTCGCGTGTCGCGGTGATGTCACCGACTTAGAGCAATACATCCAGACCGCCATAGTTGTGGATCAACTTCTCCAACACCGCCGCCGTCCACCTCTGCCGTTGACTCGGACATTTGTGGCCATGCCTCCTCCTCCGCCTCCTCCCCGTCAGCAACCGGAGGTGGAGCCTATGCAAATCAGGCATGCCCCTCTATCAGCTTCAGAAAGACAGAGAATGCGCCTGGCTCATTTTTTTTTCTATTGTGGAGAACCACGACATTTAAATTCAACTTATCCTATCCGTCCAATCGGAAAAGAGGTGTGTATATCTAATTCCCTCATCTTTACGGCTCAACAATTCACCATCCCCATCCGCCTTTCACTCGGCTCCTTTTCCTGCACCGTCTCTGCGCTGGTGGATTCTGGAGCAGCTGGAAACTTCATCGATCAAAAACAGGCAAAACAACTGGGAAAAAGACTGATACCTTTGCACACACCATTACCTGTGAAGGGTTTAGATGGAACACCTCTTGACAAGGGCCACATTACCCTCCAGACTGCTCCACTAGAGGTCAGTGTGGGAGCATTACATCATGAATCTCTGTCCTTTTTCATGTTCAACGCTCCACACAATCCCATTATACTGAGTCAGCCCTGGTTGGTTCTTCATGACCCCATGATATCCTGGACAGAAAGAGAGACAGTGGCCTGGGGTTCTCGATGCTTCAACCATTGCCTATCACTTCCGGTTCGAACAACTTCGATTGAGAGTCCCATGGAGCCTGCTCTAACCCATATCCCGTCCCACTATGCTCACTACCTCGACATCTTTCGCTCACACCAAGACCCTGGCCTCCCTCCACACCACTCCTGCGACTGCGCGATCGACCTCCTGCCAGATGCTCCCCTACCATGAAGTCATGAGTACCCATTGTCACAACCTGAAACCAAGGCGATGCACACCTACATCGATGAAGCCCTGGAAAAAGGAATGATCTGGCCCTCCACGTCTCCTGCTTCTTTTTTGTGGAGAAGGATGGAGGTCTCCGTCCCTGTACTGATTACCACGCCCTGAACAAAGTCACTGTTAAATTCCGATATCCCCTTTTCACTTATCCCGTCGACCCTTGAACGTCTTCCTGCTGCCACTGTTTTCACTAAACTCGACCTCAGGAGCGCCTATAATCACATCTGCATCCAGGAGGGGGACGAATGGAAGATGGCCTTCATCACCTCGCAGGGCCATTTTGAATACCTTGTTGTCCCTTATGGCCTCGCTAATGCGCCTTCCGTCTTCCAGTCATTCATGGACGAGGTCTTCAAGGACACGTTGGACACTTTCATCATGATCTACATTGACGATATCCTCATCTTCAATCCCGACCTCACCTTTCATATTATGCATTTCAAGAAGGTCTTACAACGCCTTCGAGAGAACTTCTTGTACGCAAAAGGGGAAAAATGTGTATTCCACCAGTCATCGGTTACCTTTTTGGGTCACGTCCTCCGTGCCGGAGCAGTAGCAATGGAGCTGCAGAAAACCCAAGCCATAAAGGAGTGGCCTGAACCCAAGACCCTCAAGGAGCTCCAACGTTTCGTGGGTTTTGCCAACTATTATCGGCGGTTCATCTGTAACTTCAGTGAGAAGGCGGCTCCCTTAACTGAACTACTCAAGAGCGGCAACAAGCGAATGCTGTGGAACCCACTGGCTACCCAGGCCTTCCAGTCTCTCAAGGAGGCCTTTTGCTCGGCCCCAGGTCTCTGTCACTCAGACCCTGAATTGCCGTTTGAAGTAGAAGTCGATGCATCCAAAACCGGAGTTGGGGCCGTACTCTCACAGCGGCAAGGCAACCCCCGGAAACTCCACCCTTGTACCTTCTTTTCGCGTAAACTGCCCCCCACTGAAAGGAACTATGGTGTGGGGGACAGGAAGTTGTTAGCAATGAAGCCGGCCCTGGAGGAATGGAGACACCTGCTCGAGGGAGCCGTTCACCCGTTCACCATGTTCATGGATCACAAGAACCTGGAATATCTTCGAGAAGCCAAATGCCTCAACCCCCGACAAGCTCGGTGGGCCCTGTTCTTCACCAGGTTTCAGTTCACGGTCACATACCACCCCGGATCCAAGAATGTAAAGGCCGACGCTCTGTCCCGGCAACACGAGGGGAAGGACACCACCGCAACTCCAGCCACAGTCCTTGCTCCCGACTGCATCGTGGGCCCCATCAGGTGGGAGATAGAGGACCAGATCGAGGAGGCCAACCTGCAGAACCCTCCTCCAGCGGAACCCCCGCCACACAAGATGTTTGTACCCATCGAGCATCGGAACACCTTGCTGCAACTGGCCCACTCCACCTTAGGCTCCAGTCATCCTGGTATCACCCGCACCATGGCTTTACTGGAGAAACACTTCTGGTGGTCATCCATGAGAGACGATGTCACCGACTTTGTGGTATCCTGTCCTGTCTGTGCCCAGTCAAAAACCTCACGTCAACTTCCCAGTGGGCTCCTAGAACCTCTCCCCGTTCCTTGACGTCCTTGGTCCCACCTGACAATTGACTTCATCACGGACCTCCCTGAGGTCCTATGGTCCGAATATGCACAGAACTCCCTCCGTCACTGTCTCTATCTCCCTTCCAGTGTGTTCTTGGTTTTCCACCCCCGTTTTTCCCCTGGGAGGCCGAGTCCGGGCAATGGGTATGGTTATCCACTCGTGACCTCCGACTGCATCTCCCCTCCAGAAAGTTCTCCCCCTGTTACATTGGGCCCTTCAAGGTGGTTCGGCGCATTAACCGGTATCCTATTGTCTCCAGTTACCCCACAATACCGTATTTCACCCACCTTCCACATATCTCTGTTGAAGCCAGTGCGCTCCAGCCCTCTACACCCTCCAGTCCAGAACTGTCCTCCAGCACCGCTAGAAGTGGATGGCGACACTGCATATCGGGTCCGCACGCTCCTGGACTCGTGCCGTCATACGAGAGAGGGGCAGACTCGAGTACCTGGTGGACTGGGAGGGATATGGACCGGAGGAGCAGTCTTGGGTGGCAGCTAAGGACATTTTGGACTCCGGCCTGCTTGAGGACTTCCACTCCCAACACCCGGATCGTCCTGGTCCCCAACCTCGGGGTCGTCCCCCCACATGCCTGCCTCGGCCGTCTGGAGCCGCCCGTGGAGAGGGGAGTACTGTGAGAGCCTAGCCCAGACCAAGGGAGGGGTCTGCCTCATCAGACTCCAGTTCCAGATCTTCACAACGACCTCAGCTTACCAGATCAACGTCACCAGAGTTTTAGCTTATCATAGCCAGGTTACCAGTATTTAAAGACCTTCAGTTACAACCTTTCTTTGCAAAGTGTTGTTATGCCTTGTGCTACATACCGAGCGTTCATTGTGTTGCCTGTCTCCGTTTTGACCCTTGCTTTCGGTTATTGGATTACCCCTCTGCCTCTGGTGATTTGGACTTGTTTGCTTCGTGGACTGTGATTTTTGATTCTGACCTTGGCTTGAATAAACTCGTTACGTTTTCTCAAATTACCCCGGTGCCTGCGACCTGGTTCTGTCGACTCTGCATTTGGGTTCACCCGTCGGTCCCTACACCTGGCAAACTAATTATCACAGGTGTCCGAGATTGATATCAGTGATCCAAAGTGCCCTGAGACACAATACCATCCATGAGTTTAATTGAAAAACAAAATATTTAATCTTTATGACACTTAAATACAATTTGTATAATAATTTGGAATGTGGTGTACATGGTTCTTGAATGTGTGAGGCTGTGGGTATACGTTGTATTGGATTATTATATTGTCTTACACTATAGGCATTGGACAACATATGTGTATAATATTGATACTATTATATTGATTTCAACTTTAAATGCCTTCAAAATGCCAGAAAAAAGAAACATACTGTATGTGTGTCATGATTCCCTTGTAAAAACAGGACATGAATGAAGGAGTTCTCTCTTTGGGCTGCAATATACTTAACGCTACGTGATGTGGACGCTTGCGGACGCTTATGCTATGCAAGCGGTGTACTGACTGTACTCGCGCGGACCTTTTGTTAATCTTGAAGATTCCAACAGGTGGCAGTGTACATTATAAAAGCGTCCAGTCTGCCGTAAAGTGACAGAAGAAGAGGAAGAAGTAGAAAGAGGCAGTACTAGAAAACATTGGCTTGCTTTGCTGTGAAATAAGGGGAAAAAGATGTTGGATGAACATTATTTGCTTTCGGGTGTTATGAAGGTGCAAAAAAGACGGCGACACCGTTCAGCCATGTTGATAGTAAACATGCATAACATGATAGTAACGTCATGCACCAGAACTTGAACACACTGCCACTGCTGGTACTGCAGCTCGCGTACACATCGAGTTAATTTTTGATGACGTGCTCAGCAGACGTGTCAAAAGAACGCTGAGAACGCGTGTCAGCCATAATGCGATTGCATAAGCGTTCTGAGCGTAAAGTATATCTTGGCCCTTAGAGTGCTTTTAATGATGAAAAACAACCAAAAAGCTCACATGCTCATCCAGCACAGGCTCGCTCCTATAAAAGAATGTGACCTCTGCATTTAACCCATCCATGAAGGAGCAGTGGGCAGCTAACAAGGGCAGCGCCTGGGGAGCAGTGCTTGGGGATGGTACCTTGCTCATGAGTACCTCAGTGGTAACTTTACTGGATTCGAACTTGTGACCGTCTGATCACGGGGCGACCGCCCAACTGTCATGCCACCAGCTGCCCCAAAACAGTCACTGTTCAAACAATGCAGTTTAAAACAGAGTCACTTGCGATCAAAAGCTCTGAACAGACGATTCAGTTCTGTTTCCGAAAGACTCCCTGAGCTTGGCCTGTGAGGAGGAGTGGCAAACCTGGTTGGCGGTTGGCAGCGTCACACTTTTGTCTGAACCACAAAAAACACAACTTTACACAACGGTGAACTGACAAAGACAGAAATGCACTGGTTTACATAAGGAAACTAAATCAGATCATTCAGATCATTAACCGAAAACCAATGTCAAACGAGAGCTAATAATAACCAGTGTTGTGCTAGTTACTTGCAAAGTGTAATACACTATACATTACTTGTTACTGGTATTCAAATGTAATCCGCTACCTTACAATGTTACTGTCTCAGAATTTTAATCGTTACATGACTTCTGTAACTTTTCAGTTACTTTCACCAAAATAACTGTGAAGATATAACTTGACATTATAATATGAGAAAAAATATTGCAGATCATTACATGCCCAGTAAAAGGTGATGTTTTGTAGCATAATGATTAGGGATGCACCGATACCACTTTTTTACAAACCGATACGAGTACGAGTATTTTTATTTGTGTACTTGCCGATACCGAGTACCGATACCAATACTTCTTAGATTCTTAGATGTAATTAATTGGGAGGCAGATTTTATTTTCTCCTTTGCAGATTATAATAAGGCTAAATATCAAATCATTAACATGAGGCTATTCCACACCAAAAATAAACAAATCTTTCTGGTTGTAACAAAAAAGTGTCATCACATTAGGCAACATGTAAATATAAGCAGATAAATGAAATGAAATGTACTGCATAGTTAACACAGGCAACTTAAAAGTCAGCAAAACTTACTCTGTTGACACATTCAGACAAAAGAAAGAAGTTAGCAGCCTGGCTTATATTTACATTATGACTAACGCTTCCTCGATTTTGATTGGCTAGCAAAAGAGAAGCGATGTTAACGAGCAAAGCGCTGTTCTAGAAGCTGAACAGAGTTGCACTCTGAGCGCTTCGGTAAAAATAAATAAATAAATAAATAACCTGTCCACCAAACGCTTTTTTTGCGCTGAGAGTGGATCAAAACCTCACTTCCAAAGCACTTTCTCGGTGCTTGTTGTTGCTAAGTTACAAAAAGCGTTGGGAAGTTCCACGTTCGGTCCTATTTCATATAAACATCGTAGCATCTTCCTTTGAGTTCGGAAGTTTAGATGCCGCTATTCGGCTTCATCGTAACGTGGTCTTCTTTTACTGTCTATTGGTACAGCAGGATTTTTATGCTTATTTATTTTCCCCGCCGGGGACGTAGTCACGACGGCCACCTTAACTATAAAGCGTTGTGGGAAACGCTGGGACTATCTGCGCATAATTAAAAGCCGTTTCTTGCTTCTTTAAAAAAAATCCCCATGGACTGAGAGAGACAGTTGCCATTGGTGACTGGAAAGAACAAACTAGTTGGAAAAAAAATCCAGTCACACTGGCGAACATTGTAGTCGCCATCTGGAGCCCTGGATTTCACACGAGCTTGTGGGCAGGACCTCTGAACCTAAGTTTCTGGATGGTTGTCTCCCCCTAGACATTGAAGTCAGGTAGGACAATAAATTGCATTCACTGACTACGATGTTTGTTGTAGTGAAATACCATTGAGTGGTATTGGTTGCATGTTATCGGCAATTATTTACGAGTACAAGTATATTAATGAAGTATCGGCCCGATACCCGATACTGGTATCGGTGCAACCCTTATAATGATTATGTGCTAACCAGGCTACAAACAATATGATTCATATAACTGGCAAAGTAAGGGCTTAAGAGACAATTCAAGAAACATTAACAGCCAAAATGAAAAATGACTAGAATTTGAATAACATCATAATAGAGGTGGAATAAATATTAAGTCTAGGCTTGTTCATCATTACACAAAACAAAACTATATCCCACATTAATGCTTACTATAATGACAAGAAAAGATGCATTTTTCTTACCATTGTCATTCCTTTATTCTCTCTGAATTCAAGAGGTTCTCAACATAAGTCATGCCTAATGTTTATTTTTTCAAATTGCTAGTGCTATTTCTTGACGTAGATAGTTCTTAAGGGTTTGGGCAAAGATTGCACTTGACTAAAACATTCTTTTTTTCTTTATCGCTGACGAATTCAAAGTAATGTGCAAACATCCACCTCGCAAAAGTACTGTCCTCTGCCATCTCACTGGAGAAGCAAGCCTTATGTGATGCACTGTGCAAGGGGCTCAACTAACCACGAACAGGAAATCTCGCGCATTTTTTTAAATCACAGATAATTAATATGAGGTCTCGTGGTCCTGCTGTTTTTGAACAAATACATTTTTGGTTAAAAGTGCTTTGTAACGCACGCGTTACTGAACATGTACAGAGTAAAATATTACTGAAAATTGATAGTAGTGCCTTACATTACTATGTTACAGTAAAAAGTAATCCGTTACTGTAACTCGTTACTTTTGTAATGCGTTTCTCCCAGCACTGATAATAACTTATGACACAGGTGGGCATGTGAAGCCCGACACCACACGAGACCAACCAAGAAGTGACTAGAGAGGTTGTTTAAAGGGATATATATACAATACACACAGACTCCTCCCTCCTCAGTATTAAAACTCCAACGAGGGGGGAGGCATGGACATGACAATGTGTAACAGTCTCTTGTTTGTGTTTTCATAGAGATTTCTGAGGTTACAAGTCATAAGAATGTTGAGCAGGAGTGAGAGTGCATGTGGGATGGAGGAATAAAAAGGGTGAATTGTGGCCTAAAATAAGGGGGTGTGCAGACTGATGAGTCTTTTGGACATGCTGCAGGGTATTGTTTTGTGACTAACAAACTTTCTTTAAAATCTATGAAAACATGCACACACACTCACAGAAATACACAAAGAGACAAACATTGACATGCATACACACACATCCAGGCATGTGAATATGGATTACACACCAGACAACAGACTTAAACATGACACCCAGGAATCTACCAAAATCACTCTGTCCTCATCGCTTACAGACTTGCAAACAAAAAACACACAACCACAACCATATCAACCTATGATCTGGCATACCTCACAGGATCCCTCTAAAACCACAGCGACCACAAAAATACAGTGTGATTCACAGAAGCCCTCTAAAAACATTTTCCACACTCCAGGTGTGGCCTTTCTGGGACCTCACAGTGCCCTACACTGTAAATTTTTTAAATGTAAGTTAACAGTAAAATGCTGGCCAGTAATTTACTGTTAATCTTACAGTCCTTCTACTGTGATCAGCTTTACAGTATGTTACTGTAATAATATGCATGTACTGAATTACAGCATATTGCTGTATTTTCTTGTTTTTACAGTAGACTACTGGCAGCTGGGTTGCCAGTAAATTACTGTTCCCTTTCGATATTTCACTCGTACTGCGTCGTAAGACGCTATGGGGAAAACTTTTTCCTCTTCGACTGAAGCCTTTTTTTCAATCACGCAGTGCAACTGCACGCTGATTGGTTTGTCAAAGTTAACTTGACGAGACCAATCAACTGACGGCGGCAACGAGTCGGCCAATGGCCGCGCCGCTTTACCGGGTGCCGTCATTTGCATGGGGCGGCGCCAACCGGCTCTATAAATGCGGCCGTTTCGCCGTCAAGTTCAGATTTTTCTTCCTTCAGCCTTGAGATTTGTTTTTCAACGCTGAACTCTGCGACTGAACGCCTTCGCCGTTGATAAGCACTCGCAGCTGGAATTGGCTATTTCGCAGTTCCCCTGCCGCTTCCGGCTTTAGAGCTTATTTTCTTATTCTAAAAAGAGTAATAAACAGCATTTTTAAATGCCACGCCGTCGCTGCACTTCGTGCTCGGAGCCGCTGCGCTCTGACGACGGCCATCTTGAGTGTGTGCTCTGTCTCGGCAGATCCCACGCACACGCCGCTCCCTCCTCCGCTGATTGCCCGCACTGCGAGGCTCTCAGTATTTCAGCGCTGCGCTCGCGGGTAGCGCTCTTTTCAGAGCGCGACCCCGCCCCCTCCTCCCTCCCATCTACATCCTCCCAGGGCCCTGTGAGGAAGAAACGGCGGGGAAGAGTAGTTGCGTGCTTGGAAGCGGACGAGCTCTCGCTGGCTCCGTGCCCACGAGTCTCGCCCCCCCCAACTGATCCTGTCTTCTTCACACAAGCCGACCAGCATCCCTCAGCGGCTGCGAGTGACCTGGTTGCGTTTGACGGAGATGAAGAAGACGATGACGACAGCGTCTCACTGGCTGCTTCTGACGTGGCGGAGTTCACAGGCTCCGAGTCTGACCCCGCCCCCCGGCCGCCGTCATCCTCCCATAGCGCCAGGAACAGGAACGATGAGGAGCTCCTTCGCGTCCTGTCTAAAGCTGTCGCTGAGCTCGGACTTGAGTGGTCCCCCCCTGAGGAACCCTCACGAAGCAGGCTGGACGAGTGGTTTCTCCCGGGGCGCCGACAGGCCCGCCAGCAACGCTCCGCCCCCTTCTTCCCCGAAGTCCACGAGGAGCTCACCAAGGCGTGGCGCGCTCCGTATTCGTCCAGGGTCTGGACTTCCTCCTCTACCTCTGTGGACGGCGCCGAGGAGAAAGGCTACATCCACCTGCCTCCATTAGATGAGTCTGTGGCCGCGCATCTCTGCCCGCCATCGGCCATTGGATGGAAGTCCAGGGCGAACCATCCCTCCAAGCGCCTACGCCGCTGCTGGCCAAGCCGCCTCGGCCCTGCATTCCATGGCTGTGCTGTAGGTGTTCCAGGCGAAGATGCTCGCCTCTGAAGGAACCGGTCTCAACGCCACTTCCCTCGCTGACCTGCGAAGTGCGACGGACCTGGCTCTACGTGCCACCAAAGCCACAGCCCAGGCCATCGGTCGCTCAATGTCGAGCTTGGTGGTCCTGGAGCGCCATCTCTGGCTGACGCTGACGGAGATGAAGGAGCCGGATAAAGTTCCATTCCTCGACGCTCCTGTCTCTCTAGGTGGCCTCTTTGGACCGGCGGTTGAGGGTTTTGCTGAACGCTTCACTGAGGCTCAGAAGTCGTCCCAAGCCATGCGACACTTCCTCCCGAAGCGTTCCAGCGCTTCATCTGCCTCCAGTCGCCCCAGGTCGGAGCCGACTCGGCAGCCCGCTGCTCCTGCCCCTCCCGCTCCGGATCTGCGACCCAGAGAGCGTCAAGATAGAGGACGCTCACGTTCAGTGAGACGCTTCACTAACACCCAGCGTGCAGGTCCCCGGCCCAAGATCACCTTGGACCCCGCTTCCAGAAAGTCCTCCTGAACGCCCAAACAGGAAGAGGAAGGGGTTCAGTCCCGCCGCGGCCGGACCACCCCTCAAGCGGCTTTGCGCCAACCTCTCACCACCCCGCTTAGCGCCGGGTGCAGAGGAAAATGTATCTTCGGCTCCTGCCCGGCCCATACAAGTGCCCGGCTGTCCGACCGCTGTGATAGCGGGAATAAAAACAAAAATTTTACATCCTCACAAAAAGAGCAATTTTCCTCTTCCTCACATGTCAGATTTGCTGCCCCTGGGCGACGAATCCATGAATCTCATTCAACCACTGTCCAAGCGGGCCGAGGCCTGGCAGGCCATCCCCGCAGTGTCAGACTGGGTGATGGGTACAATAAGACGAGGTTACACCTTGCAGTTTGCTCGCAGACCACCCCGCTTTCGCAGCATGGTCCCCACTCTTGTGTGCGCGAGGAGACCGTTCCCGTTCTCCGCGCCGAGGTGGCCAACTTGCTGAAAAAAGGAGCCATAGAGATTGTTCCTCCAGCTCAAAGCGAGTCAGGCTTTTACAGCCGGTATTTCCTCGTCCCCAAAAAAGGCGGCGGTCTCCGATCGATTTTGGACCTCAGGCTTCTGAACCGTGCCCTGGTAAAGCGGCCGTTCAGAATGGTGACCGTAAGGCAGATCCTCGCGCAGATTCGCCCCGAGGACTGGTTTATGTCCCAGGATCTGAAAGACGCGTACTTTCATATCCAAATTGCCCCCCATCACAGGCGCTTTCTGAGATTTGCCTTCGAAGGCGTGGCATATCAATACAGGGTCCTTCCGTTTGGTTTATCTCTGGCTCCCCGCACTTTTACGCGATGCATGGACGCAGCGCTCTCCCCTCTGAGACAGATGGGGGTCCGCGTCCTCAACTACCTTGACGACTGGCTCATTCTGGCTCAATCAGAGGTGGTTTTGATATCGCATCAGGCCCTTCTCCTCAGCCACTTGGAGCGTCTGGGGCTCAGGGTCAATTTCGCCAACAGCAGGCTATCACCCAGCCAACAAATTTCATTCCTGGGGATAGTGATCGACTCTGTGCGAATGAACGCAAGTCTCTCAGCGGAGCAAGCCGAGTCCATTCGGAGCCGCGCAGCCTCCTTCGCGGAGAGCTCCTCGCACCCACTCAAGGCCTTCCAGAGAATTCTGGGCCTTATGGCAGCAGCTTCGCCGGTACTTCAGCTGGGTCTGCTTTACATGCGACCCATCCAGTTTTGGTTGAAGCAGAGGGTTCCATTCGCGGCATGGCGCCATGGGCGCCACCGCTTAACGGTAACTCGGGCCTGTGTCAAAGCCCTGACCCGTTGGAGGGACCCTCACTGGCTAGCCCGAGGGGTGCGTCTGGATGCGGCGCACAGGAGGAAGGTGGTCTCGACAGACGCCTCCAACATGGTTTGGGGGGCCCTGTGCGAAGGCAAACCGGCCTCCGGCCTTTGGTCCAGGGAGGAGGCAGGGCTGCACATCAACTGCCTCGAGATGCTCGCAGTGTCTCGTGCCTGCCGAGCATTCCTGCCAGAACTGAAGGGGCACCATGTTCTGGTGCACTTGGACAGCCGCTCTGTGGTGTCCTATGTGAACCACCAAGGCGGAACTGTCTCGAGGCGCCTCTTTGCACTTGCAAAATGCCTGCTGATATGGGCCCAGGCCAACCTGTGCTCGCTCAGGGCATCGCACGTGACGGGCAAATTGAACCAGGGGGCAGACATGCTGTCGAGGAGCAATGTCTCGTCAGAGAACTGGACGCTCCACCCCCTCGCAGTTCAGAGAATTTGGGACACCTTCGGCAGGGCGCAAGTCAACCTCTTCGCCTCCGAAGACAATTCTCACTGCCCATTTTACTTTACGAGAAGCACGGATGCTCTGGCCCACAAGTGGCCAGATCTTCCGCTTTACGCGTGCCCTCCGGTCGCTCTGTTACCTCAGGTACTCAGACGAGTCCGGGAGCGCAAGCTCAAGCTTCTCCTGGTAGCCCCCTTCTGGAGGAACCAGCCGTGGGTGTCGGAACTGTTCCAGTTGTTGGAAGCAGCCCCGTGGCCAATTCCCTTGAGGCGGGACCTCCTCTCTCAAGCGAACGGCTCGTTGTGGCATCCTCGGCCCGAGCTGTGGGCCCTTCATGTCTGGCCGCTCAATGGGCGTCTTTGGCCCTCCCAGAGCGCGTCCTGAACACTATGTCTGAAGCTAGAGCCCCATCTACACGGCGGCTCTACGCTCTGAAATGGGCTCTTTTTGAGGATTGGTGCCGGGACCGGGACATCGATCCGGTCTCCTCAGAGGTCTTGTCATTCCTGCAGGAGTTGCTGGACAAGCAGTGTTCTCCCTCAACCATCAAGGTTTACGCTTCGGCAATAGCGGCCTTTCATGCCCCTATTGCGGGGTGCTCGGTCGGCAGGCACAGTGCGGTTATCCAATTCTTGTGAGGCGCCGGCGGTTGCACCCCCCGCGCCCTCATACGGTCCCCTCGTGGGACTTATCCACCGTGCTAAGGGCCCTGAAAGGGGCCCCATTCGAGCCTCTGCACTCCTCGAGCTTGAAAGCGCTCTCGCTTAAGACCGCCCTGCTCCTGGCACTGGCGTCTGTCAAGCGAGTGGGTGACTTACAAGCACTGTCTGTCAACCCGTCTTGCCTGGAATTCGGGCCAAACGACTCCAGAGTCATCCTGAAACCAAGACTGGGTTATGTGCCTAAGGTGCTCTCAACTCCGTTCAGAGCCCAGGTCATAAGTCTCTCTGCCCTGCCCGCCTCGGTGGACGACCAGGACTTGCATCTGCTCTGCCCCGTTAGGGCCCTGAGGGCTTACGTAGCGTGTTCTGCCTCATTCAGGAGTTCAGAACAGCTTTTTGTCGGCTTCGGTAACCGCGCCAAGGGCCGTCCGGTTACGAAGCAAAGACTTTCTAAGTGGATTGTGGAGGCCATTACGCTGGCTTATTCCTCCTTGGGGATGCAGTGCCCCTTGGGAGTTAGAGCCCACTCCACCAGAGGCATGGCCTCTTCCTGGGCGTGGTCAAGCGGGGTTTCCATTTTGGAGATTTGTGAGGCGGCCGGCTGGTCCTCGCCGTCCACATTTATCAGGTTTTATAACCTAGATGTCCCTGCTCTGCAGTCCAGAGTTTTATCTATATAAGTCCGTCCAGTGGACAGACTGCATGTTTTATGGGTTACTCGACCTGTTTGGTGTGAGTCCCTAGTTATCGGGCCCCTTCGGGCACCTGCGGGGCGACACCCGAGCCACAGCGGCCCCTTCGTGGCTTGCCCTGTGCTTGGTATATTTTTGTGACGTTCCCCTGGGGTTTTTCCCCTTGGGTGTCATATTGAGTCGCACCCCACCATGGCACGGCGGGATTGTACTGGTTCCCCATAGCGTCTTACGACGCAGTACGAGTGAAATATCGAAAGGGAACGTAATCAGTTACTTAAGTAACCTCGGTTTCCTGAGATATGGGAACGAGTACTGCGTTCCTTGCCGTGCCATGTGCTGCACGTCTCAGATGCTTCATAAGAAAAATCTGAACTTGACGGCGAAACGGCCGCATTTATAGAGCCGGTTGGCGCCCTGCCCCATGCAAATGACGGCACCCGGTAAAGCGGCGCGGCCATTGGCCGACTTGTTGCCACCATCAGTTGATTGGTCTCGTCAAGTTAACTTTGACAAACCAATCAGCGTGCAGTTGCACTGCGTGATTGAAAAAAAGGCTTCAGTCGAAGAGGAAAAAGGAGTTTTCCCCATAGCGTCTTACGATGCAGTACTCGTTCCCATATCTCAGGGAACCGAGGTTACGTAAGTAACCGAGTACGTTTTTTCTAGTTTGCTTACTGTAAAATACATTAACAGTTAATTACTGTTATAAGTGCTGTATTTTATTAAATTTACAGTATACTAGTGTAACAGTATAGCCAGAATATTTGTCTCCCTAAACTGTCACGGCCGCGTCCCCCTCGCCGGCCGTGCCACGCCCTCGATCGCCGGAGTTCTGACCTGGTGGTATTTGTTCTGTCCTTTGGGTTACACTTTCGGTGTCCAGCCCTGTGTGTCTGTCTCCCCTCCTGTTTCTCCGGTTAGCCTAGCTTCCCCCGTTAGCTCACTTCCGGGTTCTGGTTGTCTTAATGCGTGCCCGCGCGAGTAGTTCACTCCCCACTTAGAGCGCACCTCACTTCCGCGTTTGTTGTCTTCACTGCGTGTGCCCGTCCTAGTAGGTTAGGATCTGTTTAGGACACCCCGCGCTCATCATTGTTTTCAGCCGGCGCTCATTACTTTCATGATTGGGGAATTGGGACGCTCACTCATTAGCCTTTGTTTTGCGTCTTATTTAAGCCCGCTGAACCAGCCACTCTTTGGTTCTTTCTCCCTCATATCGGTTTGTTTTCATGCTCCGTTTTTGTGCTCGGTTTTCGGTGTGATTGTAACGTTAGGCTTTTGTTTCTCCAGCTCCGGTTTTCTCCCCGTTTTGATTCTGCGCTTTTGGACTTTCGTTTTTGGATTGCTACCCCGTTTTCTCGTTTCATGGATTTCACCCGTTCTGTTTTTGGTTCCCTGCAGGCTCGTGTTCCCCAGTGAGGTCTTTTTTTCCCCCGTTCCGATCCGGCAACTGGCAAGGCGCAGCGCCGGTATCGCCTCTGTTCGCCTTGTGGGCTATTGAGGAGCGCAAGGCGCTCCTTTCCCGGTTTCCCCGCGGAGGCTCTCCCGTTTTGGCCACGGCCACGCTCACTGGGGGCACGGGCTCCACCCTGAGTTTGGACTTGAGCTTTTTGGGTTTCAGTTATTTATCGTGTTTTTTTGTGGACTGTTTTTCCCCTGCTTGTTTGCTCCTTGGTTTTTCGTTTACACTACTTTCCTCCAATAAACTTTTGTTAATCTGCTCCAGTGCGTCCTCGCCTGCGTTATAGCTGACACCATGACACAAATACAGTATCATGTAGTCATATCTGTATAAAGCAAACGACTAGAATTATTTTAGCAATGATGGAGACTGTTTTTAACCTTTCAATTTTAATGTGAAATTTCATACCACAAAGTACTTAATTTACTAAATACTGCATTGAAAAATATAAGGGAAAAAAAATAATGTAACCCAAGGTTTATTGAAGGTTTTTTTTTTTTTTTTTCAAGTACAAAATCAGAAGACTGCATGCCTGTGTAGAAAGTGTTAACTGACTTAACTATATGAAATTCCACTCAAAGTCTATCAGGTTCCTCAGAAGAGTGGACACCCGATGATTTACAGTCACAGACTTCTTCTGAACGAGTCTCTCTGTCCTCTTGGATACAATCTTGCCTCGACTGGCCTTGGTCCCTTTTCCGGGTTGATTCCAACGAAGCACCTGAAAAATGCAGAAGCCTGGGATTAGAGGTTGCATAGAATTAAAACTGGTACAGCTAGGTGATAGGGACAAAATCAATACATGTTTTTAATCAAAAAACCTTAATACTCATGTTGTGATGATATTATAGAGATGACTTCTCGTGCTCTCATATTTATTTAATTATTAAATTATTTATAAAGTCATTTGTCAATTTGGATGATGAACAATCAACTAGAGACAAATATGAGAATGTAGGTCAGTTTGATAAGAAACAGAAAATTGTAGATTAGGCAAGACGCCCCCAGCAAAAACTCTTATACAGTGATAGAAGCTAGAGCAGACATCAAAGTCAAAGTAAACTTTATTGCCTATATACTGTACAGGTATACAGAGAGATGAGGCAATCTGGCTTCATTTTTCACAGTGCAAACAACAAAAAAACAAGGAACAAAGAAAAATAAGGCACATGGAATAAACAATATATAAATAGAATATAAAATATAGAAATAGAAAGAGAGCCAATTAGGATGCAGTATTCAACCTACAATTATGATCTTGGAATAATCTTTTACACTGAATGTGATGATAAGACATCAGATCATGACAAACTGACAAGAACTATGCCAAAATTAGTCTGTTATTGTTAGATGTTAAAGTTACAATTCATGTCTCCGATTTACATGATAATGCAAAGATCTTAACTCTTTTAAGATATTCAAAATTCGGCCATGCATCCGCTTGAGACCACGGCAAGTGTTGCATTAGTAATCACTCACAATTTTACAATAGCAGCGTAAGCAGACACAACCAAACAGATAAAATGGTTTTCAATTTACCGTGTAATTTGTGAAAGAAGTGATGCAGATGGATACTTCAATCCGCAAAAAGAAAGTCTCCACAAGAAATACAGTAGCATCCTATATTAATTCAGCTTCTCCCCCTGGATTCCACCATCATTCCCAGAATGCAACACTAATCACAGTATATTACTGTATTACTTAGAAAATGGCAGGCTGCCCATAAATATTGCCCAGAATATAAGGTGCAGTTTTAATGGTTAACAGTATGTTACTGTCAGAATTTAGCTGTTTTCTTACAGCAATTTGTTACGGTGTACAAAAGCAACAGCAAAACACAAAATGTAGGAAAAGCTAATGGCTATCTAATTTGTGTATGTGGGCCTGGATAGTAAGTTTATTCATGCATGTGATCGTGGTGTATATTTCTGTAAGCTTGTAATCTAGAGATGGGGTCAAGGCAACCTAAACCGAGTCCGAGACAAGACCAAGACTCTGAAGGACCGAGACCGAGACCAGACAAATGCACGTTTTACACCAAATGACAAATAAGTGGAAGATGGAAAGCCTAAGCAAAATTAAAGATGTTTCTTCAATATTTGTCTTTTACATATCTATAATGAGGAAATCACTTCACTGGAAGCAGTTATCCAAACTGATCGCACTGTTTTATTGGCTGCAGAGCTGTTATTATGCAGAGACATTCTATGGCTTAGTGCTGTGAAGGAAAATAAGGTTAGTGCAGGTGGAAACACGTCATTATTGTGAGACCTCAGCCTGCGACCTGGTTCTTTCGACTCTGTGTTTGGGTTCACCTGTCGGTTGTTACAATTATCCATTTGGTATCTATCTGGATACAGAATAAAATTATTTGATAACAAACAATAAATTTTTCTATATTTATCTTTCCCTACTGATTGCTCGCTAACATTATAAAATGGATTTTGATCAATTGAAAATCTAGAAATACTAACGTCTTGGGTAATTTTGAGCCAATTTGAACTGATTTTGGTCTATAAAATGAGCTGCTTTTGTCCTTTCTGGAAGAGAACTACATTTTTGCGCATGATGGCATTCCATACGAGAGTTGCGAGCGCTAACGCAAGTGTTTACATTGTGAATAATGTAATTAATGCTTTTTTACGCAATTACTTCAGTTTTTGTGCACGAAATAACTCAGAAATAATTTCACATACAGAGGAATGAATATAATGTGCGGTAAGTCTTGTGATTCTGACGGTATGTGTGTGGTTTTTGTAAGTTAAAGGGATTTTGAGTTTTTAAAACACTGATGAATAAACAGTGCAAAATGGCTGCGTCGGTCTCAATAGTTTCAATAGTAATATTCTCTGAGTTGTGGTCTTTTGTCCAAGTCCATGACAAGAACGAGACCGGACTTGAGTACTAGAACACTATAGTAATCTAATCATCTTTGTTTTGTGTTTGTATATCTGATCAGATATGTTTTAATCAGACCTGCTGATCATTGTGACAAATGAAGCCAGTCTGCTGACTCAGGACTAGTTAGAAGCAGTGGCATTATATAAACCAGGCTGTTCATGACGGCCACCCTGATGTGATGCGCATATTTTTAGATACGCCTGGGATGCTCCAGGGATCAATCAGCGTTCTCCTGCCTACTGCTGTCTGTGCCAGTCTGCCTGTGGGAGGCAGCAGTTCAGAGAGAGAGATGCACACAGACAGAATGAAAAGAAGGGGAGGAGATAGGCGTCAGAACACAAGAGAACCTCAAAAGAAAAAGAGTAAAGGGGGTGAGGCCTGGACTGGACTGCTGCTTAGTCTGAGTGGTGGTCCCTGGGACAGACCCAGTTAAAAACCCCTGATGTAGTGTGTTTGAGATTGTACCATTAACATCCAAATTGAGAGTCTCCACTGGCCGACTGAAGGAATCAAAGGGCAAACAGTGTAGCTGCAGTGAATCCACCGCCACAAATCAAAACAGAAGCCTGGCAGCATGCCAGCTCTAGGCTCATCGCACCCTATTCTGTACCAGCCAGAAGATGCTCGTTTCCTGGCTTAGGCATGTGAATTCCATTCACCCCAGCTTCTAGCAGTCACCCTTTTCTCGATTTATTTCATTTACAATTCACATATTCCCTCTTTCTCATAAACACTGTAACACATACATACTATAGCAGAATTAGTATTGTGACATCGATGCAATTTTTGTAATTTTCTCTCTGTATACCACCACAATGGATTTGAAATTAAGCAATGAAGTGGTGATTGAAGAACAGATATTAATCTTTAATTTAAAGAGTTTAACAAAGGTATTGCATTATGACTTTACAGAAATTACAGCTGTTTTTCACAGATTTTCTCAATTTTCTGAGGCTCAAAAGTAATTGGGTATGTTATTGAGAAGCAGTTTCATTGGCAGTCAGGGCCCATTACTTTGCTGTTGAATGCCAGATTAAGTTCTGGAGTTCTGGAGTTGATTTAAAGCACTGAATTTGAATTTGGTAGCTTTTCACTGAAATTTGAAATGATACAATGATGTCATTGTGTCACATTCTTCACTGGATCTCTCAAAACAGAGGACACAGATGCAAGGAGTAAGGACACACCATCCATTTATTCACACACACACAAACCAAGCACAGCCTCAACTTGCTTTACTAAACAGTCCAATAAACTCTCAGAGTAGCAAACAGGTCAACAGAAGGTCCAGGTAACCTGGTGAGGAAATCCTCTGCAAAGCTGGGGAACAGGAAGCATGAGATCCAGCGAAGAGCGAGCCTGGCTGGTCGTGGTGGGGTCTAAGAAACACTCTGAGAAGCATAAACAAAGACGTTACAGTGATGGTAGCCGGAGGAGGAATACCGGGTCCAAACACAAATGACCAATAAGCAAACAAATCGAACAGGGAAAGAAAACAAAGACACACCTGGGGCAAAACCAAATGACCAATCAAAACGAACTCAACAGGGAACATAAAGACACATGGGACAGATGAGAGACAATCCCAGGCTCGGTATTCCGGTGACGCGGCCTGTCGGAGCTTAAAGATGCCATGATTAGGCTGAAAAAAAGAAAAAGAAAAGCCTATCAGAGACACCTAAAACTTTAGGGCCCTCATTTACCAAACATGTGTATGACAGAAAAACGGGTGTACGATTTGATTGATTTATCAATTTTGACATGAGCGTAGGATATGCTAAAATCCATGCCAGCTCTCAGATCGTGTACACACTTTACTGCGGACTCGCGCTGCAGCAGAGGAAATCAAGCTGTGTCAGAGAATTATTTACATCATAGTTGGCCTTAAATTTTGTTAAGCATTAATGTTTCAGATGCTGTTTATTGTGGGTTATATATGATTAATAAACATTCTTTATCTAATTGTAAGATTACAGACTTGTAACAACCAGCAGGTGAACCCAAACGCAGAATTGACAGAACCAGGTTGCAGGCACAGGGGTAGATTGACGAAAAACAAAGAGTTTATTCAGGCAGAGGTCAGAACCAAAAAACACAGTCCACGGAGCAAACAAATCTAAATCGCCAGAAGCATGGGGTAATCCAAAAACAGAAAGCAAAGGTCAAAACGGAGGCAGGCAAACACAAAGAACGCTCGGTAAGTAGCACTAGGCATAACAATACTTGGTTATGGTTGGAATGGTTGGAATGGTTGTAACTGAAAGTCCTTAAATACAGGTGATGTGGATGTGATTGGTTAAAACTCGCTGATCTGGTAGTCTGGGGTAATTGTGAAGGTCTGGAACTGGAGTCCTGGTCAGATGGCCTTTCCGATGAGGTGGACTCCTCCCTCGGTCTGGGCTGGGATCTTCTGGGACTGCAGTAATTATAAATGTTCCATGTGCAAAGTTACGTTATTGCAGACATGCCTATGGCTACCATTAGTTTTTCAGATTTTATGTCATTATATTTACTCAGCAAGATGTTACAATCAGGGAATTATGATATTGCTGGGTTTCCTGGTGTGATTAGTGCGATAGATTCTATGCATGCGCGCCTGAAGCCGCCATCAAAGGATGATTATGCGTACATCAATTGCAACAAACGGACATTGAAGGCCATGCTTTAGTGCAATAGTAATACTAGAAAAAGTCTTCTCTACCTTGGTTGTAATGAGGTCGATTTCCACTTCAGGGAAATTCCTTTTATTAAGATAATAAGATAAGAAAGAACTTTATTTATCCCAAGGTAAATTATTTTGTCATGAACATGCTCAGTACAACAAGAAGAATAAGATAAGACAACAAAGAATTTAAGAACAACAGTAAAATAATGCAACTGACAAAGAATAAAAATAAGAACAAATAAATAAATAACAAATAAGAAACAACTATAATGGATATAATATAATACCTATCAGTAACCTATCCGTTCCTCCATGTCGCAAAGTTTTTGGGCGTGGCCCCGTACACCATGAATAAATAGGGTCGCAGCATGTAAATAACGATTGGTTTGAGCCGCCAGATTTATCAATGCGGAAATGTGCGTACAGGTACAGGTACACCTGTTTCATGAATCACACGTGGAACTTGTTGTACAGTGATTTTTTACACCCAAGTCTATGCTCGTATTGATAAATGAGGGCCTAAGAGTGCCTATATTGACAATTTGGTAACTTCTAAAAATGAAGGAATTCACTGGTCCGCTCTGCAACACCACAAGGCCTGGGAGATCATGGAAGACAAACAAAGAAGATAATTACTGAATTCTTTCCTTGGTGAAGAACGTCTCCTTCACAGCATCTAGCTAAATCAAGATAACTCTTAAGGACTTATGCATATCATTGTACAAGTCTACTATCAAGAGATGAACAAACAAGCAGCAACTGAAAGGGGCAACAGTAAAGGCATAGCACAGCATCCCAAGGGACATAACCTGGACATTTGGTGACGTCCATGGCTTCCAGACTTCAGGCAGTAATTGACTATCAAGGGTTTTCATCAAAGTATTTAAACAGTAAATATATTTTTATATTCTACGACTTTGTGTACTACTTTTGAGCCTTGTATACTACTTTTTGTATAGCTTTGATTTCTGAAATCTTACTGCAGTACATTTGGTAATCCCTTTAAATTAAAGTTAAAAGACTTCCTTCAAATCTAAAATTAAAATCCGTTGTGGTGATGTACAAAGAGAACATTACAAATACGAATGAAAGTTATGTATGACATTGCATCAGGCCTTTCTCAGGTGTGCATATATTCCCTGAATATCATTAGTGACAAAACACTCCCTCTCTGGGACCAGTCTCCAGTGAGAGGTGCCTCAGTTAGACTGTTCATGGTATGGTTGGCAAATTGATCCGTTGAGACCTGTACATGTTTGCTGTACCCACCTTTGTTAAAACAGCTGTTTGCTATTGGTTTGCAAGGTTATAGAAATGGATGGAAGAAGAGGAGGGTAAAGGGAGAGGGCATGAGAAAGATGAACTAATGATATGTCTTTACTGTGTGATCAATCTGGGGCGGGTAATCATAGAATAATATTATTACCACTGCTTACCCTGTGTGCAGAGAGACAGGAAAAACATCATTTGATGATATGGACTATGCCACTCAGAGTCTGGGCTTGCTGCAATTTTGGTTAACGTAGAGAAACAAACATTAGCAAACTGTGCTATTGCAGGGCTTTAGCACAATCTCCCATTTGGGAAACATTGTATGAGTGTGTGGGGGAAATAACTGTGGTCCTCAGAATGCTTCTTGCTGTTTTTGGGCAGTTTTACATAATGGCAAGCACTTAAGTACATTCTGCACAGCCACAGGCTGAATTTGCCAGACTAATGGTATATCAACCTGTGAATGTGTTTTCCACTTCCATTGCTGGTGTGGGCTTGTGTTTTCTCATTTTCTATAAATATTAGCAGTGCTCTAAATTCTGTATCACTATCTTGAACCTCTTCTGTTCTTTATTATGTCTTTGTGTCTTTTAATACTTAAGTCAGTTTTATAGTGCAAGGGTGAGTATATATCCTTGATTGGGTCCGGACTTCTCTGCTAGGCTCCTTTGAACCTCAGAAGTACAAAGTAACTTCATGCAATTCAGAGATCTAAGCCTGCTCTTTCTCTTTCCCTCTCTTCTTTCTTTTATCTCCAAATAAACTAGTAGTTTTAAGGTCAAGAGGAGAGAATAAGGGAAAACAAATGACGGAATGAGGCAGGACTGGGGAGGCTCTGATAGCTGTGCATCATTGCAAGTCTCGTTCAGAGGCCACGGGTGACTGCCATGCTATTCCTGCAATTTGCTTTAAGGCTTCAGTGTAGAGCTACAGTAGGGAAGTGTTTAAGCCAGATTCATTCAGAACACTGTTAGTGTATAAAACCAGCGATCTATTGAAAGTGAAAGTGAGTGATTATTTGTCATTGTGAACACACCACACCACAGCACACTGTGCACCACAACCAAAACTGGCGACCTTCTGATCAAGGTGCGAACACCCTACCGTTACGCCACCAACTCCCTTACACCCATACACCACCTGTACTTACTCTTTTCATCAACACTGCAACCAAAAGGTCAGGATTGTAACAGAGATATATCATTTATGCTGTGAAATGTTCTTTTTGTGTAATAATAATATTATAATTTATTGCTCAAAGTTTCCTCACTTGTTCTGTATCTCAGCTCTC
The DNA here is from genome assembly GCA_032718565.1 of Distichodus sexfasciatus. Taxonomy (NCBI): domain Eukaryota; kingdom Metazoa; phylum Chordata; class Actinopteri; order Characiformes; family Distichodontidae; genus Distichodus; species Distichodus sexfasciatus. The sequence continues at coordinate 618,769 of JAVGVS010000174.1, forward strand.
TCCTGGGAGCAGGCTAAGTCAACGCCAGCTCAGGCCTTCTGGATCCACACAGACTCTCCTGCTCTCATTGGTGTCTGTTCTTCCATCTTGTCCTCCAATCTGCTTGTTCTATTTCCAGACTCAACACTGGCCCCTCTGGCAAGGGGCTGGGGAAGGACATGTGCTAAAGTGTTGTAGGGCATTGTTCTGTATTTCTGTAGAGTGCATGGTGTAGCCTAGCGTGAATGTCCTACCTCTGACCAAAGCTGGGATACGCTGGCAGCAGTGCCATCTCTTGCTGGGTGACGGATGAGGGGCACCACTGGGCAGCAGCATGGGGCTAGGAGGGTCATGAACACTCTTGTCTCTACTAATGAGGGTAGTCTGTTGGCCAAAGCAAAGAGGAAGTCTTCTGGGACCCCTCATATTTTGTGTGGTTTCTCATGTGTCTGTGCCAGAATGTGTTGGGGATTGTCTTTGTGTTGGACTGTGTACCGGTATGTGTTGGCAGTGATCTCTCACAAAGGAGAGAGCGAGAGAGGGAGCAAAAGAGGAGGGACGGAAAATGATTGTCTCCCAGGTCATTTAAGATTTACAGGCTGCCGTTCCAGGTTAACCGCTGAGTTCAAATGCGGCACATCTTTTGCCTGACTATTTGATTGATTTCTTCCCATTGTGGCTACATTATGTAGTCGATGACTTGGAGAGGAATATGTAATTATAACTCAAGAACTGGTAAAGTTATTTGTGAATAAATGTTAATTCAGGTACAGGTGCAAGAAACCTAGTATAGATAATGCAAAACCTCTGCTTTCGAACACTTGGATCTTTGCAGGGACTGTAGAAAATTTATGGATACATTTAACCTTTAAACATTTTATTCCACTGTGTATATTGCACGATACTGCAAAATATTCCGGCTGCCTGCAGTATTATTTTCTCTTATATACTTATAATTATTATGATTTAAAAAAATACAGGATCTTTTGGCTTAATGGCTTATGTAGCTCTATTGCTTGATTTAATTTGCATTACTTAATGCTGCACGGTCTGAGATGTGACTTTTGTACTTGCACATATTATGATAATATATTGTGAAGCTCTAGCTCGTACACTGTAAACCCGGATTTAGTTTCAACATAAACTATTTAGTAATGATTAATTATGCTTTCGTGTTTTGTAAAAACAGTGTCTAATTACTAAACCAGAATAAGCTGTTTGTCAACATTGTGCAGTGCAATAATCATGTTTTTTTTTTTTTATTTGAATGCAAAAACTGAATACAACAAAATGGGATTAGTTTGTATACAAAAAAAAGAATTCTAGTATGGAAGGCTCAACGCCATTGAACCATATTAGAATCCGTGCAAAATGTATAACAAAATATTCCAAAAAGAAAATCAAGTATAAAAATGGGAACAGATTAGACAGCTTAACTGCCTTTGGATTTTTCATTTTACTAAGGGCATCTGAAAAGACTTTTAGGTCATTTTTAAACACAATAAACAAAGGGGGAGCTTTAAAATATTGGCATTTATGTATAAGGTATTTTGCTAATAACAAAATATTATTATTCAAATCATACAGAACAGAGCACTCTTTGGTTATTCCGTATATTACAACTTGTAAAGTGAGAGTGAAACTATCAGCAACCACACGCTTCTCTACCAACCATTCTTGCCAAGCTTTCCAGAAAGATTCGGACGAACTACATGTAAAAAATATATGTTCTGTATCTTCACATAAATGTTTGCATAGGTAGCAAGGGTATATTTTCCAGATTAAATTTTGAATGCAAAAATGTATTGGAGGGATATATATCATTTAGAATTTTAAACTGCATTTCTTTTATCTTGGGGAGAATGGGGAGTTTTAGATAGGCTGTTCTGAAGTACTTAACAGTATTTTTATCAAATGTGTTTGTATAATTTATTTCTTAATATTTGACAAGGGTAGCTCGACTGGATGATAAGCCGTCTTGAATATTTGTTAGAACAGGATTTATTCTCTATTTCAATATCACCAACATATAACGAAAGAAGGACAGCAGTAATTTTGGAATAGGAAAGGTAACATCTCATTAACATTTTTATACCTGAAGGTATTGCATTAATAATAGTAAAGAATTGCTTTGGGTGACAGGCAAATCCATGTTTTAAAGTAAATGAATTATAGTCTAACATATTACCACTCTCATCCATTAAATCCAATACTGACCAAATATTTCTATTTACCCATTCCTCAAAAAATAAGGATTTGTTTATATGTAGAATGTATTTGTTATTCCATATCAGAGTATTGTGGGGTGTATTTTGGGTAAATCAAAGTCACATTTGAGAAAAAAGCGGATACCACCCAATTTACAGAACAAAGCTGAAGGCACTGCATACCAAAAACTCTCAGTATTACCTAAAAACATTTGAAGCCACTTAAGTTTATCATAGCATTCATACTCTCAAATTCAATTACATTAAGACCACCTTCTTCGTACATTTTAATATCAGATTTTCTAATATAATGAGTTTTGTGCCTCCAGATAAAGTCATACATTTTTTGATTGCTTGTTTTTATAATAACTGAAGAAGGAGCTACAGCAAAAGCTGGGTAAATCAGTCTGGATAAGTATTCAACTTTGGTTAGGAGAATCCTCCCAAAGGTTGAAACGTCTCTCTGCAACCAGCAATTCAAAATACCATTGGCTTTTTGTATTTTATTTTCAAAATTTTCTTTCATGCTAATTTTTGACTCTTTGGAAATATAAATACCTAGATAATTCACTGTCTCTTTAACTGGAATATTACAGAAGAACAAGTCTTGAGAAGGGTGTAGGGCCAGAAGTCACATTTATTTAAATTTAGTTGGAGGCCTGAAGCTTTACCAAAGGAGTTTATTAGGGAGATAGCCAGAGGAATTTGGTCTTTGTTTTTTAAAAATAGTGTCATCTGCTAGCTGACTGATTGCTAAGGTTTTCCCAAATACGTCTAATTTCTTCACGGATACATCATGTCTGACCATAGTGGACAACATATCTACAGCTAAAATAAATAAAAGAGGGGATAATGGGCATCCTTGCCTTATTCCACGGCCAATCTGAAATCTTTGTGTGGTACCAAAAGGAAGAGAAACTGAACTATTCATGTCTCTGTAAATCATTTTTATAACACTAATAAACTGTTCGCCAAAACCGAAAAGTTTTAAAGATTTAAACAGAAAATAATAATAATCTAATATCATTCCAAAAGAATTTGTAAAAATTAGCTGTGAGGCCATCAGGACCCGGAGATTTGTTTAATTTTAGGTTTTGACTCGCTGAGTCAAGTTCCTCAATATGCAATTCAGAGTCACAACAATCTCTCTAATCATTTTCAATGTGGGGAATAAAATGTATTATTTTATCAAAGAAATTGTTACACTATTGGGGAGAAGTTGGAGGAGTACAAATCACTGTAAAACTTATAAATTGTCTTATTTATTAGAGTAGGGTCCGTACATTCAACACCATTTATCATTAGTGAAAGGATTGAGTTATGTGATTGACGTCTTTTTTCTAATCTACAAAAATAAAAAGTACTTTTTTCACCCTCTTCTGTCCACTTGGCCTTAGAATGTATATATGCACCTTTGGCTTTCTTAATATAAAGACTGTCCAGTCCTGATTGCAAAGAGATCATTTTGTCTTTTTCAGTATCATTCAATCCACTTTCACTACAATATTTGTTAATTTCGGAAATAATATTATGTTCCTTTTGCCTCCTTACTTTGGCAAGTACTTTACTGTAATTAATGGAAAATTCACGCATTTTAAATTTGAGGAATTCCCACCTAGCTTTATTAGAATTAAAGTTATTACTGTTCTTAATTTCCAGAATTAAATCCTTAACTTTATTACAGAATCTTTCATTATTAAGTAACACTGAATTAAATTTCCAATATCCCTTAATCCTTGCAGTGTTGTGAATTGGTTTGAATAATAGTGAAATGGCACAATGGTCTGTCAAAGGTGCTGCAGAAATAGCGCAGTCTTTAACAAATAACATTAAGTTACCTGAAATAAGCCAATAATCAATTCTTGATTTGCTGGAGGCATTGGGTCGTAACCAAGAGAACTGCCTGAGGTTAGGATTGAGATATCTCCAAACATCTACCAATTTAAGACTAGAGCAGAAGTGTGAGACCAAAGAATTTGGTTGAGAAGTTAAGCTTTTGGGAGGATATCTATCAAGTGTCTCGTCCGGTACCACATTAAAATCTCCACCTACAACAATATTATCTGTAGGGTATGTTCTCTTTAAATCAGAGATTACAGAAGAGACCTCTTTAAGTAAATTTAGGTTCAGTTAAGAATTATTGTGGCCATATACATTAACCAGAATGAAAAAAATATGCTCAATCTCTAAAACAACCGCTAACCAGTGTCCACTTAAGTCAGTTCTAGAAAAAATTACCTTCCCTGGACAGTTATTAAATAAAATTGCAGTGCCTGCGGAGTGGGAGGAACCATGACTAAGTAACAACTTGTCTCCCCATTGATTAGACCAAAAAGCAGTATCCATTAAAACAGAGTGCGTTTCTTGTAGAAAAGTGCAGTGAGAACCATTGTTTTTACAAAATAAGAACATTGCTTTTCTTTTAACCTTATTTTGAATGCCCCTAACATTCAATGACATTAAAGAAAATGGTAACTTAACTGGAAACATAATAAAAAAGAAACGTACAGAATGTAACGGAAAATGCAAGCACTTGTATGAGAAAGAAAGGCTTCACCATGTTATAGAACCTTATACCTAGAACAAACCTCACCACCTAGTGCCTCTCCAAAACAGACTTGTCTCAACTTGTATCAACTTACTCTTAATCAGTTCACATGAATTATCCTGTCGAGTCAACACATTTTCCTTCAATGTAGCCAAACGGTCCACGAAAGTACGCTTTCTTTCCTGCTCTACGCGCCTGATCAATCAAAGGCCATAGGGCAGCGCGGGCCAGACGGTCCTCCTTCGTCAGATCCTCCGCAAATCGAACTCCGCGGTCCCAGCAGACTGATGAGTTCTTTGTTAACTGCCAAAATTCATCCCTGTACTTTCACATTGCAAATTGCACAATCATCTGCCTTGGTTTTCCTGGCTCCTTCTTGCCGATTCGATGTACTGTATCAACAATGTCATCTAATTTCTGAACCAGATGCAGTGCGATTTCAGCAAAAAGACCGATCACTTCCCTGCGGGGATCCTCTTCAGGCTTCTCTTTTATACCGTTGATCCGGTGATTCCATCTTCTTTTATATCGCTCTAGTTCAGATGTTCTGCTCGCCAGGTCCTTGTGCGATGAAGTTAGTCCCAGAAGTGAATTTCTCATCTCTAGACACTTTTCTTTGCAGTCTTTAATTTCAGCGGCGTTGAACTCAACAGCCTTGGAAATCTCTGCAATCATGACACTGTTCCTTCGCATCTGATTCGCCATTTCTTCTAGTTTTTCATCTTGTGAGTCAAATCGAGCCGTCAATGAAGTTATGGCTTGCAGAAGCGTTGCATTGGTGATATCCTCATCCTGGGGTCTTAATTTTTTCAAGGCGTTTGATTTAGTAGGGGTGAAATGAGACGAATCACGGCATTTATCTGTTTGAGCGGACCGTAACTCCATTTCTGAAACGTCTGAGACCAAATCTTGAGTCGAGCCGCGGACCGGAGGGATGATAATCTTTGGGAGATTAGTTTGCTGTGAAGATTTCCGCATTTTAAAGATATAAAGCACAACTACAGTGTTTTAAATGTTAATTTGAGGTAGATGTAGATGAGATTTGTATGTTTCAAAGATATCTTGGGAGAGTAGCTAGGGAGCTCGGTTAAGCACATGCGTTCAGCCCGCCATCTTCTTCCCCCTTCGTGCAATAATCATGATTAGCAAAGATAACTCCACATGTTACATTACTGTCAGAGGGGGCGGGGCTCTTTTAAAAAATCACCGTGTCTCGAGTCCTGTGTTCACGAAATGCGCTGAGGAGCGAGCACTGGAATTTGTCCGGACGGGAATTTGAAGAAAGCTGGTGAGTGTTAAATTTTATATCTTACTTAATAGACCCATAAAATCAGTCCAGATAGCTAAATGCTAACCTCAGCTATGTTTTAAGAAGATGGTTATCTGTCGGTTCAGTCAGTGTTTACAATAACGTGCGTGATTGCATGTGCTTGTAGCTAATGCTAACCGCAAGCTAGCGAGCTAACGCGGTTAACCCGTGTTTGGTGTAACAAACTTTGCAAAGAACGCGACCGTTAGCGGGGCTACCGTGGTAATATTAGTCGGTTGTTAACACAGTGATTCGTAATTTACCGACTACATTTGTTTGTCAGTCAGGCTAATGTTACTGCAGTTTGAGCTAATAGTTTGCTCATTTTCTGTTTTGCAGATTCTTGTGAAGATGCAGTGGAAGTGTAAGTACTATGAGTTTGTATCAGAGAAAAGGGGTTACCTGTTAAAACATTACAGGTTAGAACATGGGAGCTACAGTAGAACTGTACCCTTTCCCTGCTTACACCAAGAATGTTTCTGCACATTTAACTCTATTAATGCTCTTAAAGTCCACTCGTCACAGATTCATCAGAAAGGCCAGCGTGCACAAGAGTGTGAAAATATTACGTTTCAGTGTCAGCTATGTGACTTTCCTGCATCCTGCACTGAAGTAGATACCCATGTGTGTGTTTTTTTTTGTAGCATACAGTGGAAATGTGTAAGCAAAATATGTTCTGTATGTTTGTTAGTAACTAATGTTAAAGGGTTAGTTTGGATATTTAGAAGTCAGGTTCTGTGAAATAGTTTTCTTACATGTAAAGCTGCGGCTTATCGCAGACGGATAAACTGCAGCATCATCACACACTCAGGTGAAAAGACATTTAACAATGGTCTCTTGTGAAAGTATAGACATCCACATTTTGATAATTTAGAGTTCTAAATATCCAAACTAACCACTAAAAAGCTTCTATGCCATTTTAAGGAATGACTTGTCGTTTGGTTTGTGCAATACTGCAGAATGTTATCTTGCACTATTTTGTAAAAAAAATAAATGTTTTTCTGAACATTTAAATGTTTTATTGCTTTTCTTCCATACAATTTTGTAATATTTATTACAAAAACAAAATGGTATTAATTACATTTGAAGAAACCACATTATTTTTATTAACAAATGAATATAAGTAGTGATAAATACAATGTGTATGTAAGTTTAGCTTAAGATAGTTATTTCAAACAACTTGGGGATGCAAAAAAAAATAGTTAAGTGAACTAATCATTTTTAGTAAAGACTAATGATTGCCCATGTCAATACAACTTAATCTGTTTAGTTTCAGCATGTGTAAAAACTAAAGTGGTTTATGGGAACGGGTTTCCATGCGAATTTCTAGTAAACTCAACTAATCCGGGATTACAGTGTAATAGTAGCTAGGTAGTAGTATTAAAAAATAGAGGTCGACCGATATGGGTTTTTCAGGGCCGATATCAATACCGATTGGTGCTAGTTATCGGGGCTGATAACCGATATTTGGAGCCAACAAGCAAAAAAAAACCTGTAAAATTTTGAATGAATAAAGAAATACTTTTTACATTATTTTCAATTTGAATTGTGTTGGTATTACAATTTTAGCAGCAGCCGGTTGTGGTGAAGAAGACGAAGCTCCTCAGCGTGCTCTCCACCTAACCTAGATCTCATGTGACATATAGCCAATCAGGGACTGTTGTGGGCAGGACATTAAATGAAGCGAGTAGAGAGCAAACGGCACAGAAAAAAGAGACGGCGTTCGAGCTACAGTAGCACACCTTGTAATTACTTAATATCGGTGATGGTCAAAATCAAACACTGATCCCGATAATTGGCCTGGCCGATAATCAGTCGTCCCTTATTGAAAATACATATATTTTTTACAATACAGAGAGTAACTTCTGTGTATAAACGTTAGGGCGCTGAAACTTATTTCTTATCCGTTCTCTTTCGTCCACAGCCACTGCAGATAGATGACAACTTCTGCGGCCAAGATTTCAACCAGCCACTTGGCGGCACCACACCCATTGAGGGCATGCCCCTCTACCTGGACAAAGACGATGGTATGACATCAGTGGCAGCTTACGACTACCGCGGCCACACAGTTGCCATCACTGGCACGCGAAGTGGAAGGCTGAAGAAGGTAGGATGCTCTAGTCATCTCAAGGTTGTTTTTTGTTTTAGACCTTTCTTTCTTCACTTGTTGATATTTGCCAGGTTTTACCAAATACCTTCTGTATGCTCCTGTATTATTTTGGTCTGGGTATTACACTTCATTTTACTAATCATTTCACTGATTATGTCACATATTTACCATAGAGGCATCTGAGAAGTGAGAGAAGGTCTATTCTTAACACCATACAACCCTACCTTTTGTTACTTGCACTTGCTTCCAGGAAGTTGAACATGAGCGGATATTCCTGCTCAGTGCTGAGGTATGCTGTAATCTGGTCTGGTAGTCCTTGTGTATGACCCCTGGCTGAGGCTGACTGGCTAGGGCTCAGAGTGAAACGTTATCATGGTGGGGTGAAGGAAGTCAGCGTATCTAAATTCGTATGCTATGATGATCGGAATCACGTTTCCCTGTCTGCTGCACTCCCTTCCTGTAGCTTTCTGGGTCCGGCCACAGTGCCTGTGTCATTAGACCAAAATCGATGGGCCTTACCCTTGCTTGGTATATGTACATGTGCATGTGTGTTTATGTGTATAAAGGAGAAAGGCAAGCGGTGTGTAGGAAGATATGATGGGTGTAGTACATGTGTGTAATTGCATTTGAATACTAATGCCTATGTCCTATAGGGAGCACATGAAGGTGTACACACATACATACACATATTTGATACTGTGATTCTTTTGGATATTTCATATATGACTTAAACAATATGCAAAATACTGATTTTAACTGCATTTTTAAGCAATTGACTATTGCTTTTCAAGATCATCTGCTTAGTTACAGGAAGCAGGCTGTGTTCGGCTAGTGTCTCATGTGCCTCACTACTGAGGTCCGGCAGGCAGCTGGAGCAGGCCAGTGCTCATTGGTGCCAGTCTTGTTTTATTGCTGTTCATTTACAGTTAAATTGTGTGTTCTGCCCTAATGAAATGTAAAGCTGCAGTGTATTCATGGTGCCTCATTGTAATTCCCAAGTCTTCCAGCTTTGTTGCAAGGTCCTTATTGATTCATCTGTATGAATATATAATTACAGATGTAAATCTTTGAGACTGCAGTGTGTGTGTGTGTGTGTTTGTGAGATCATAAATTTTAGAGTTGAGAGTTGTTGTCAGCTGAAAATGTTTAAATGCAGTACTCAATATGATTTTCTTCTCTTTGTATTTTGATGTTAAATAGTGAATGTGATCTGTTTGCAGTCCAACTGTGTTTTGTGTATAATTGTTCACAATACAATTATTAACTGTGTATTCAGGTCATAGTATAGAGAGTAACTTAAAAGCTGAAAGTGAATTTGTATAGCTGTATATTGATTACATTTAAAAGTCTTAAATGTTTAAGTAACGTTTAATTCTCAGAGATACCAGACTCTTAAGATATGAGATCTGTGTATTATTGATGTGCTGCTGTCTTTTGGAGAGGTATTGGGTTGACATTTATTATAGTCAAATATAAAATTCTCTATGAATCTTTTTAAGTCAGACACACTAGGTATGATCAAAAGAATACTAGAGTATGTTTCCTTACAGTGTTCCTTTGACTATTCTTTTGGGCTCTGAAAATCACATGAAGGCGAGGGGCAGACTTGGGCATAAGTATGTAAGCAGTGGAGTGTGGTTTTCTGTTGTGAACCCTTCATGTATTATATAGGTGGGCTGTGTACAGTGAGTAGCCAGAGGCTGGAAGTTCAAAACACTATGTGTTTGAATGTGTGTCTATGTGTGTATGTATGTGTGTCTGTCTCTACTTGTGTTATTGAGTGCTCATGTTGAAGCTCTGTAACTTGGAAAGTTCACAGTCTGTGGTTTAATATAATTCTGCTACTCAGGTAAAGAACAGAGAAATGTCAATAAGGTGGGGAAAGCCTTGAAGCTTCTCAGATGAAGACAGCTCCCCATGGACAGAACCCTTAATCCTCACATCTTATTCCCACTCTTTATTGAAATAAAATTATATTAAAGAGATGTTAATATGTGTGGGAGAATGGCATGTTTGGTTGCTCTTTTATTCTTTACTGTTTCATCTTCTATTTTGTTCCCTTTTATTCTTTTTGTCTGTCTGTCTTGCTAACACAGACAAACTCATTCTGAATCAGAGCCCTTTCTGTAATCTGCATGCATCAGTGCAGGCTGTATAGCAGTGAGATGTGTTGCATGTGTTCACCTGGTAACCCAGCTTCTCTGTGTGGCTGAAGGCCTGAGGCAACTGAGCATGCAGTGACTGCCAATAAAATATTTCTTCTTGAATAAACCAGCAGTTAGTCAGTAGGCTGAGCCTTGTGTATTCTGATGTCTACATATACTTCTAAACAAAGCAGAGATCTCACCGGCAGACACCAAAGGGCTGTGCAGGTCTACCGTACATTTTCTTCTTGTTGCGCTGAGTCAATTAGTGCATTAGTTCAGCCACACGTGTACATCATCATCATTTAAATGTCACTTTAAATAAGAAGCATGATGAGATTTGAGCTAATTTATAGCGGGAATGGTAATTACCGATAACATTTGGAAGCAGTGAATGTTGGGGCTGATATCGTCTTATGGAAATTGCAGTTGATTGGGAACAATTAATTAGGGATGCACCGATTGCAATTTTCTTGGCCAATTCCGATTACTGATTTTTTTGTAAGTGTTATCGGCCGATACCAATTTTTCCGATACTGATTTTTTTCCCAGATAACAGAAAATTAGAGCTGCTGCGAGTAGTCGACGACATCGACACAAAAAAATGGGTTTCAACTTTTTTAATGTAACGCGGTAGTTTCCCTGTTTACAGACAAGTGGGCAAGGGGAGCCATTGATTGCGTGTTTATTAAACGTGTAAGACCTAACTATTAAATTATAATTATAAGGTTGATAAACTATAACTTGCATTTAATCTACCTGTCGCCGTTCTTCTTTCTACGTCATCTTTGTTTTTTCTGTAAAAACTGTCTGTAGTGTGCAGTCAATCACAAGACCAGGAGCCATGGGCCAATAGGATTCGCAGACAGAAGCTGCAAAACCCCGCCCCCAGACTGCCAAAACCCGCCCCCTTTCAAACCGCACGTGCAGAAGTTTCACTCGAGCACAAAAAAAAAAGCCGCTCGTCGGTAATCTACTTCGTGAGGACAATTAACACATCAAGAGGAAAAAAGACATTCGCGAGAGGAAAAATACAGTTCGCGCGCAATATTATCACAACCGCGCACTCGATTCTTAATTTTGTGCTCTCGAGTTTAACATTTGCGCGTGTGACTTTGAAATTTACGCCCGCGATTTTTTTGCGGCAAGCCATTTTGTACACGGCTTTGAAATTTACACCCGCAAAATTTTTGCAGCAAGCAATTTTGCGCGCTCTAGTTTTGGCATTGATGTGACGCCATACTCACGCACCCAAAATTAATTTTGTCGCCGCACAATGTCACCCCATTCAAAGTGAATGAGAAACGCCTCCGTTGAGCGTACATGTGAACGCTGCCTGAATGCGTGCATGGGTTAGCTGTGCTGCAAGTAATGTGCATGCGCAAGATCGGTTTAAAATCGGCAATACATGTGAGTGATTTTGGCCGTTCAAGCCAAAAATCGGCCGATTCCGATCATTGGCCGATCGATCGGTGCATCCCTACAATTAATGATTGACATCATTTTGTAGCCCTTGTAGTAACAGCAGACGTCGTGTAGATTGCTGGCAATGAGCACTGAGCCTGCGGTTGTGTGGAAGATTAATGGAGTTTGTGTCAAAAGCTCTGTACACGAAAGCTTTGAGGTATTGTTAGAAATGTTTTATGGTGTTTGACTACATTCTGGAGGGAAAGCAGATTATTTATTTATAATTCAGTATTATTTCAGTTTTTGATACTGCTCTAATATACATCCACGCTTTCAGTCAGTCACCTTGAGCTGTTCTCCTGTGGCAGGTTCTGTCATAACACCCTGTCTAGATCCCTAGAGACTCCCTGTTCAAAAGCATTCACAGCAGAAGTCCACAGCAGAATTTATATATTGAGTTCAGGTCTGTTCTACCCTGGAGCATTTCATGTCTCTCAACATGAAAGACGCACACACCTAGGCATTTTTGTGTGTGCCCATTTTAAGTTCAGGCAGATGGTTTTGACTGGAAAAGCCTCTGGCTGTGGAGCTCACTGGACATCTGTGAGAGGCACGCACACTTTTTTTTGCATGTGCTTACTGGTTTTATTCTCAGGTTCAACCTTGTACCAAAGTGCCCTTGAAAAGCACTTAACCTGCATGTCCATGGGGGAAATCTGCACCAATGAATGGAGCTAAAATTAGCCCATAATGGATAGCTATTGCAAGTAAAGCTACACAGGCTACTGTATGTCGTGGAAGGGCAAACAAATGGTAATTAGCAGCATGTTATATGTGAAGGTGGGTATGACATTGATAAGCTGGCTGTACTTTCAGACAGTGGGGTCGTAAATACCATTATGAGAGAAGTTTACACATGCTGCAGACATGTGGCTTTGTCTGTGTGTGGATAGTAGGACAGAAATACAGCCCTACAGTATTTTCTGGCTCATTTGCTTTATATGGCAGTGAGGTAGCAGCGTTGCTGGTAGCAGCTGTAGGTCACATGTGCAGACGTTATTCTGCTGATATGGACACTAGGGGTGTTGAAATTAATCACAGATTTGTCACAATTCTGGACAATTCTAGCAGATCCTCGATTATAATCGATTATATTTTCTACCGGTGGTCCGATGCCACCTAGTGGTCCGCGGTGGCATTGCAGGTGGTCCGTGACATGCAATTCAGTTTCAATGCTGAAATCACTTGTTAAAAATAATTTCATTTTTCACAACTTTTCCAAATGATTTGGGTGTCTTTTTGAATAATGAAATAAATGCAAACATCTAAAAACTAATAGATATTATATACACACACAGTGGACAGCCACAAACTACTGCTTAGTTTGAGGCAGTTGAAAACCCCTTGTGTTGTATCATAATGATATTGATTGATGATTTTCTGGCAGTGGCTGAAAAATTCTAGTGAAAAAGAATTTCCCAGTTCCTGGTAATAACTATGGCTGCCTGATCTGCGATCCATGCCCAATGTGAAGTAATGATGGGAAAATTGATGGGATGCATCATGATGCATCAAGACATATTGAATTAAGTTGTTGACCTGATAATCGTAATTGAATCAAATTGTGAGACCAATGAAGGTTTACACCTCTAATGGACACGTGGCAGATCTGATTTTTAATCAACTGCTGCGTTCTTAAACTATCCACAACTCTATCCAAAGCAATGGATTGCTCCATGAAGAGCTGTTTTTAAACTTGTCTAATCTTAACTATTATATCTTTCACTTGGATATTACAGATTGCATTGAGTAAATAAAGCTGGAAAAAATGTTCTTCTATGTGTTTTCATTTTAGGCTGTAAAGCCTAAAAATGTTAATATTTTGAAGGGGGTATCCTTGTATACCCACTATATCTAGAAAATCTACGCTGCTGTGATATTAAAAGTTCAGAATAAAGCTAACTGAAGATAATATATATATTTATAATACATTTCACTTTCACTATAACTATAGTTCACTATAGGTTACAACATAAAATAAAACTATTATAATATAACTAATTAGGAGAGCAGTGCTTGGGGACCGTACCTTGCCCGGTGGTACCTTTACCAGGCCAAGGACTTGAACCGTCAACCTTCTGATCAAGGATACCAACTCCCTAACTGTTACGCTACCAACTGCCCCTAATTACTTGTATTATAATAGTTTTGTTTTATGTTGTTACCTACTATAGTGAAATGAAATATGTTATAAAAACACATTCACATAAACCCAAGGGTGTGTGTCTTTGGGCGTGGAAGTGTACACAGTCCTGTACTGTTATTAGTGAAAGAACTATAAAGTATACACATGTCTGCATTTGCTTTTGTGCCTGCATCTGTGCAGCTGTGCCCAGTGTGAGTTTAAGAATCTCACCTGGTGCCAGGGAGGAACAGCTGCCTGTCCACTCCGTAATGGGCAACAACTAATTCCCACATCTGCGCCCACTCTGATGTCATCCTGCTACTGGACAACTGTGGCAACCGCTGCTTGGTTCGACCCTCATTGGTAAGATTTGAGCAGCTGCTCCAGCTTTGTGCCATCTGTCCATCTAACCATGCGGATTCACCACTGTGTATCCAAGACCTTTGGTGATCTTACTTCTCACAAACTTTGTCTATAATATGTGTGACCATGTTATCTTGTTTTCTTTCACCTATACATGTGTCTAATGCACTGGAACATGACAAGGGGGGGAACATATATATATCTATCTATCTATCTAATCAGTGGGATGACGTCGTCTGACCTTGTTGCCGCCATTGTTATACATATATATATATATATATATACTACTGCATGTTTCTCCTTGTGGAACTGTTGGTTTCAGCTATTAAAAACCATGTGAAGTCACACTTGACAATTATAAGCTTCTCTTTTTATGGGTTAGTACTGTTTTGAATTTGTTCAGCAGCTATATCTAAAGCCAATATGTCTGTATACAAAAACTGTTCACTGATCAGTTACTTAAACTGCACAGGTCAGCAGAGGGATTATATTGTGTAACTGTTTACCAAGTCATAGGTGAATGTATATCTCAGAGAATGTCAGTTTTATTTATAGTTTTCACTATGGAACTAGACATTGGAAAGGCATGACCCTTAAACGCCTTGTCTACTGGAGCCCTGTCACGGGGCACTGCAGCTTCACACTGCTGGATTTGTGGCAGTTGAATTTTTCTTGTGTCTCATCTGCATGGATGCCTGACATAACCTCTCTCTCTCTTTCCCACTCCCATTTTCTTTTTTCCCCTCTTAATCCTTCCCTGGTTATGAATCCTAATGTGCTTGCCTGCTTGTTATGTTTCATGATCAGAGGTGACACGTTTGCTCCCCTCGGGAATTCTTTTCATGTGCTGTCTAAGTGATGACACTTAACTGGAAAGTTCTGCCATATAGCCCTGAAGATAATGACTTAATCATGGCATTGTCATTGCTATAGCCCTTTTGAACAGCTCTGCTACACGTTCTTATAGGATAAAACAGATGATTGGCAGTGGAGGAAAGGGACGCACCGATACCATTTTTTTGAGACCGAGTATGAGTACCGATATTTATTTTTGGGTACTCACTGATACCGAGTACCGATACCTATGTAGGTCTGTTATTAATAACAATGACAATAATAGTAGGTGTCATGGGGGTGCCATGAGATCAAAAAGAAAAAGGTGGACAACGCAGTGCGGATGGATGGTTCTACTCGCGTCTTTCAGCGTTCTACTCGCAATACAGGCGTTTATTGATATTTTCAGCAGGGCAGATCCCTGTTTCAGAAAGCAGGGTTAAGAAACTCTGGGATTAAACCTGACTTCTGGGTTGATTAACTCAGAGCTGTCAAACTTTTTCAGTTTCAGAACAGGTGATAACATTTAGTTCACGCAACTCTGAGTTCAGTTAAACCTGAGTAGAGCATGTGCACACGGACATAAAGAGGCATCATTAATGGAACGCAGATAAAACAATTCACCATGGCAACGATCGGTGGAGCTTTTAATGAGCGCATGTTTCCGATCACGAGTATGTATATATGTACAAAATAAAAAAGGCAATACCGCGACAGCCACTAAGGAACATCAGCAGGCATGGCAGAAAAATGATGACAGAGTGAATGCCTTAGTACTGATGAGTACTTTAATAAGTGCTACTAGTTTTCTTGTACCACTTTTATAATTTACGCTATGAATCTACTCACTCTGTGTGTCTGTGTGTGTGTGCGCTCGCTGTTTAATTTTTAGCAACCCAACAAAAATTTAGCGTAATTCGCAGCAATTGAAAATTGTAAGTACTCTATTCCAGATTTTTCATTTGTTAGTGTAAAAAACCAATTGTTAATTTTCATTGCAGGACCTTATCAGCTGCCACAGAAAGGGAAGCTGCTGAGACATCTACTGAGGATAGCACTTAATAATAAACAGCACCTAAAATTGATGTAGTGGGGGTACACCATAGTAAAACCGGCACCTTTTCACTCAGAGAGCAATACTGGAAATTGCAATGGTGAACAAAGCACAACTGCAGTGCAGCTTACCTCTGTAAAACTTCGGCACATAAGTTACAAGTCAAGTATTTAAAAACTTTGTCTATCACATAGTGACATTTTAAGACGTGAACATAATTGAAAAATAACTTTTACTTAGCTGCATTAAATTAAATTAAGCCAACCTGCACATTAATACTGTGGAAAGACTTCTTATTTACACAATCTCCTTCATTTAATGGCAGAGGCTTGATAGGAATACGAGTTCCATCTGTGCAGCCAGTCACACCTGAAAGTCGTAAAATATATTGGGTAGACTGAGAACTGTTGGAAAAGAGGAACCTTGCCGATTTAATTGATCATTTTATAGAAGACAGGCAGGTTAAAGAAATATAAAATGGAAAATCGAACAGTTTCAGTTAGTAGTTTTTAGTGCTGGGCGAGAAAACGATAAAGATCATTATCGCAAAATATATAATGCATATAGTCGATAGAAAGTCAATAGCACTCGTTCCTGAAGACCATACAGGCAAAGTTATTGCCTTAGGACTTACAGAAACTGTCACATTGGGTGTCGGCATGACATGAGGCGAGGTCACGACGCAAGCCATTTATTGGCAACACACAGACTTAAACAGAAATAAGCACGAAGGCCACAACACCAACAAAACTATTACACAAATAATTAACACATAAAACAAAACCGGCACGAGGGCCACAACACTAACCAGACTTTACACTAGTAAACCAAAACACAGCACAAGCGAACACAAACTGAAAAGAGAGCCATAAACCGAACCAAACTTCACAAGATCACAAACCACCGAACAGCACACCGACATAGGGAGGGTAGAGTGAGGGTGGACCAACAAGAAATACTGGGAAAACTGAGCTTAAATCCTAACACACAAACGAGGGGCTGGACCAATGAAAAACAGGGGAACCAATAGGAAAGCAATCAGGAAACAAGCAATGAAGGGATAACCAATGGGAAAGAGAGGGTTGGACTAAAACAAACAAGAACAGGTGAACCAACTAAGGAACAGTGATCTGCCTATCAGACACAAAGGGAAGGTGGGACATAGACAGTGATTGACATGAGACTCAAAATGGCCAAACACAGAGCACACAACATGGCGGAACACAGAACACACAAAATGGCGGACTTTAGCTGCTGCGTTATCTAAAGTCCGGGTGGGGTCATGACAGAAACACTTGCATCCTGGGGACTGAGTGAAGACAAACAAGTCTGCATCACAACCGACAGTGGAACGAATATAGTGAAGGCCACATCACTGATCAAGTAGACACGACTGCAGTGTTTTGGGCACCTGCTTCATTCAGCTATTGGTATGTTTGTGATCAGTTAAAAAAAAAAATTGTTAATTGTATTTCCAGCTTAAAATAAATGTGTTAATAATTAAACATATTATTAACAAAAATGATACGATACTCAATTGGTCCCTTGAAATGTTCCGATTGATTAAAAAAACCCTTACAATTCTGATTTTCATTAATCTATTTGGAATATTTTTTTTAACTTAAAGTTTGGTAAATTTGGGTTTAGGGTTTTTTTATTTTTTGAATTTGAGCTTTATCTCTTCTCAGAAATCTTAAATCAGTTAGATTTAATTGATCTATTTACCTTTCTTCTTTAGAGAGAGCAGGGAAAGACAAGAGAGTGGAGCGAGCTATAGCCCAGGAAGAGTATCGCTTACCCCAACAGAAGCTGTTGACAGAGTCGCTCACCAGATGGGGTTCACGCTAAAGAATGATTGGAAGGGCAGCACAAGGCCATCTCTCAGGTACTCAGAACAGATAAGAAGACCAGGCATTGGTTCTTACCTGGCAGGACATGGAAGTGATGGAGTCCATGCATGAGGCCTTGAATCCACTATTGGAATTCACAGATTCACTCTCTGGTAAATCTTATGTGAGTGTATCCTACCTCAAGCCAATGCTGCACCTTTTCAGGACACAGATTCTGAAGATTCTTTATATCCGAAGGATATAAAGATGACTGTCATGGCATAGCTTGATCAAAAGTATGCTAACCAAAAAACTAATGAGCTGCTTGATGTGGCAACACTGCTGGATCCACGCTGCAAGGTACGACACATCAATCCAGAAAACATTTCTGCCATCAAAATGAGAGCAGTGTCTGAGATGCTGGATGACAACCAAGGCCTGTCCCCTTCAGTCATAACAGAGAAAGCAGGAGAAGAAGAGGGAGATGCTGCTGCAATGTTCCCCACCCAGAAGAAACAGAGAAAGTCACTTGGCAGTTTTTTTTAAGAAATCTTACTCCGCCAGCACATGACTCAGTGATAAGGAGACAATGGAAAAAGAGACTGACAATTGCTTGCTTGCACCAGATGCAGACAGTAAAATGGAACCTTTTGCAGTCATGGAAGATTCATGAGAGAAACTTCCCAAGAGTGAGCCGCCTGGCAAAGCGCTGTTTGTGCTCTGAGAGGGTGTTTAGCACAGGGAGTAATATTGTGACTGAAAAATCATATAGTTTTAGATTTAAAATTTTAGAAAGATTTATTTATTTGCAGTTGCATATATTGTGTTCTTGAAAATATAGTTGTATATATTTAGTGTGTTCTTGAAAACCTGAAAGCTTTTGACTCCACAGAAATGAGACTTTATTTTGTATAATTATATTTACTTTGATAACTGATCAAAGAATTTCTGGTCAGAACCATTTTAGTTTATTATATATTTATTTTGTTATTTTTATTTATTGCAGTTCAACCTCTGACAAAATAAATAATATTTAAACCAAAATTCATTTTGTCTTGTCTCAGTAGGAATAAAAAGGTGGTTTGACAGTGATTTGTTATATCATGATATATATAGATATCGACTGATATGAAAAAAATATATCGAAACAAGATTTTTCCCATATCGCCCAGCCCTAGTAGTTTTGCAAAAAGTGTAGTTTGAGTGCAAGGGTCACATTTCTGACACACCGACAGACGGTTGCCTAACCCTAGATTTTTAAAATTCGCAACTAGGTTTTTCATTGTAGCAATTCTAAGCAATTTTTATTTTTTGGCTTTTACTTATGTGTGGACACTCTCAGCCCTACTACACTATCACGTTGTCACACACGCTCTGATCACGTGACCGGCACGAGGACCCGGAGGTAGTCGGCACGGTCGTAAGTATAAATAGAGACTTTTTCTCGCGGCTCACTGCTCATTCAACTCTAATTCGTTTCGGCATCGACTGTGAGTACTCCAGTTATTTGGTTTATCTTCTCGATTGAGCGTGTGTCCATAGAACGCGGATTCCGGTGGGAATCTTTACTCTATGATCTTAGAGAGTTCTTAAATCAACCCGCGTGGTTCGCCTACCTCTTCGCGCTTTACTTGCTAGCTAACGGCTAGCATTGTGCCATATCATAACCAGATCACTGACACACGTGATGAAAGCCAATCCGAAGCGAGGCATCCTCCAACATGCCCACTCGCTTTCAAACGTCCTTTCACTACCTGCAGCCTGTTGACGTGAGGTGTGTAAAACACAGGGATTAAAGTTCTCCATCGCTACAACGGATTTCCTTCCGTTGGGCTCTAGCCGTGATTGAACTCACTGTCTGTGAAGTAGTTATGAGTAGGCAGATGTAGAAATTTTGTGTGGCTCACTTCAATAGCTTTCTTGCTGTGTATACACGCGCGCCTTGAGTTTGAGCGCTTTGGGCTCTTACGTGAAACGCCACACTTCAGTCAAATCTTCCCTTTTATTACAGCGAAAACTCATATTTTAGCTGCAAAATATTAATAATAACAACAACAAAAACAACAGCGTTTTACTAACAGTACAGCCATCTATAGATGGTTAGTATAGATGGCGCAATAATCACGTTATTGTGACACGACCCGTGTCGCACGCCGGCGTGATGTAGATATTTTCCAGAAAGGCCAACAGGTCAAAATGAGTCCAGATTGGCTCACAATTACTGAAGACTTTAGTATTTCTTCATTTTAAATTGTTCAGAAAATATGTTTTCATTCTATAATGTTAGAGAGGAACCAAAAGAAAATGAATAAAAAAGTGTTTCTGCCTGGCACTAACTGTATTTTTCTTCACAGTATTAAGTCAAGAAATGTCTCTGCATAATTAAAACTCTGCAAGCCAATATTCTTACTATTTCTAGGAGCTACATCTACAGTTCTAGCACTTTTATATCTCAAACATTTCTTCATTTTTTAATTGATCAGAAAATATTTTGGTGGTTGCCAAATGGATAAAGAAGTGTTTCCACATGACAGTAACCTTATTTTTCTTCACAGTACTAAGTCATCTACATTACAAAACAAGTCAGTTTTCATTAGAAATGTGCTGATTTCACGACAGTGTCAACATTTACACATCAAACTATGACAAATCTTAGTAGTGCAGGACATCCTGAACACAACAACATGTAGGCATGTATGGCCAACTTCTACGCACACTATAATAAGCCTAAAAACAAAAGTAGAAAAAGACCCCAAATTCTCTCAAGGCTGTAAGGGTTAAAAGAAAAAAGAGGGAGGAATATGATGAATGTGATTGCCACGATCATACAGTTGTTAAAAAGCAAGACAATGTGGAAGTAATCCAAAGTATTCACAATACGTTACTCACATTGAGTCATCTAACGGAATCTGTTACAAATGACATTTTAGGGCATGTATTCTGTAATCTGTATTGGAATACATTTACAAAGAAACCTTCCCAATACTGGCATGATGTATAGATGTCACGCTTTTTGACCTTGTCAGGGAGGTGACCTGCAAACCTGGAGTGATAATTGTTGTGATGGCTGTGGAAAGGAGTTACTTTTAGTTCAAGGGATACTAAGGCCTCAGTAAGAATGGCACTCTGGGGCTGGTGATTATCAAGTAGGCATCTGATTCCTCAAGAGGCCCCTGCAATCAGGACAGGAAGCGCCTCTTACATGAATTGTAACACACACACACACACACTCTCAAAAATACATGCCCACACTCGTATTCTCTTGCCCCTTCTCTCTTTCTATTAAACACGCACACACTTTCACACACACCTGATGCCTAGTGTCCTCTCACATTTTTGAAATATCGGTCTAAGTGTGTAATAACATTGTTTATTTCAGTGACACAGTCAGGAAGTCTAAATAGAGAGTAATTCCATCCCTCCCATGTGTATATATACACATTATTGAATTCAGGTGTTTCCATTAATAAAGTGACATCACACTTCTGAGATGTGTAAGTCTCGGTTTGGCAGATGCGGAGAGAATGTTACCTTCCTGACTGTTGTACCAGCTGTGGAGTAGGAGGAAGGATAATGGTGCGGACCTGTTTTTCAGGGTTCCTCCCTTCCAGTGAAGAGCAGTCTTAATGCTTTGGCATACCATGACATTTTGGACAATGCTAGGCCGTGGATCTTAGCAGTCGTGGACCCCGCTCTGTGACATTATGTGGTCTTCCGCTTCACGACTGAATTGTTGTTCCTAAATGCCTCCACTTGCCAGTAATACACTTATAGTTGACTGTGGAAAGGTGGCTTCCTATCACACTTGAAGTCACTGAGCTCCTCAGAATGACCCATTTTGATTCACAAATGTTTATATATAGAAAAAATGGAAAATGCATGGCTATCGGTTTGATTTCATACAGGTGGTAATGGGTCTGATTGAAACACCTGAAATCAATGAGGTGCATATATATGTATATGTCATGAGGTGTGCGGTTGTGGTGAGGAGAAGGGAAGGGAACGAGGACACTGTTGCAGGCGAAGTGAAGAAGGTTTATTGAGGGAGGTGGAACACAAAAGGGGAAACAGTCCAAAATGCACAAAAACCAAGAACAAAGTAACAAACAAAAGATGAGGCCCGTGCTCCCAGTTGTAGCTGTTGGAGAAACGTATGAAACCTCCCCGAGTAAACTGGAACCAGTGACGTCCTCACACTGGAAGACTCGGGAGGTGGATTGACAATGGCCCAGACTCGGTAGCCTCCATGGTAGTCTGGCCAGCAGGGGGAAAACACACTGGGAGTCACGAGCCTAGGGAGAAAACACAGGAGAGGGATGTGAGTGAGAGGAGACAACAGGGTAAACAAAAGGGAACAAAAACCAAACCAGAAACAGAGGGGTCCAATGTCCAACACTGGGGAAAACAGGCAGGGTCCAAGGTCCAAAATGGGGGAGCAGTGCAGGAAGGGTCCAGGGTATCCAAAGGAGCTTGAGACAGGAACAATCACACACAAAGTATGAGGGAGACAGACTCAGAGACACTCAGGTTAAACTGACTTAAATAACACCACATAACTTAGCAAACGAGTGCTCTCACCAATCCCAGAACTCAAAGCAGAACGAGACACAGCTGAACTCAATAATAAGCGCGGGAGTGTTCTACACAGATCCTAACCTACTAGGTAAGGAACACACAGTGCATACAACATACCAGGAAGTAGGTGCACTCTAAACAGAGAGTGAACTACTCGGGAGGGCACACAAAGTGTGGACACAAAACCCGGAAGTGAGGAGCAAGCAAACTTAGACAGCTAAGGCTAACCCGAAGAGACAAGAGGAGTAAACACACACACACACACACCACAGACACACCACACCCGAAGTGAACCCAGGAGACAGGAAACAAACAAAGACACTTATCCTGGGTTCACGCTATATATTAATGTTGGGGGATAAAACATAAAAAGATCTAGATTTTTTATCAAGAAAAATGTGATTACGATAACGTGAGCTTAAAAATGTGATCACACTTGTTTGCCTACTGTGCAACAACGCGTTGAGATAGACAATGTCTTTAGCCTATCAAGAGTGGGCTTGGCATAACACCAGCACAACAGCCAATCACGGCCAACGATGCAAATGTGTAAGATGTCAGGCAACCAGGACGTCGTGGTGAGTGAAGGAGGGGATGAAAATGCAGGGTTTCCTGCAGGACTTTATAATTAAGGTGTCCACTTTGACAAGAAGTGCCTCCTACCTTGAATGCGCGCCCCCCACCCCACCGGAAAAAATAAATAAAATGAAAATAAAAACCCTGCCGCATCCACACTCCATAGACAGTAAAACAAGATCGATGAGTTCACAATGTGGCCGAATAGCGGCATCTAAACTACCGATCTCAAAGGAACCGTTACAATGTTTAAATGAAATAGGAACAAATGCAGAAGTTATGCGTTTTGTAACTTAGCAACAACAACCTCTGGAAGTCAGGTTTTGACTGTTTTCAGTGCAAAAAAAGGTGTTTGTCCACCAAATGAGGTTTTGACTGCCACCACCTATTTTTAAAACAAATCCTATGAGCTTCAGTGTTCAGAGTGCTAAGCACCTTCAGCGGGAAAAAAAGATGTCGATGGAGACATTTTTTTGCTGCAGCACTCAGAGCGAAGTTTCTAAAAATATATAGAAGTAGATACTTATTGGAGCCAGTACTGCGGACTTGTTTTGCATTGTTTTATGTTTGCACACTGTTTAAAATTGTTTTATTGTCTTGTTAATTTTAGCTACTGTATGTGCAAATATTTTGAATACTTGAAGATCAATAAAGAGAGGCAACACTAGAAGTTAGTTTTAGCTATAACTAGCTGTGTCCTTGTCACTGTGACAGCTGTAAAGCATGCGTTAATAAAGAGACGCATGCTGAATGAATACCATACAATACTGCTCCCATTAGGTCCTGTAGTGCAATGCAGTTATATATACAACGTGCCAGTGCTTAAATTCTTTCATTGATTATGTCGACTAATTGTTGCACTGTTTGCCCCGTGACCTTCTGTTACGCTATCAACTGCCCCAGTTGTATTGTTTAAAATGAGGCTTAATAGCAGTTCACAAAATTGTAATATATTGATACATCATCATCTTCTTCTTCTTTCGTTTTTTTAGGGGTCGCCACAGCGGTTTAATTGCCGTGTCCGCGTTTTGAACTGGCAAAAGTTTTAATGGATGCCCTTCCTGATGCATCCGGCTTGGGATCGGCAACAAGATTTACACTGATTCTTGAATTAATATATTGATATCAAAATTAAACAAATTCATATCATTCATTCAGTCATTCATTCATTATCCGAACTGCTTAACCCCACACAGAAAGGCCCTATGGCCGACCCAGTCACCGAACCCAGGACCTTCTCGCTGTGAGGCAGCAGTGCTAACCACTGCGCCACCGTGCTGCCGTCAGAGTCAAATCTTTTATTGTAAAGACACAACATTTAAGGGGATTTAAGTAAGGGAATCTAAGATTTTATAATGTCAAAAATGTACACAATCATTGTGACCTATATATGCATCATTACACATTATATGCATACCTACATACATTAACAGAGGAGGATGGGGTCCCCTTCTGAGTGTTGGTTCCTCTCAAGGTTTCTTCCTACTAGAGGGAGTTTTTCCTTGCCACTGTTTCCTGCCTCAGGCTTGCTTGTTGGGGGGTTGGGCCAGTTATATTTAAAATGCTTTGTGACAATGACTGTTGTTAAGAGTGCTATATAAATACAATTGAATTGAATTGACATAGTTGAAAACTGGAGGAGTTCATAACCCACGAGAAAAGGAGCAACAATTGAAGGTTGTAATCTTTGGAGAGAGAGAGAGAGAGAGAGAGAGAGAGAGAGAGAGAGAGAGAGAGAGAGACTAACCAATAGTAGCATTATCTCAACCATCTGCTGGTTGTGTAAATGCCAGAAATCGTTGTGATATGCTTGGCTTAAGATTTGCATGATACCAATGTGCCACGTTCTGCTTCTCCGTGAGAAGCTGAGAATTGTCTTTCCTCTTAACATGAGCTTCTCTAGGGTTAGACAATGAGCACTAAACAGGGGCATGTGGCTTGAGAGAGTGTGTAATCTGTCTGTGTGGAGCACACATGGAAATGGCCCTGTTCTTTCATGGGCAGGCGTCCGCTTAATTAAACTGTACAGACTTGGCTTGCTTCCTGGCAGTTTTAGTTTTGTGTGTGCAGGGGTGGTAATGGTGTGTGGATGAGGGATGGTTGGGGGGTGGACTGAGCTCACATTCCCCATCCCCCAATAACAACCCCCTCCCACTATCAAGGGCTGTGGTGTGGAGAATATTGGCTCAGGGCCCAGAGGGAGCTTGTCTGGGGCCCACATGGTTTCACAAAGCTTTGTTAAAGTGTGGAGGAGGGGCAAGATCGAAAGGAAATGCATTCTGAGCAGTTTTTGTCTGTATTGTTACATAGGGACTTCTCAGAGTGGGCATAGTGACAGATGGGGTCCTCTCCTGACCTTCATTTGCACTGAGCCAAACACACACGAATAGGGGTGGGCGATATATCGAATATACTCGATGTATCACGTCTTGTTCCATGTGTGATGTAGTAAATGACTATATCGTGAATACTGAGTACAACAGACAGCATGTACATCACTTTTGAGTTTGGCTTCTCTGCCCTCTCAGAGCAGAGCGCTCACTCCCCCACTCCATGCAGAAAACTCTGGTGAACATGAAGATTGACGGTGCATCGGCGAATCAGCTGTCGGACTGAGTGCTGGGCTTAGCATTTATCCACCTACCAGAGATTCACATTACTGTAGCAACTCTGGTACGTGGATAAATGCTAGGCACCGTCCCAGTCCGACAGCTGATTTGCCAATCTTCATTTTCACAGGAGAAAAACAAACACACACAGGCGTGCCTTCTAAACACTTCACTATGCACTAGGAGAGTTTTCTCAGTATTATCCATTATCCATGCCTGTTGTTCTAGGGTTTTAGAGCAGACTAGTTGCAGGGTATGTTTTATTCAGTTCTTTGCTTTAGCGCCGTCTCTTCACTCCTCCACTCTCTTGTTCCATTAACCAAAATAAACTTGGACGTGATTATTACTATCACCTTGTCTTGATGTGTGTGATTTTGCGTGCCTGTTAGTCTGTTGCGTGTTTTGTTCTTGAAGCGGGGGAAAGCAAGTGTAGAGAGAGAGACAGAGAGAATATCACTTGATTTCAGAGACATTAATTGGAAATGGAAGCAAACGACTTGGTTCCGAAGAAAAACAGCACTGATTCTGTAATTCTAAGCACAAAAACAGAAGTAAATGCGTAAACGCTCATAAATGACATTCTTTGTGATGTACAGTAAATGCGCCATGCGTGGTTTCTTGCAACTCGCTGCGGGTGCTTGTGATATTACTCACAAAACTCCAGTTCAGTCAAATATTCCCCTATATTGTGGACAAAAATCGTAAATCATCGGCGTTCTACTCACATTACAGCTGTTTACTTGATATTATTCCGGACACAAGAGTGCCAAATCAGTTCAAATATGCAGTAAAAGCAAAATTTGCCTTCAAACAACACAACTTGCAAACAAGTGTATGAGCTCTTCCAATCATTACAAAATGCACAACAAAATAGAACACTCAGTGTGAGTCAGTGTGAGTGCACCATTGCTTGTCATTATAGTCTATTAGCTTTCATGACAGTGCCATTTGTTGTCTTTCTACATAGCCTGTCAAATTGGCCTTCTTGCAAAGAATTGGATCCAGAATCAGAAATGCTTTGATGCAAATTTTATTGATTCCATGACATTTTTTTTTCAAACTGTGGCTGACAACTGAAATACTATAAATATTACATAAAAGAAACCAAAATGAAACCTACCGTAATAAAATTAATTAGTTTAAATAGCCACTATGGATATTCAGTCTATTTACTCACGACAACAGGGTCGTGTTTTCATCCACATTGCATTCTATATCTGTAACAGGCAACACAGAGGTGGCACCTTTGAAAGGTGTACAGATTGACTGCTGATTTAAGATTTGTGTGAAGGAGTGTCAAACGGGTGCTTTATTGAATTTATTCTAATCTAGATAGTGTCTAATAGTTAGGAATAGATGGTTTCTATTTGGTTACCGTAGTCAAAACAATAGAGTTTGGGCTGCTTGAATGACATCTGTGTTAACAGTTATGCAAAGAGTTGTAAAAAATATGTGAATCCAATGAAAAAGTGTTAACATGTGCAAGAGATGTCTTCAGGTTTGCTGAGATGGTTATGATGAAGACCAAGTGGGTCCCAGTTTCTTTAAGCAGGTGAAAACAATCAAGAAAAACTGTAATGTAAAATTGCTTGGTAATATCCAAACACATTGTACATTGATATTTTATATTTTTGTATATTCGATTATATGATTAACCAATAAATCTTTAATTTACTCAGAAGTTACTCAGTACTTGAGTAGTTTTTTCACCAAGTACTTTTTACTCTTACTTGAGTAATTTTTTGAATGACTACTCTTTAGTTTTACTTGAGTAATATTATTCTAAAGTAACAATACTCTTACTTGAGTAAGATTTTTGGCTACTCTACCCACCTCTGTTGAGTTATTATTTACATGCCAAGTTGTGTTTGTGTGCGTGTGTGCCCACGTGGCAGAGTGAATGTTGTAAAATATAACACTTAGATCAGATCCGACACTGCTCCCTGGGTCTGTTTGTTGTTGGCTGCAGATGAGTTTTATTCCACTAATCATTATCAGTGTCTTCACTTCCCACATTCCAGTAATATGCAGCAGTCCAAAACCCTCTACAAACAGAGCTGAGGGAGGATGAATTTGGTTTATTGTATTCCCTTAAGTATTACTGATCACTCATTAGAACAGATTGTTGTGAGGAAAGAGCTGTGTAACAGTGTTGCAGGATGTGAGCAGGACATATTGGATCTCTTTCCTCCTCTCTTTTTCTCAACCCTCTCTTGACCCATCTTCAGAGCTGCTCTAGAGCCAAATGTTTGTGGGGCAGCAATGTAACACTTTAGATCCAAGGGGTATGAGCCTGAAGGTCTGCTCTTTCCTTGATGATAATTGAGAACATTCACATAAGGACTTTCTTTTAGAGAAATAAACCACTTTGCTAGCGAATTCAGTGTTTGGTAGATGCAGATTTCAAAGTCAAAGTCAAACTCAGATAATTATTTCTCCATCCATCCATCCATCCATCCCTCCATCCCTCCCTCCCTCCCTCCCCTTTGCTGTGCTAACAACAGATAGATAGTGCTAGCAACTGTTAACACAAAGTTGATCAAAAGATCATTTACCGCCACTTACCTTTCCTTTAAGCAAGAAGAATTTCTTCTCGTTGAGATGCCAGTCAGGTCACTACAGTCAGTGTCAGCGGATCCGAGTTAATGGAAAAGTCTGGAGGGACTTCGTATACATCCAATAATAGCCATTTTTTCCTTGTATCTCATAAGTGCTCAGGCATCAAAATGAGAAATATCCATAACATTGATAAGTAGCCTAACTGAAGTGAATGCCTTACAGGTACAGCTTGGCAGAGCTTCCAGTCAGTGGATTCGGTACTCACGGTCCAGCCGTCCATCCGTCCGTCCGTCGTTCTGTCATGCTTATCAATGTGATGCTTATCAGTTGGATGACGTTATAGTCATCTGACCTTGTTGCCGCCATTGTGACAGACGGACTGCTACAATTTTGTGACATCATTGCAAGGTATGAATTCATCTCTAGGTTGTGTCCTTTCTCCTCAGATACAGAAGTAGACAACAATATAGCCTTCATTAGCATATTAGAGGAATACAGTATATCAGTCATTTGTTCCCTTCATATCTACAGAGTCAAAAGTTCATCAGAATGCATGTCAGCACCTGCATCACACAAACCAGGTGCACAATTCATGTTTGGGATGCAAGTTCATTTGAGGACAAGAGAGTGTGAGAGCAAATCCTTGAGTTGTCTTTGTACGCGACACATACCAAAAAGGAGTCTTGAGTCCTGAGATGTCTTTCGTCGTCTTTTCTTTACTGCAGTTCAAAGTTTTACAGACAAGAAATGAATCCCTAAGACTACAAAGATACTTTACATGGCGTTACGTGACGGTCAAAAAACTGTAGCGCTCCGGAGCTCTTAGCTCCATCGCATTCAATGTGAAACTAAAACTTTTACGTTCTTACATCATACATAACTTCAAATTACGACACGTAAGGCACGTATTACTTCTATTGTTACATAGTAGTACATTTAACATGTATACGTATTGATAGAGTTCTGTTACGTAGCACTGTACATGGAAAGTTATGGAAGATTCCAGAAACATTTCTATACTTTCTACTGTAAACAACTACAAAACGTTAAATCTAAATATTCACGCAAAATGGCTCTAACAGAGAGTAAAAGAGTAGAAAAATAGGAAAGCAAGAGAAAAAACATTTAAAAGAGTAGAAAGAATAATTAAGTAAGTAAAAAAATAAAGAGCTGAAAATACTGAACAAAAAGAGGAGAAATGGAAAGACGGACTCCGGTTTTCCATTCCCAACAGCCATCTGATAATCAAACCTTGGGAGACAATGCTAACTGGCCAGAGTGAGAGGTGTCCACATGACTGGCATTTAGCCACTTCTGCCTGTCTTATCTGCAAGACATTATTCCCACTTGTCTCTGCACCAGTCAGTCTCTCAGTCCTCTCTAAGATAGAGAGATTAGAGAGTGGATATGATGTGGCATGTTAGAGATGTAAAGTTGGTCATGGAAAGGTCCTGGCCAAGAAACTGAACTGGCTGAAGCAGACCACTTTTTACTAGCGTTGGGTACTTTCACATCTGAACCGATATCGGTACCTGTACCTGGTGTTTGGTAGCAATACTCAAAGGTGTTTCATTTTGATACCTTGCTCTGAATCTGTAATACCTGATTTGTATCAACATAAAAAATACAGTAATAATAAATAAACCCCAAACTAATTTCAAACATTTCTTATGTTACAACTACAATATAAATATATTACAATTTTAATAAAAACTTTACCAAAACAATAACTAAAACAGATAGATCACTAATTATCTAAAGCTGCGTTGATTAGATGTTCTCGATGTCGATGCTGGCTGCAGGGGTGCAGGCGCTGTAGTTGCGTCTGTAGCTTTAATAGCCCGTGTCCACAAGCACTTTCTCGGTTCTTTCCTATTTCATGTAAACATTTGTAAGGTGGTCCTTTGAGATCGGTTGTTAATAATTTTAGTAAAGCCAAACGCTTTCTGCTTGTCGCCATGTTTTCAGATTTCCGCACAGTTTCTCCACACATGCACTTTTTTCCCCTGGCAACCGTTGTCATGGTAAACAAAACTAACACTATAGCTTAAATAGCAAATGGAAATTTAACTGGAGTAAATATCTATTTCTATCTTATTGCTGCTGTAAATGTAAGTTGCATTGAAAAGCTGAGATAACTCTTGATTCATTTAAACCTTTCGCCCAGTTCCGTATATGTCTTATTCAGCTTGTGCACGCCGCTGCTGATGAGTGTGTGAATGTACTGAAATTTGGCACTGTTGGATTTGATGTGAGCCGATACCCAGTAGTACCAACATCATTCGGTCGGTACCTTTAAAAGTACCAAACTTTGTACCCAACCCTACTTTTTACCCTAGTATGTTTGCTTTTGCCAAGGCCTGGGTAGGGTCTCATTCACTAACTGGGCTGTCAGCAACCACTTGCACATGGGCGTAAATTTCATTTAACAGTAAGGGGGGACAATAAATATAAAATTTCTCATGAGCAATTTTTGAAGGAGACACAAATAATACAGTCAAATTGTACTTATAAAGATATGTCCCCACAGTGAAAAACTTTGCTTCTATCATTATTATTGTAGCATGGAGACTGCGTCATTATGGTTATTTTCAAAGTTTTTCTCAGGTTCAATGACAAAGCAGATTTTTCTTCAAAACTATTGCATTGTTTGTTATGTTGTTTACAGTCAAGCCATCAACATACGATAAAATTTAAACATGACTGTTATTGTGAAAAATATATATAAAATAAGTAATGTTTTGTAACAAAATCAATTATTAAATAATCAATTTACAGTAACTGCTCTATGTAAAAAAAAAAAAAAACTGCAATTCTAGCAAACTTTACATTAATGAATGGGACACTAAACAAAAGTACCAAATGTGTTTTTCTGGTATCACTGGGCCCCACAAACTCTTGGCATATGTTGGTTTATGTTAAGGTTGTCGCTTTTGTGCAGATTTTGCAGACCAACAGACTGTTAAGTCTGTCTTGGCCCATAGTAGCCCTTAGCCACGTCTTTAAAATACAGTGGGGTCAGTTCGGACGTATCACAGTGTTCATTTAGTAAATGCACAGCTAAACAATATGCTAATTGTAATGTTTAATGTTAAGTTAACATTATGCCAAGTCGTCGCCAAATAAAACAATGCATGGAAACGGCGCTATGGTTAAAGGTTGCAGTGCACTAGCAACAAGCCATTGTAAACAAGCCAACGCTAACTAGAAAAGTAATATTTTAACTACTAATATAGCAGATCTGCGGAAAATTACATCGGTATCGCATTTTGCCAAGAATCAATTGGCGAATGAGTCTGCATCAACTACATTAAAGAGAATCACGACATTTAAAGTGAATAACACTCCAATTTTGGGGGACAAACCTCGGATAGGGACAACCTCGGATGGGGGACATGTCCTCCGGCCTCTCGAGAGCCCACGCCCATGCACTTGCATGGTCTTTTCCAACCTGCTCTTTTTTTACCTGATGTGATGCTTATCTATAGGTAATAACAGAGGTAATACATGCAAAATTACCAAGCTGGATGGAAAACCTTGACATTAACACATTATCGTGCATGACAGGTGCCCTGCATGGATAATGACTTCATCATGTGTTTGCAGTTTGCTTCAGTGTGGACAGTAATTTGGGGTAAGAGGTCAGAGGCATGTGAGCTTGAGCCGTAGAGGGTCCTCTGTAGCACTTGCTTGAGCGCCATGCGCCCCTCATCACAGAGTTAGCTGCTGTCTCCCTGTGTGTAGCCTCTTGTTTAACCCTTCTAACTGGTTCAAGTGTCAACTGACTGTTGGAGGGTCTGTCTCATGCAGACCATAATGAATCTGGGGACGGAGGACATGTCCCCCAACCGAGGGTTGTCCCCATTTTATTTTTTTTAAATCGCACTCTCTATTGTGAAAAATATATGTATGTATACCTAAAATAATTGTGTAAGTAGAAAAAAAAAAAACGCAAAAATGCATTTAGAAACAGTTGAGTTCCCCTTCCCCTTCCTCACAGTGGTTTGGCCCACTGCCTGCTTTCCCCGTTCATCTCACCTACTCTACACACACGAGTCAGGTGTGTGGCAGCGGCTCAATTAATGTTGAACTCCACTAAGTAGGGTATTTTATTCACTTTAAATAAAGCGATTCTCTTTAATGTAGTTGATGCAGACTCATTCATAAATTAGTTGCGGCAAAAATGCTGATTACCGATGTAATTTTCCATGAATCTGCTATATTAGCGATTAAAATATTACTGATCTAGTTAACGTTAGCTTGTTTACAATAGCTTGTTGCATAGTGCACTGCAACTAACACGCCAAAGCCGTTTCCCATGCATTGTTTTATTTGTGACGACTTGGCATAATGTTAACTTAACATTAACGGCCACAGTTAGCATATTGTTCAGCTGTGCATTTACTAAATGAGCACTGTGCTACGTCCGAACTGACCCCACTGTATTTTTTTGTATAATCAATTTCTATTCTGTTCTTAAGTGTCTTAATTAATTTAAAATAAAATTTTAAACCTTTTTTAAATCCTTGTTTTATTGTTGTGATTATTTCTTTATGATAGTTTTACTTTCTTTATGTAAAGCACTTTGAATTACCATTGTGTATGAAATGTGCTACAGTATAAATAAACTTGCCTTGCCTTGCCTTGCAGTGTCATAGACTAGATAAAATGACAGAGAAAAAGAAAATGGACATAAGATCATTTTTCAGTGCACCTAAACGCCAAGTAAGTACAAAAAGTTTGCATATTAAGGCAGTTTGGCTTTAAGAATGGGTGCTTATGAAAATACTAATGTCACAATATCAATCACAGGCAAAGGAGACAGAAATTATTGAGGGACAGGTAGAGCAGGGTCAGTCAGATGTACAGTGTCAGGTAAGTGTGCTGTGCTTTTATTGAAGGGATAATGACAGAATTTTTTGTGGGTGAACAATTTCTTTGCTGTTTTCGGAGTTGTGGCTGTTCAGCAGATGAACATCACAGGCTCACTAATTTACAGTATGATCTGTCAAATCTGCTTTGTCATTAAACCTGAGAAAAACTTTGAAAATAACCATAATGACGCAGTCTCCATGCTACAATAATAATGATAGAAGCAAAGTTTTTCACTGTGGGGACATATCTTTATAAGTACAATTTGACTGTATTATTTGTGTCTCCTTCAAAAATTGCTCATGAGAAATTTTATATTTATTGTCCCCCCCTACTGTTAAATGAAATTTACGCCCATGATGCAGACTGTCATGTCTGATGCTACCCTCCCCAATATGTCTGCCATATCTGGTGTGAGCACTGATTGTACCACAGAGATGGGAAGTAACACAGCACAAATACTTGGTTACTGTACTTCAGTAGAATTTTCGCGTATCTGTACTTTACTTGACTTTTTTTGTGTCAACATTTTTTAGGGAATTTTGCTGTGCATTCTACCTATTCTGTATCAATAACGTGCGCCATCCCGGCAACTTGACTTAAAAACGTACTAAACACACACAAAAAAGACAATCCCATTGGTTTATTGGTCTTTGCATATGACGCACAACATGATTGACACAATAAAGCGAGAGAGAGAGAGAGAGAGAGAGAGAGAGAGAGAGAAAAGAAAAAATAAAAGCAGGCAGCAACTCGGTGGGAAATGATACGGTGATTGCTGTGCAGAAAGATACTTAGCTCCAACAAATTCACTTCAGTTCAGTTTATTTCGATAGCGCTCTTTAGAGCACTATAATATTTGTTGTATGGTGTGTTTAGGATAGAGGTGATCATCATGTATAATGATGGTAATGAACAATGCAGCTTTATGTGTGGAGTTTGCATGCTCTCTGGAGTCCTGGTCAGATGGCCTTTCTGGTGAGGTGGATTCCTCCCTTGGTCTGGGCTGGGATCTTACACAGTGGTTACTCCCTTATGTGGGGTCAGTAAGCTAACCAAAGCCGCGGTGGCAGTAAAGCAGCATTAAGCTGGACGCCAACCGCCATAAAAGAAGAATAAGAAGGAGACGAGAACCAGTGCTGTGTCTTGCCGTCACAAAAACTGAAGTAGAAATGCACGAGCGACATTTTTCACCATGTAAACACGCACTGTTTGTTATCGCACACAACTCTCTCAGGGAAGACATTCACTAAAGCATTCCAGTTTAGTCAAATCTTCCCATTTATTACAGACAAAACTCATTTTTAGCTGATAAATAACAACAAAATAACCAGTGTTCCATTTACAACATTTACTTGATATTTTCAGTGATTATTCTGCTGCGTATCCACCACGTTATTGTGACACGACTCTGATGTGGAACGCCATCTTGTGCAAAAATGTAGTTCTCTCCCAGAAATGAGTCAAAAACTAATTATAGGCCAAAATGAGTGTAGATTGCCTAAAACTGGCCAAAACTTCAATATTTCTTCATTTTCAATTAACCAGATTTTTTTCCATTTTGTAATGTTAGAGAGTAAAAAAATAAATATAGAAAAAAAAACAAGACATTTTGGTTTATAAAAAAATGCTGGAGATGAAATTTTTTCCCGTCCAATTAATAAATTCTTATTTAAAAATTTGAAAAAATCTGCAGGTTAATCGATTAACAAAATAATTGTAAAGTTGCCTAATTGATATATATTTATTGGTTAAGATTTCTATATCTAATATTTCTCTGAGCTGTTTACACATATCTAATCTACTGTTGTCAGCAGTACATGAAACAAACAAGCATGCAGCATCCTGCTTGGACTTTACACCTGTGAGACTGAAAGTTCATCAAGAGGTCTAGAGCCCTACAGAGCTTGGCTGAGTCATGAGTGCATTACCCTTGTGCTCAGCATGAAACACACACAGGCAACAGAAGGCTGGAGGGTTTTATTACTCTAAGCCGTAACAGGGAGTCTTGTTGGATTACCTTAATCAGATCTCACACCTCTCTCTAAGCATAGAGAATGATCACTCATTCATGTCTTTGTTTGCATATTCCACCCTTTGACTGGATGTTAAACTGTTTCTACATCATATATTAGAGACTTTTTACTAGATGTCTGCAGTGTAAATGAAGTACAATGTTCCATGGTATTTCTCCATACTGGTTGTAGATTTACAGATCTTTGAAAAATCCAGTGAAACCTTCAGTGTAAACAATACATTCTCGCACTGATGTAATTGCATAAAAACACATTAATTGCATTACTCGAGATGTAAACACACCTTAGCACTCGCTACACTGTTCTTACTATTTCTAGTAATGTCTACAGTTTCAGCACTTTAATACTCCATAAAGCTAAAACAAATAATATATAAATAAATAATAATTTCATTTGTTAATTCCAAAATATATACTACTCAAGTAAATGTACTTTCTTGCTGCCCACCTGTCGATACATCAGAAGAGGAGTGTATCAAAGTAAGATATTGAATCCCGTCTTTGTGAGTGAAAAATGTTTACAGGCAACACTACTCACATCGCATGGAGGTAATATATGTAAATGCTTGCGATATATTATATTAAGCTGAGAAGAAAACAAACAATATAGAGCTAGTAATTTTTTAATAATGCATAATGATTTTAAAGATATTGTCTGGGTCTTCAGACTAGGGCTGCAACAAATGATTATTTTTGTAATTGAGTATTCTATTGATTATTTTATCGATTAATCGAGTAATCAATTTTTTTTTTTTACAAAAATGGCAATACATTTGTTATTAGGCTTATTCTAGTGTGAGTAGAAGTTAGACATATACGCTTTATGTTGTTGCATTCAATTGAAAATTAAGAAACATGAAGTTCAAGGGTCATTTTGAACCAATTTGACCAATAAAATGAGTTGCTTTTGGCCTTTCTGGAAGAGAACTACATTTCTCACAATCCCCCGTGCACGCCTCAGAGCCGTGTCCCAATAAAGGGTTCAGCGCGTTCCGGAACGAACTATGAAAAAAATCGATGGGAAAATCTCATTAACTGCAGTGTCAAAATAACACTTAAAGAGTTAAATTTAACACTGGTCCCGAGTCTATTTGGTCCCATTCGGAATTGGTGTTAAATTAACTCTTTCCATAGTGTTAAAATTTTAGAGTAAAATTAACTCTAAATAGAGTAAAGATTTAACACTGTGTAACACTGCATAGTGTTACTTCAACTTAACACTACTAGTAGTGTTATATCATTTACTCTTTCATAGTGATAAATTACCCCAATTTGAGTAAAATCCCATTGATTTTTAACACTGAATTGAGTCATTAGAAATTAACACTGGGAGTTCAAATAACTCTGATGAGAGTTGATGTTACTCTATACTATGTTATTCATACACTAATCTCCAGTGGAAAATAAGCTTTCATAGAGTAAATTTTTTAAAATCATTTTACACTGAGTAGTGTTACTACAACTCTTTCTGGGTGTTACCTTCACACTTACATTAGTGTTTTGCAACACCTTTTAATAATGCTTTTACATATAGAACAAGTGAGCAAAAACCACAGCTGACTGCAAAATAATACATTTAACTGCTTTATTTTCATATCAGCCTCAAAATATTATAACATCTCATGCAGTATACAAAACACTTTAAAACAATAACATTAGTTTTGCATAAAATGGCAATCTGGAACAACATACAGGGTGGATAAGTAAAGTTTTAAGTAAAATGTTTAAAATGTTAAGTAAAATATTAAAATGTGATTTTAGTTGTGTCATTTATTACTGTGAGCTACTTACATAGTCATTTTTGGAGTACGGGTCACTGAGGTAGGGGAATAAGGTTGCAATTTCTCTGGCATACCTTTCTTTTAGTGAAAGTGAGTGATTATTTATCATTGTGAACACACCACAGCACAGCACACAGTGCACCACAATGAAATGTGACCTCTGCATTTAATCCATCCGTGAAGGAGCAGCGCCCGAGGAGCAGTGCTTGGGGACGGTACCTTGCTCATGAGTACCTCAGTGACAACTTTACCGGCCTTGGATTTGAACCTGCGACCTTTGAACCTGATCACAGGGTGAACACCCTACCGTTACGCCCCCAACTGCCCCTAGTCGTGGTGGTGATGTACTGCAAGATCAAAAGGCAAAGAACTTGTCAGCTTTCCTGGAATTAATACAGATTTGAAAGTTATAGTAAAAGTACAGGGCCTGAAAAAAATTACCCTTTTTTCTGTTATGTCGTCTACCAGTATGTTCACCATTTTTCTTCTGGTTTCATCCACCAGGGACTTGGTTCGCTTATATTCATTTATTATATGTTCTCCACCAGGTTTGCTGGTGAGAATGGATTCCACCAACTTGAAAACCACTGCAGTTCAGAGTACTTAAACTACTCCCAAAATAAGGTAAAATAACAATGACACTGTTAGAAGAATGCAGAAGTCTGTTAACTCTTACTTGCTTAGCTTCTGCATCCAGCTTCTGGTGTTTCCTAGAAGGGCTGTCTGAAATGATGGCCGTAGCCTGTGAATCTGATGAATGTGGCGATGATAACTGTATCTGCCCAGGAGACACTTCTGTAGTAGATGTTTCCAAACCTCAAAAATGGGAGCAAAACAAATCAGTTTACATGGTCCCGTCATAGACACATTTATACACTCATTTAATAAACAATGTAAGACTAATAAGAAAAAAAAACATACATCCAATGAAACATACATCACTCAAACAAACCTGTGTCATATTTGATGGTTAGTACCCCAGTTGAGGGATATGTTACTATATCCTCAAATACATCATCATCCAACTCTGTCCCTGAATTGTCAAAAACTTTGACACTTTCTGTTACGGCTGGCACACCAAACTTTGCAAATGCTGGAAAACAAGCACAAAGGTTTGTGTAAACAAAAGGATTACATGATATTTAATGATTTTACTTAGCCTAAAATGAAGATCATTTCAAGATGCATTTTCAAAAGTGAGTCAGATAAAGCAAAACATACTTGGTTACTTACATAACCTTGGTTCCCTGAGATATGGGAACGAGTACTGCGTCGTAAGACGCTGTATCGGAAAAACTCTCTTTTTCTCCTCGACTGAAGCCTTTTCCAATCTGAAACTGCACATCGATTGGTTTGTTCAAAGTAATAAAAACGAACCAATGACTCGGCGGCGGAATTGAGCGAGCCAATGGCCACGCCGCTTCGCCAGCACCCGGCATTTGCATGGGCGGGGCTAACTGGCTCTATATAAACGGCCATTCCGCCGCCGTGCTCAGATTTCTTCAAATGAAGCGTACTGAGGCGTGCAGCACATAGCACAGCAAGGAACGCAGTACTCGTTCCCATATCTCAGGGAACCAAAGTTACGTAAGTAACCGAGTATGCTCCCTGTCGATATTCCACTTGTACTGCGTCGTAAAACACTGTATGGGAACCAGTACAATCACGCCGTGCTATGATGGGGAACGACTCAAAACATGACACCCGTGGGGAACCCAGGGGAGTGCAAAAATACACCAAGCACAGGGTGAGCCAAGAGGGTCCTCCGTGGCTTGGGTGTCATCCCAGTTGGCGCCCTAAGATGGGCCCGAGAGAGTAGGGACTTGAACAATACTGGTCAAGTAACCCTCAAGACCACTCAGTCAGTCTAAGTGACAGACTAAGCCGAAAGGACTCTGGACTGCAGAACGGGGACGTCCAGGTTGTAAAACCTGACAAATGTGGACGGCGAGGACCAGCCGGCCGCCGCACAAATCTCCGAGATGGAGACCCTGCTGGACCATGCCCAGGAAGAGGCAATGCCTCTGGTGGAGTGGGCTCTGACTCCAATGGGGCACTGCAACCCCAAGGAGGAGTAAGCCAAGGCAATGGCCTCCACTATCCACCTGGAAAGCCTCTACTTTGTAACCGGGCGACCTTTAGCGTGGCTACTGAAGCCAACAAAAAGCTGAACAGGGCAGAATGCTCGATGTACGCCCTTAAGGCCCTGACAGGGCAGAGCAGGTACAAGTCCTGGTCGTCCGTCGAGGCAGGCAGGGCAGAAAGCACTATGACCTGGACTCTGAATGGAGTTGAGAGTACCTTAAGTACATAACCCAATCTTGGTTTCAGGACAACTCTGGAGTCGTTAGGCCCGAATTCCAGACAAGACGGGTTGACAGAGAGAGCCTGCAGATCTCCTACCCGCTTAACCGACGCCAGTGCTAAGAGCAGGGCGATCTTAAATGAGCGCGATCTCAAGCTCGAGGAGTGTAGCGGTTCGAAAGGGGGGCCCTTCAGGGCCCTCAGTACGGTAGACAAGTCCCAAGAGGGAACTGTGTGAGGACGCGGGGGGGTTCAGCCTCCTGGCGCCTCGCAAGAACTGAATCACCGCACTGTGCCTGCCAACCGAGCAACCAGCGATAGGGGCGTGAAAGGCCGCTATAGCTGAAGCGTAAACCCTGATGGTCGAAGGAGAACGCTGCTTATCCAGCAACTCCTGCAGGAACGAAAGAACCACTGACACCTCGGAGGTGACCGGATCAATGTCACGGTCTCGACACCAAGCCGAGAAAAGGGACCACTTCAGAGCATAGAGACAGTAGATGGAGCTCTAGCTTCAGTTATAGTGTTCAGGACACGCTTTTGGGAGGTCCAGAGACTCCCATTGAGCGGCCATACGTGAAGGGCCCATAACTCCGTTCGCTTGAGAGAGCTACCTTGAGCAGCTGGAATAAATCCAACACCCACGGCTGGTTCCTCCAGAAGGGGGCCACCAGGAGAAGCTTGTGTCTGCGTTCCCTGACTCGCCTGAGTACCTGTGGTAGCAGAGCAACCGGAGGGAACACATAGAATGGGGGATCTGGCCATTCATGGGCCAGGGCATCCATGCTTCTTGTGAAGTAAAGCGGGCATCAATGCATCGCGTAAAAGTGCGGGGAGCCAGAGATAACCCAAACGGCAGGACCTTGTATTGGTATGCCACCCCTTTGAAGGCGAATCTCAAGAAGTGCCTGTGATGGGGGGCAATCTGGATGTGAAAGTAAGCGTCTTTCAGATCCAGAGACATGAACCAGTCCCCGGGGCATATCTGCACGAGGATCTGTTTCAACGTGACCATCCTGAATGACCGTTTCGCAAGGGCGCGAATCAGGAGTCTGAGGTCCAGAATAGGTTGCTGACTTTTTTGGGGACGAGGAAGTAGCAGCTGTAGAAGCCTGACTCGCTCTGAGCTGGAGGAATGATTTCTATGGCTCCTTTTCCCAGCAGATTCACCACCTCGGCGCGGAGAACTGGAGCGTTCTCGCCGCGCACTGTAGTAGGGACCACGCCGCGAAAGCTGGGGGGCCTGCGAGTGAATTGCAGAGTGTAACCTCGTCTTATTGTAGCCATCACCCATTCTGACACCCCGGGGATGGCCTGCCAGGCTTCAGCCCGTGTGGACAGAGGATGGATGTGGTCTACAGATTGGCTGCCTGAAGGCAGGATATCTGTGGTAGGCAGAAGAGGAAAATTGCTCTTTTTGCAAGAAAGTGAGTTTTTAGGGTCCATGCAGTGTAACTGAAGGGAACCTATTGTTATTGTGCGGATTTTTTTTTTTTTTTTTTTTTAATTTTATTATTATATTTTTTTGCCTTAAAATGCGTTGTGCAGCCTAAACCGTAAGTCGTACAAACTTGAAACTTTGTGGTTAGGTAGTAGTCCCTCCCGCTACTCAGGCGCACACCGACAGCCAAATAGGCCAATAGGGGGCGCTGCAGCGAAGGCAAACGCGTTAAGGTGACAGGTGTGGTCAATTTTCAAAATTCAACTTGATTCTTACTCATTGGGTTAAAATGAACAACTTTCAAATTGGGACTATTGACTTCCGCCTAATTAGATTTTTTGCTAATTTGCATAATTTGCAAAACCAACTTTTGCGAACTAGTCTCTGGATTTTTGTCCAATCTGTACATTCTTGGTGTCATTTGAATCAGCAGAGTGTCCTTGTCAATAATTATCAAAAACATTTGTGATTTTGCATTCAACATGGCTGCCATATGCAAATTAATGTTACCGTCGTTGCATATTAAAAGTTAAATTGTAATAACTCCTGAACCCAGAGGTGTATTTGTACCAAACTTGGTTCAGGTATGTATCATGTAAGGTTGTGCAAGTGCTGTGAGTCAGGTCAACATGGGCCACTAGGTGGCGCTATTGCAGATGGAAGGGCACTGATGTGACATTATTGCCTCTGTCTCTTACACCATATAGCATAGAAGCTCAAAAATTTAAAGTTAACACCTCAAGACATGGGTCTGGCTCCTACTAAAATATCATGCAGATCAACAAACACTATTATGGAAAACATGGCCAAAATGTGCAAAAAAATTGTAAAAAAATGCTTTCTTGCGAAAAACATGGTTATCCCTGACCGATCGACTTGAAACTTGAAACACACGTTAACATCTGTGCTTAGATCATACAGTTCAAATTTGGCCACTTGGTGGCGCTATGGCAAAGGTCCAAACTTTGCAATGTTTTTTGGGGAAAAACTCAAGAAGTGTGAGGAGTAATCACAAGATCATTTGACTGCTGCCTACTGCCAAGAGGGTCATATCTTAAAATATGCAAATCATTGTCTTCACTCCTTGCTTTTGTACATAATTTACATGACAAGGAAATGGCACCTTTTCGAACTAGTCCTAGGGTTTTTGGCCAATCTCCACAAAACTGGTCGTATATGATTCAGGAGTGTCTCAAATCAAATAATTATCAAAAACATTTTGACTTTTCATCACAAAATGGCTGCCACATGCACATACATTGAAGCGTCAATGGTTTAACAGCACAGAGGGCTGCAGAATGCTAATGCTAGTTCAGAACTCCACCACATTTGGAATCTACATGCAGGACACTACCACAATACCACGTGCCAAGTTTCGTGAACATCGGCCACTCCAGGGCCAAATAACAGGAAATTGGCTTCTGAAGCCTATGTTTCTCTAACGGCCTACAAAGGTCATAGCATCCTATTTGGCAGCATTGTGACTCAGCAACTTGGGAGCAAAATGTCTTTCGAATGCTGTATCCTGCCCTGTGTGTTGAACTTGGAAATGTGCACGTTATCATCCCAACTCATTTCCTTCGCATATAATTTGCATTAATATAGAATTGAACTCTTTTCAACCAGTGTGTGGTTTTTCAACCCATGTGCAGGTCCATGGTGTCATTTGACACGGGAGACAGTCCTAGTGAATAATTATCAAAAACATTTGTGATTTTTTAATCACAGTGGCTACCATATGCAAATTCATGTTACCGTCGTTGTGTATTAACACTTAAACTGTAATAACTCCTGAACCCAGAGGTGTATATGTACCAAACTTGTATGCCTTATGTAACATGGGAGTTTGTGCAAGTGGTGTGAGTTGGGTCAACATTGGCCACTAGGTGGTGCTATTGCAGATGGAAGGGCACTGACATGACATTATTGCCTCTGTATCTTACACCGTATGGCCTAGAAGCTCAAAAATGTACAATGAACACCTCAAGACATGGGTCTGGCCCATACTAA
Source organism: Distichodus sexfasciatus (assembly GCA_032718565.1). Lineage (NCBI taxonomy): Eukaryota > Metazoa > Chordata > Actinopteri > Characiformes > Distichodontidae > Distichodus > Distichodus sexfasciatus. The sequence continues at coordinate 661,500 of JAVGVS010000174.1, forward strand.
AATATCATGCAGATCAACCAACTTTATTATAGAAAACATGGCCAAAATGTGCAAAAAATGGTCAAAAAATGTCTTCTTGCAAAAACATGGTTATCCCTGACCGATCAAAATGAAACTTGAAAGACACGTTAACATCTAGGCTTAGATCACACAGTTCAAATTTGGTTAAATTTGGCCACTTGGTGGCACTATGGCAAAGGTCCAAATTTTGCAATGTTTTTTTGGGAATAACTCAAGAAGTGTGAGGAATAATCAGAAGATCATTTGACTGCTGCCTACTGTCAAGAGAGACAAATCTTAAAATATGCAGTTCATTGTCCTCACTCTATATTTTTGTACATAATTTCCATGACAAGTAATTGACACCTTTTCGAACTAGTCCTAGGGTTTTTGCCCAATCTGCACAAGTCTGGTCTCAAATGATTCAGGAGTGTCTTAAAGCAAATAATTATCAAAAAGATTTGGACTTTTCATCACAAAATGCCTGCCACATTCACATACATTGAAGCGACTGTGGTCTTACAGCACAGAGGGCCGCATATAGCTAACGCTAGGTCAGAACTGCACCAGATTTGAAATGTACATGCAGGACACTACCACAATACCACATGCCAAGTTTTGTGAACATCGGACACTGTGGGGCCAAATAACAGGAAATTGGCTTCTGACATCTATGTTTCTATAACGGCCTGTAAGTTCACAACATCCTATTTGACAGCAACTCATTCCTGGTTGTGAAATAGCTATGTAAAAATCCTGTCAGGAGGAAAGGATGAAACTTGTCATTCCGCTCATTCCAAAGCTTTCATACATTACGGTTCATTGTTGGTGAATCATTGTAATCTGAATTGTACAAAGTCTGAAAGACATCCTGCAAGCCATGTGCCATGGTAGGCTCAACAGTGTGAATGTGCTTCTCACATGTGTCTACATAGCGTTTCACGTGTATGCAAAGCTTCAGCGGTGTCTTATGGTGCCACATACTGCATGGACCCTTTCATCGCTGCTCGCGGCTATATTATATTCTTATTTTTATGTCTGCTATCACAGCGGTCGGACGCCCGGGCGCATAATTGGGCCCGTGAGGAGCCGAAGACACACGTTCCTCTGTACCCAGCGATGAGCGGGGTGGCAAGAGGTCGTTGAGAAGTCGCTTGCGGGGTGGTCCGGCCGTAGCGAGACTCAAGCCCCTCCTCTTCCTGCCTGGACGTTCAGGAGGACTTCCAAGTCGCCGGGTCCAAGGTGACCTTGGGCTGGGGACCCTGGCGCTGAGGGAAGGGGAACCGCCTCGCAGAGCGAGAACGTCGTCTCTCCTGATGCTCCCTGGTTCGTGGTTCAGGAGCGGCTGGGGTAGGCGCAGCGGGCTGCTGAGTCGATGCAGGCCTGGGGCGACTGGCAGCAGATGACGCGCTGGAGCGTTTCGGGAGGAAGTGTTGCATCGCCTGAGACGACTTCTGGGCCTCTGTGAAATGCTCGGTGAACCCCTCCCCACCTGAACAGGCTGCCCACTGAAAGCGGAGCATCGAGCAAGGGGACCTTGTCCGCCTCCTTCATCTCCATGAGCGTGAGCCACAGGTGCCACTCCAACACCACCAAGCTGGACATAGAACGCCTGATGGCCTGGGCGGTGGCTTTGGTGGCACGAAGAGCCAGGTCTGTCGAACTTCGCAGGTGTCTGAGGGAAGTGGCATTGAGACCGGTCTCCTCGGAGGCAAGCATCTTTGCCTGGAACACCTGGAGGACCACCATGGAGTGCAGAGCTGAAGCTGCTTGATCGGCAGCCGCATAAGCGCATCCAGCAAGCGCTGAAGTGGCTCTGCAGGGCTTCGAGGAGTGGCTTGCCCTTGTCTTCCATCCGATGGCCGTGGGCGGGCAGAGATGCACGGCCACGGACTCATCCAGAGGAGGCAAGTGGTTGTATCCTTTCTCCTCAGTGCCGTCCACAGAGGAGAGCGTGGTAGAGGAGGAAACCCGGATACGAGAAGAGTAGGGAGCACGCCACGATTTGGTGAGATCCTCATGGACCTCGGGAAAGAAGGGGGATGAGCACCGGCGGGGGACCTGCTGGCGACCCGGGAGGAACCACTCGTCCAGCCTGCTCCGAGTGCACACTTGAGCTCACCGACAGCCTTCGTCAAGATACGGATGAGCTCCTCATCTGTCTTGGACCTGGCGCTGCGAGAAATTGACAGCGGCAAGAGGGTGGGGTCAGACCCGGAGCCCGTGAACTCTTCCGCGTCAGACGCCGCCAGGAAAAGGCTGTCCATCTCCTCGTCGCTTCCACCAAACGAGATCATGTCTCTTGCTACCATGGAGGGACGCTGATCGGGCTGAGAGAAGAGGACGGGTGAAGCTCTGCTAGGAGGGCATGGTGAGGCATGCAGGCGCTGAGCCGGCGAGCGCTCGTCAACCTCCGGACGCTCAGCAACTCTGCCCCGCTGTTTCTTCCTCACAGATCCCTGGGAGGAAGCAGACGGGAGGGCTCGAGGGGCGGAGCCACTCTCTAAAAAGAAAGCTATCCACGAGCATGAAACGGCGACGCTGAAAGCCTCGCAGTGCGGGCAATCAGCAACGCTGAGCGCAGCATCGGCGTGGGGCTTCCCCAGGCAGGCTACGCATTCAGCGTCGGCACGCAGGGGATTCTCGCACGTCACACAACGACGACAGGGCATTTAAAAATGGCGTTCGCTCTTTTAGAAGAGAAAATAAGCTCTTAGAAATCGCTGGATAACGGCAGGGGAAAACAAAAGTAAAACGGCGAATGCCGGTTTTCCAGCTGCAAAGCACGAACGACGGCGATGGCATTCAGTGAGAGAATCAGCAAGGAAATCTCCGTAGCTGAAGAGAAGAAATCTGAGCACGGCGGCGGAATGGCCGCTTATATAGAGCCAGTTAGCCCCGCCCATGCAAATGCCGGGCGCTGGCGAAGTGGCGCGGCCATTGGCTCGCTCAATTCCACGGCCGAGTCATTGGTTCGTTTTTATTACTTTGAACGAACCAATCGACGTGCAGTTTCACTGCGTGATTGGAAAAGGCTTCAGTCGAGGAGAAAAAGAGAGTTTTTCCCATACAGCGTCTTACGACACAGTACGAGTGGAATATCGACAGGGAGCTAAATTATAAAGCATCACTAAGAGATGCTTGATAAGTGGTAGATGGGCACAAGATTAAAAGGTGTGACACTCAGATTATGCTGTTTTTCCACTAAATACACATTCATAACTAAGAAGAAATTAATAAAAATAATTCCAAAATGCAGATCATTTTCAATTAATCATAAAATGCAGTTTGAGGAAACTAAGACACTAAAAGAACTTAAAGCCCCTTGTACAATGTTGGTTTCTTACCGGCAAATAAAAACTCCTTAAGGCTTGGCTCGGATAATTTCTGCATATCTCCGAGTTTTGCTTTAAGCAGCATGCTCCCTGTAGACAGTAATTTCTTATAGTCCGTCCACCAAAAACAAGTGAAAGACGTAACATTAGTGTAAAATGTTAACTAGTTAATCGTTTAAAATGTAATGGTAACGAGCGGACTGCCCGCGCACCTACGTTAGCCAAAATGCTATTTAGCTAGTTAATGTTAATACAGAGCTCCCAACACATGGAAGGTTTAATTTAATGGAATTTCGAACATGCTAGAACACAACACCATGACCACTATACACTGCAACAAATTGATGTTGGCTGATGTCTTAGCCAACACCGATATCAGCCAACTTGTTTAGCTAATTAACGACGCTACGTTTGCATATAGACACGGTCTTATTTGCTTCTGGTACAAAATGAAATATTTAAGAAATATGGACAGTCGGAGTGTATCGGAGTGTATGCCTCTGCCTCATGCTGCCTGGTGTCGAAAATGTCAAATTGTTGGTTTAATAAGTGAATATGAAAAGCTTACTGTTGTAACTCGACATGAAGAAAATGGCGCTGTGAAAATTCCTCTCGGTCTGAAAACGAGGCTGAGGTGGGAGGAGCTTTCCAGAGTCATTCTGACACTGAGTCTTTTAACTCCGTGAATTATCACCAACACTGGTGGGCGTTTTACTCCAGCTGTTGTTATAATGACTCTGATAGAGTCAATACACTTTAACACTGCTGATTTAACACTGGGAAATTTACTGTGTCGCTGTATTGTGAGTAGAATGCTGGTTGTTGTGGTTATTTATCAGCTAAAATATGCGTTTTGTCTGTAATAAAGGGGACGTTTTGAGGGAAACGGAGCGTTTTAGCGAGTAATGGCGCTTACGCGTACAGAAACACAGAGCACGTGTTTACATCGCAAAGAATGTCATCTATGCATTTTTACGCATTTACTTCTGTTTTTGTGCACGGAATATCTTACAAATACGTTCACATACAGAGGGATCTATTTTCGTCTTGATCGCGCCACTGAAAATATTCTGCGTCATTAATAAGCGTCTGTGTTAAACACAAGTGACGCATGGTGTAAAATGACTTAAACGAAGCTTCGATTCTAGAAAAATTGTCTCGACCATTTTTTGTAATCGAATTATTCAAGTTATTCGAATAATCGTTTCAACTCTACTTCAGACTCACTTGGTGTCAGGAATCTCCTCATTCAGATTGGTCTCTAAAGTGAATTAAAGGACCAATGCACACAGTATTGTTTCCTTATTATATTATAATAGTCACAATCTACAGTGCAAATTGAACATTCCTCTGAATATTCTGTTCTCATATTGGGGACTCAGGCTTTCTGAGGCGGAATTGACCTTGACAGACGGGGAAGAGACAGCGGATGTAATTTCTATCTATGCTGTTTTGCAGAAGTCATGTCTCAGGGGAGAGAGGTTGCAGCTTGGTTTTCACATCTCTTGCACAAGCTGGGTGGTGATCGATCTAACTCAGGCCATGCCCCATGTGTGATGTATAGTTCAGTGAGTCTGTGACATAACACTACTATCCCCTTCTCTATGACAATGCTTTTGTATACTCAGTCTGAAATATCTTAGAGACTATGTGATTGTTCAGATTCTGTATGTTGAAGAATGATTGTCGCAGTCTTTGAAAGATAAATGATATGTGCTAAGTAGAGTGAAATGTATTAGCACTGAAACTCTTGCCCTTCCTTTTCTTTTCCTTATGTTGCACTCTTTTTTTTCCTTTCCTCTCTTCTTAGTTGCCATGATGCACAACTCTTAACCATGATACAAAACTCTTTCATTCCTCTTAATTCTTTTGGTCACCAGGTTTAGTCCATGAGCATAGACAGGACATGGCATAGAAACAACGGGAATACTTTATTTTCGTACATTTCATATGCACGTACCATTCACTTTGTTTCCATCTCACTGTTAAAATGAATCATTAGCATTGTAGCTTTTGATGACTAAAATGATGGATGTACCATCTCCCTTAGTGTCTAGTCTTGACAGCTCCTGTTTGTTAGTGTGTGGTGGAACCAACTTCCGCTTGCCGTTAGAACGGCTGAGTCCCTTGCTGTCTTCAAACGTCGTCTGAAGACACACCTCTTCAAAGAGTATCTAGGGGACTAATTTACCTTTTATGTAAAAAAAAGACCACTAACATGTGTCTGTCTGAACTTCTTTCCTTTAACCCATTTTTTTTTTTGTTAAAGTATAAAACTTAGTCTGTGGTAATTTGGTTTAACTACAGATGTCGACATAGCTTATGGATCTAGGAACAGTTGTGGACTACAAAGCACTGTTGTAAGTCGCTCTGGATAAGAGCGTCTGCTAAATACTGTAAATGTAAATGTAAATGTGTAATGAGTGGATGTGGCCCTGCTGCTGTCTTAAAAAGAAGGGAAATCTTTGGAGAATAACACTGTCACTCACCTCTCCCACCTCCCATGAAACTGTCATATTAAGGATGGAGTAACAGGCCACAGTCTTGCTCAAGCAAGCAGCAGGGTAGTCTGTCAGGACGATGAGGGTCAAAAATGCCATGGCAGCAGACTGCCTCCTCCCTAATAGGCCTGTGTGTTTGTGTGAGTTGGCTGTTTTGCACTGGGCTGTGGGACTGTGTTGCCTGGCTGTCTCTGGGACTTGGCTAGGAGCCCCACGCATTCAGCCTGCTATAGCACCGTCTCCAAACCTCTGATTATATTGACATATAATTTGTGTCCTAATCCCTAGGGTCATACAGCTCTGGAAAAAAGAGACCACATCACTTTTTCTGTTCACTGACTGACTGTGAGTGTAAAATGTACGGGTTGGTATTCTTTTATGAGCTGTTGCAATTTCAGGTTTGGGAAAAATAAGAAAGCAGTTGATAGCATAACGGTTTGGGTGTTACACCCCGTGATCAGAAGGTCATCAGTTCGAATCCAAGGGCCGGTAAAGGTATCACCTAGGTAGTCATGAGCAAGGTACCGTCCGCAAACGCTGTTGACGGGGCGCTGCCCTTGTTAGCTGCCCACTGCTCTTTAACGGTTGGGTCAATTGCATTCATTCATTCTTTATCTGAACTGCTGGAGGTCACATTTGGTTGTGGTACACTGTGTGCTGTACTGTTGTGTGTTCACAATGACAAATAATCGCTCATATTTTAATATATAACTGTGTGTTATATTCTGACACCTATACGCCTGATTCAATTGTTGATTAGAGGAAACAGACCTCAGCAATTAAGGATAGGACTTGCAGACCATATTCTGTTAATGACATAATTGTAAATAATATGTGTAGTTTTTTTATGTATTGTTTATTCTATGTGCCCTATTTGTTCTTTGTTCCTGTTACATTTCCACTCACACAGAGATGTGTGCAAATGCAGGAGTTAACACTGAGGTGATTTATTTACAAAAACACGTAAATACATGGAGCACACACAGAGTGTGTGTGGGAACCGACGAAAACCAACTGAACAAACCGAACAAGAGGTCGAACTAGAACACAGGTGAAACTCATAACACAAACACAGGAAGCGGGGCCAAGACGAGACAAACAAAAACAAAGGAAACCAAACGTGACATAGCGCCACCTCCTGTCTGCTCCGCTAAGGGGCAGACCGGCTCCTGACAGTTCCTTTGTTGTTTGCACTGTGAAAACGGGAGTCCCGTCATCTCATCTTGTCTCATCTAGCTGTACAGTATATAGCAGAGATGACAATAAACTTTGACATTTTTTAGTTTGCAACTTACAGGTTAAGATCATTCATTCATTCATTATCTGAGCCACTTAATTCAAACTGGGGTCGAATAGGGACCAGAGCCCTTATAGGCGCAAGGAAGGGAACAACCCTGGGTAGGTGTAGATTAAGATTATTTACTCCAAAAATGTTTGGAATTTTTAAATGAGCATGGTAAAGAACAATGACCTGTATATTTTACACAGACACATATAAATAAAGTGATGTGGTCTCTTATTTCTTTCCAGACCTGCACATACAGCCTCCCCCACAATAAGTGAAGTCCCCCTTTCTTCTTTATTCTTTTTCTCAAGTCTGCACACACACCTCATGTACACATACCACACCATATGCACACTATATCCGCACCCTGAACCAGAGCTCAAACAAAAATTATACTGGTTACTTTGGAGCTTTGTGAATGGTCTCTGTTGTACAAGCACACATTAGAAAATTATTTTATTAATTCCCACAGAACATGCATGTCTCCACTGTTCCTACAAGTTGTAGGGCTGGTTTCTTAAACAAGGATTAAGCCTAGTCTAGTCTCGGACTAAAAGGCAGTATCACTGGAGATTCATCATTGAAACTCAAAGTTAGTCTAGGCGTAGACGTAATCATTGTCTGGGAAACTGATCCATATCGCCATTAATTGTGTCAAGAATGTTATGTGAATGCAATAATATAGAGGAAAGCTGTCTCTGCTTGTTTGTTTTGCTGTCTGTAGTGTCCTTCAGAAATAATTAAAAGACTCTGAGCATGCAGGGAAAAAGGCAAATGCTGCTTTAATCTAATTTGCAGGCAAACAGTAGTCCAGGGACAATGTTAAATTCATAAAAGTGGTTTAATTTAACGACATTTAATAAGGTAATATGTGCAGAGCTAGATTTTGAAGGAGAAAACTCACAAATACACATACACACATTTAATACTTGCTCTTATCTACTTATATAATTACTCAGAACTCATGGAGCAGCTACTTACTCTTCAAGACATTTTTAGGAGGAAAACTGGCAGAGCTGACAGAGGCCCCAAGTGCTCTGAGCAGAGGGTCATCCTATTTATTCACATTTGAGCATGGTACACAAGCTTTTATTCCTCAGGTACTGCTGTGTCTTAACAGATTTAACATGCACTGACACTTGTTCTGATTTAACCAAACACAAGATTTAAATGGAAACCCCACAATGACCTTGTCCCACTGCACCTTCTGGTTGTAGCCCAGTGTGAAAAAGACTAGGCTTATATACATAGATTAAAATTTGTAGTAACACCTTTCTAACTTAATGTCACCAGTTCTATTAGTAGGGAGTTAACTCATTCAAACATCAATGGCTGGAAAGATAGGATACTGATTAACATGTCCTGGGTGAATTCATCAGTCACCCTCAGCCCACAGATCAATACCTTTGATAATCAATCCCAGTGTTGATTGTTGCACTTTTACAGTGGTGACTTTAATTAGGAGCTATTAAAAATTATTTTACTTGCTGCCCAAGCATGTCTCCAGTTCACTTTAGGTTATTAGCTAAGCACTTCGTGCTTGGACCCCTCTTATAATCATTATGCTTCTTTATTCTTCTTCTTCTTAATAATAAATATAATGGGGGCCATGCAGTTTGCAGCTTTATCAGTTTTTGACAAATTGAAGTGGACAGACATTGAAAAATGACACGTTTCTTGACACCTTTTATCTAGGTTGTTACGGTTCAAAACTTATTAGGCAAAACGCAAAATAGCTTATTATAGCGCCACCAACTGGCCGAGTGATGCAATTTTTTTTTGCCTGAGTAGTGGGAGGGGTACCAGACCTACCTGCCAAATTTCAAAGGTGTAGCCCACCCAGAGCTGGATTTCTATGACACTCAGTGTGTGGCATTGCAGTCCTATGCCAAGCCCACAACATTTATTTGCATATTACAGCCAAATGAAGACCTAAATTAAAAATGTGCTTGATAATAATTAAAGAAGTGTCTTGGGATTCAAATGATAACAGTTGCATGCAGATTGGATAAAAATCCAGGGTCTAGTTCGCAAGAGATGGTTTTGCATATTATGCAAATTAGCGAGAAATCCAATATGGCGGAAATAGATGCGAGGGTCTAAAAAATTCGTCTTAACCCAAGGAATAGGATGATGAGAATCAGAGCTACGATTCAAAAGTTATTAGGAAAAATGCAAAATTTTTTGGAAAAACGCAAAATGTGGGTGGGTGGGCTACCGGACTTACCTGCCAAATTTCAAAGCTGTAGGTCTTAGTTTTTTCTCCACAACGCATTTTAAGGCAGAAAAAAAAAAAGCTTCAAAGCTGAGCTCCTCTCTTTGCTTCGCAGCGAGATGACGGGGATATTTAAAACCGAGCTTCAAACCGCTCTTAGTGAACACGTAACTGTTATTAAGACGGAACTACAAGCAGTGAAGAAAGAGCTAGCGGACAGTATATCTAAGATTCAATCAGAGGTGCACACTTGGTCAAGATGGAGAACACTGTTTCCTCCTGCACTGACGACATTGTTTCACGTCAAGCTAAAGTGGCTCAATTATCGTCTGATTTGATGAGTGGACAGTAAATGAGAAGATCTTGAGGCGAGATCGCGCCGCAATAATATCAGAATTCTAGGTATTCCCAAAGACGCATTTGTCTCTTCCACCACAGCGGCGATTTCCACTCTTCTCAAAGACGCTCTCCAGCTGGAAAAAGAGCCCCCTCTTGGACCGGGCTCATCGTACTCTCCAACCGAAGCCAAAACCAGGTGAGCTCCCGTGTCCCATAATTGCTCGATTACACTATCACACGGACTGCGTTGACATCCTCCAGCGTGCTAGGGCACAGCAGCGATTTACGGTTGGAGAGGTGACCATATCCGTCTACTCGGACCTCACCACTAAGACAGTCCGCTCCCGAGCCGCATTCAGTGACATTCAACGCCAGCTATGCGATATACCGGGGATAAGATACGGACTGTTGTACCCTGCGCGCCTATGAATCATGCATAATGGAACACAGATGGAGTTCAGGTCACCAGACGAAGTAACTGTGTTAAGACACTGACTAAGTAAGACAAGTTCATTTGTAGGTATATTTCTCTGAGGTATTTCAGACAATGAGTCTATAACCTTTCTGGTTTCTGTTATCCTATCATTTACATTTTGTGGTATTGTCTTTTATATTCATATACCATTACTTTCCCATTTGTCGTTGTATATGCTATTCTGTGCCATGTTTTATGGATAATGTTCAGTTCTTTGCGTGAGCCCAGATCTTTTTTTTTTTTTTTTTCCTCTCTCTTATTCCCTTAATAGCCGTAAGAATTTCTATGATAGATTTGACTCCTAGTGGAGTCAGCACTGGCCTCTACATCGTTTGGGGATGGGGGCTTTTTTCTGACAGTGCTCAGGGGGTAGGGTTGTTTGGTTTGTCTTTGTTTCTTACTTTTGTTTTATTTTTTCACTAGTTGCATCTATGCTGGTGTGGGTAGGGTGCTGTACATTTTCTTTTTTCTGCACAGTACAACATTTAAAATATGGCCACTAATTCTAATCATTCAGGGTTCCCTCATGGCAGCTCCTCTGTGAGATTTGTGAGCTGGAATATTAAAGGTATGAGATGCCCTGTCAAAAGATCTAAAATATTTACTCATCTGAAACATCTCAAAGTTGAGATAGTATTTTTGCAGGAAACCCATTTGTGCACAAAAGATCAGGGGCGATTGAAATGCCCTTGGGTTTCTCAAGTATTTCATTCAGATTTTAACTCGAAAGCCAGAGGGGTGGCAGTTTTAATTGGTAAGTCGATTCCATTTTCACTCTACAAAGTAATTTCTGATAGAAATGGTAGATACATAATTGTTTCTGGACGTTGTTTCTGTAAGATCCCAGCCCAGACCAAGGGAGGAGACCACCTTGGAGGGCCATCTGACCAGGACTCCAGTTCCAGACCTTCACAACTACCCCAGTCTACCAGATCAGCGTCACCAGAGTTTTAACCAATCACATCCATATCATCTGTATTTAAGGACTTTCAGTTACAACCATTCCCCGCGACGTATTGTTATGCCTAGTGCTACATACCAAGCGTTCTTTGTGTTTGCCTGCCTCGGTTTTGACCCTTGCTTTTGGTTTTGGATTACCCCTCTGCTTTTGGCGATTTTGGATTTTCACTCTTGGTTTTTCATCAATCTAATGCTGTGCCTGCGACCTGGTTCTGTCGACTCTGCATTTGGGTTCACCTACCGAGTGTTACAGTTTCACAATCCTGTTCTTTTAGTCAATATTTATGCTCCAAATTTTGATGATCCCCATTTCATGGATAAGTTGTTTGAGCTACTCCCGTCTTTGAACAACAGTTTGCTTATATTTGGGGGTGATATCAGTTGTGTAATTAACCCCAGTTTGGATCGCTCAAACCCATGCACTTTGACCCCTTCTTCTATGTCAAAGCTGGTTTTTGACTTCATGTCAGCTAACGGTTGCATAGACCCTTGGAGATTTTACCACCTGCATGCTAAACAATATTCCTTTTTTTCCCAAAGGCACCTGTCCTTCTCTCATATAGACTATTTTTTTATTGATGCCAAACTTATCTCCAAAGTGTCATCTGTTCGTTATCATCCTATTGTTATTTCTGACCATACCCCGTTTTCTTTAGATATTCAGATTTCCATACACCCACATTATCCAACCCCGTGGAGGTTCAATTCTTTGCTTCTTTCGGATGTTAATTTTAATAAATTCACAGTATCTGCTATGGATGACATTATCGTTATAAATCAAAATGAGAAGGAACCAATCTCCCAGTCATTGCTATGGGAATCTCTTAAAGCATAGTTACAGGGTCTAATCATCTCCTACTCTGCATATTTAAGCAAATCTCGAAAAAAACAAAATGCAAAACCTTTCTACCAAAATTAGTCTCTTAGATCAACAGCTTCCTGCTTCTTCCTCCTCCACCCTACTGAAATCTCAGGTTGAGTTGCAGTCCGAATTTGAGCTCATTATAGCTACTGATGCAGAGCATCTTCTCTTATGCTCTTGTTCTACATATTACGAGCATGGAGATAAAGCAAGCTGCCTTCTAGCCCACCAACTTCGTCATCAGGCGGCCTCACGCATAATTCCTCAGATTAAAGACCCTCAGGGTCTTAGAGACCCAACTGATATTAACTCTGTGTTTTGTTCCTTCTATTCTAACTTTTATACATCTGAAGTTCCGTCCCACTCACCAGATATGCACTCCTTCTTGGATGTTCTTTACTTTCCTTTATTAGAGCAAGATGCTGTTGAGCGACTTGACATGTCTTTGACAATACAGGAAATCAAGGATGCTATTAATAGTATGCAAATACTGTTTATGCAAATACTTTATATAAAACAAAGATGGTGCCAGCCACGTCCAGACGCCTTTCTGACCGCTCCGTCCATACTGTGCTTGTTTTTCATTATTTATTTATTTTTACCACTCTCTAGTGTGCAAAAGTCATCAGGGTTAGTTACCTATGACAGTAGAACATTACTGGAAATAGGAAATAAGATTTCGCTCATAATTTCGACCACTTTTGAGCCTGACCCATCGTGGCCGTCTGAGATACTGTGCGGCCCGGACAACAACAAAGGACGCGACGCTGACCCACGGCGCAGAACAAAGAAGCGCCGGGGGAAACGCGGCGGTGTCCACAACAGAATGAGAGAGCGAGCTCATCGCACACCATTGCCGGGTATCCTGCTGGTTAATGTTCAGTCACTGGATAACAAGTTGGACGATCTTTGGGCCAGAGTTTCTTTCCAGCGTGACATGAGGGATTGTAACATTCTGTGCCTTACTGAGACACGGCTGACCCCCACCATGCCAGACCGAGCCGTAACGCCATCGGACTTATTCTCTGTGTTCCGCATGGACAGAATGGCGGAGTCCAACAAAGCTAAGGGTGGAGGAGTGTGTTTCATGATTAACAACAAGTGGTGCGACACCCGGAGTGTTTCTACTCTCTCCAGCCGCTGCTCACCTCTGAGAATATCTGAGAATAAAGTGTCGCCCTTTCTACCTGCCTCGCAAGTTGACCTCGGTCATCGCCAGAGCGTTCTACATCCTATCCCACACGGACACGGCTCTATCCAAACTGCGCGATGTGCTGTGTGTGTTCCAAATCAAACACCCGGACGCAGCGCTCATTGTAGCAGCGGACTTTAATAAGGCAAATCTCAAACAAGTTATGCCAAACTTTCATCAACATGTTACATGCCCGACAAAAAGAGCTAACATACTGGACCACTGCTACACACCGTACAAGCAGGCTTATAAAGTCTCCTCTCAGTCAGCTTTTGGAAAATCCGATCATTCTGCCATTTTCCTCATACCGGAATATAAACAAAGCTTTCGTCATGAGGCTCCGGTTATGAGGGAGGTGCAACGCTGGTCTGCCCAATGAGAGGCTACGCTGCAGGATGCGATGTTCCAAGCCTGCGCAGATGACATCAACGAGTTTGCAGATGTAGCAGTTAGCTTCGTCAGCAAGCTTGCGACCGAAGTCATCCCAACGGTGAGAGTTAGAACCTTTCCTAACCAGAAGCCGTGGGTGGACAGATCGATTTGCGCCACGGTGACTCTGCATTTGCGAATGAGCTGAACGCATTCTACAGCCGTTTTGAGGTTAGCCAGGTGGCTATCGCTACCAGCAGCCTGACGACTGAGGGCGATGACACCACCAGTGAGGAACGCGTCATCAGCATTGCAGAGCATGACGTCCACAAAGCGCTGAGGAGGGTGAACACCAGGAAAGCGGCGGGTCCAGACCGCATCTCCGGGCACCTGCTGCGCTGACCAACTGGCAGGTGTATTCATTTACATCTTCAACGAGTCTCTGGCGAAGTCTGTGGTCCCCACTTGCTTCAAAAAAATCTACCATTGTCCCCGTGCCCAAGAACAACAAAGCTTCATGCCTGAATGACTAGACCCACTCCAGTTTGCCTACTGCTCCAACAGATCTACAGAGGATGCCATCTCCCACGTCCTACACACCTCCCTCAGCCATGTGATCAAGACATAGGGAAACTATGTGAGAATGCAGTTTATCGACTACAGCTCAGCGTTCAACACTATAGTGCCCTATAGACTGTTTACCAAGCTGAGAGACCTGGGACTTGACAACTGCTTGTGTACGTAGGTGCTGAACTTCCTCACAGGCAGATCTCAGGTGGTGCGGGTGGGCAGGTGTGTCTCCAGCAGCATCACCACCAACACAGGAGCTCCTCAAGGGTGTGTGCTTTCTCCACTGTTATATTCACTCTACACTTTGGACTTTGTGGCCTCTCATGACTCCAACAACATGCGGATGACACAGTGGTGTTAGGATTAATCTTCAATGACGAGATGGCCTACATAGACGAGGTGGAGAACCTGGCACACTGGTGTCATGAAAACTGCCTCCAGCTGAGCGTCAGCAAGATGAAGGAGCTGGTGGTGGACTTCAGCAGGAGACAACGCAACTAACAACGGTGCTCCAGTGGATAAGGTGTGTTTGTTTAAATACCTTGGCGTCTACATCTCTGAGGACCTGACCTGGGCTGAACACCTTAATGTTCAAGTCAAGACAGCAAAGCAGCGTCTGTACCACCTTAGAAAGCTGAGGAGGTTTGGGGTTTCTGCTGCCATTCTGAAAGCTTTTTATTCTGGCGCTGTGGAGAGTATCATCAAACAGAACATCTTGTCCTGGTACGGGAACAGCCGTGTTCAGGACCAGAAAGCCATCCAGAGAGTGCATGTCAACTCTCCCTTCCCTGCAGGATATTTACGCCAAGAAATGTAGGACCAGGGCAATTAGGATTGTAAAAGACTCGTCTCATCCCAGCAATGGACTATTTCATCTTCTGCAATCAGGCAGAAGCTTCCGCACCATCATGGCCAAAACAGAGAGACTCAGGAGGAGTTTCTATCCTCAGGCCATCCATTTTCTGAACCAGGACATGCCTTTTCTCTAAAAAGCATTATTTGCCATTCCATACTGTCTCTCAAATCATATTGTTTATGATCATTTATACTGTCTGCCATATTTCACTGTCCAAATATTACATGCTCCTACTCTGTTTGCTACATGCGACATGTTCACTGCTGTGCAGTTGCACTCGGCACTTTAAACAGTCACATTGCAACTGTTATCTGTCTTCAGAATTAAATATGTATACTCAGGTATAAAACTTTAGTACATATTCTTTTTTGTTCATATATACATGTAGATACACCGGCACTTTGGGTCTTTAATTTAATTATACTCCTTGCCTTCTGCACATAGGTAGCTCTATTGTATATAAGAAACAGTTATTTATTTTTTATCTTTATTCCCTTATCTCCTTTTCAAGTTTGTATTGTAACTCTATTTTATTTTAATTTTGCCTAAATTGCACAGGCAGGAGCGGATCAGGATGTATTTCACTGCATGTTGTACCTATATAATTTGCATGTGACAAATAAAGAATCTTGAATCTTGAATCAAAATAATAAGGCACCTGGCCCTGATGGATTTCCTGTGGAATTTTCAAGACAGGTTTCAAGACAAGGTGGCCCCCCTACTACATTCTGTATATAATGAATCTCTACATTCTGGTTCTCTCCCACCTACTCTGAGACAAGCCTCCATAAGCTTATTCTTAAAAAAAGATAAGGATCCTGATCTTTGTAGTTCTTACAGACCTCTTTCTTTAATAAATGTAGATGCTAAGATTCTTGCTAAGACTTTGGCTCTTCGTTTGAAAAAAATCCTTCCAAACATTATCTCGGATGAGCAGACCGGATTTGAAAAGGGACGCCAGCTGTTCTACAACATACGTACCCTTCTAAATGTTATATATTCTAAAACTTCTATAACAACCCTTGAAGTAGTAACCTTGGTCGATGCTGAAAAAGCATTTGATAGGGTAGAATGGGACTGTTTATTCACTGTACTAAGTAAATTTGGGCTGGGAAATGGGTTTATCTCATGGATACATCTTCTTTATACATCCCCGCTGACTTCTGTCGCAACTAAAGGTGTTCAATCAGGTTCCTTCATTTTATCTCGTGACACCCGGCAGGGCTGCCCCTTGTCTCCTTTATTGTTTGCCATAGCTATAGAGCCCTTGTTAATCTATCTGAGATCTTCCTCTGCCTTCACTGGGAGAATATGTCATGACATGAGTTAAAGCTTTCACTATTTGCAGATGATTTATTATTGTATGTTTTAAACCCAAACCACTCCATGGCTATGCAACTTAATCAGCTTGATGTCCCATCTAAATTGAGCCCCTCTGGGTTTAATTATCTGGGGATCAACGTAACTAGAAAACTGGTCGCACTTCATTCAGCGAACTTCTCCCCTTTGTTGTCTAAAATCAATTCTGACCTGCAGAGATGGGCAAGTGTACCTCTTTCTTTGATTGGTAGGATCAACGCAGTTAAAATGAATGTCCTGCCCAAATTTTTGTTTCTATTCCAATGTCTCCCTCTATTTCCACCCCCCCAAAAAAAATTCAAAAAAATTGATCAAACCATTTCTGTCTTTTTATGGCAAAGTAGGGCACCCAGGATACGTAGTTCCATCTTACAGAGATGTAAATTTAAGGGCGGTCTTCCTCTGCCTAATTTCCAGTTGTATTATTGGGCAGCACACGTCCACAAAGTCTTATTTTGGCTTGCACTGACTGATTTGCCTTGGTGTAAGCTAGAGGTGCAGTCCTGCACTGATTCTTCTCTGTTGACCCTTCTCACCTCAAATACTTAAACTAACCTCTCTGGCCTTACAGTTAACCAAGTGGCACACTCTACCCTCAAAATATGGTACCAGTTCAAGACACATTTTAAGTTTACCTCACCATCCATTACTGCTCCTCTACTGAGGAACCATTTGTTTAAACCCTCATTTACAGATTCTACCTTTTCTGCTTGACATAATAAAGGGCTGAAATCTGTCAAGGATTTCTACAAAGATGGTGTCTTCCAAAACTTTGCCGTGCTGTCAAATGAATTTAACCTACCCCCATCTCATCTCTTTCGGTACTTTCAGGTCAGACACTGTGCCAGGTCTTTCTGACGTTTCCATCTTCTCCTCCAAGTCAACCTTGGGAGGAGCTTCTCTGCCTAGGTCCCCGACAAAAGTCACTCATCTCAGTGCTTTATAGTAAATTACAATCTTTTGAAAGTTCGACACTCACTACAGTTAAAAGCGCATGGGAGTTTGAGCTGAGCTTGGACCTAGATGATGGGTGGGATGCTGCCCTTAGCTTTATTCACACAAGATCTACTTGTGCTCGTCTCACGCTCATACAATTCAAGGTACTATTTAGAGTTCATTTTTCTAAAGCACGGCTTGCACAAATCTTTTCCAACATATCTGACAGTTGTGATAAATGTAATCTTTCCCCCTGTAACCTCACTCACATGTTCTACTCATGTCCATCACTATCTAGTCTTTGGCAGAACTATTTTAACACTTTGTCTAAGGCATTCTGTAAGACTATAGAAACTTCTCCTCATATTGCCATTTCTGGGCTCCAGGTAATTACCATCATTACACTTCAAATCGGCTGGATATTCTAACTTTCACTTCCCTATTGGTGAGACGACATCATCTTCATTGGAAAGCCACTCAAGCTCCCTCTACCACTCAGTGGCTCAAAGATACAATGTCCTTTCTAATGCTGGAGAAGATTAAGTATTCTGTGAGGGGTAACCCTAATAAATTCTATGACAAGTGGCAATCTTTTATAACATTTTTCAAATCTCTTTTTTCCATACCTCAGTTTTGAGCACCCTCCCACCCCTTCCCTCCCCTTTTCTTACACTGTTGTGACACTGAATAACAAATAACCTAGAATCACATATATTGTATCTGTATGACCAATTTTATCTATCTTTTTGTGATTCTCGATGTTTCTGTTTAATAAACATATTAACAAAAAAAAAGAAATAAAGGGAAGTTGCTGAGACACCTACTGAGGATAGCACTTAATAATAAACAGCACCTAAAATTGATGTACTGGTGGTACACCATAGTAAAACTTGCACCTTTTCCCTCACAGAGCAATACTGGAAATTGCAATGGTGAACATAGCGCAACTGCAGTACAGCTTACCTCTGTAAGATTCTTCAACTTCAACACATAAGTGACAATTCAAGTATTTAAAAACTTTGTCTATCACATAGTGACAGAAAATTATTTTTGGTTAGAGGCCCATAAAATTTTAAGACATATGCATACATAATTGAAAAAGAATGTTTGCTAACCTGCAATAAATTAAATTAAGCCTACCTGCACAGTAGTACTGTGGATAGACTTCCTATTTACACAATCTGCTTCATTTAATGACGGAGCCTTGATAGTAATATGAGTTCCATCTGTGTAGCCAGTCACAGTTGAAAATCCCACAATATATTGGGTAGACTGAGAACTGTTGGAAAAGAGGAACCTTACCGATTTAATTGACCATTTTATAGAAGACAGGCAGGTTAAAGAAATGTAAAATGGAAAATTGAAAGGTTTCAGTTAGTAGTTTTGTGTGCAAAAAGTGTATTGTGATACAAAGAACTTGTTCAGAACTGTGAGCATGTGTTGAATGAGCAGATGAGAATATTGTTTAAATAAATAATGGATTGTGAAGAAAAACGGAAACACTCTTAACAAAAAAATGATTCGGTAACGATAAAACATCCAACCGGGGTCTGATCACTCTCTCCTGACGAAGATTTATGCAAATAATTTGTTCTTCAGTGTCAGTGGGTTCATCGAAAATAGGGCACACCATGTCTGAGCACTTACGTCCTTTAGTTTGAAGGTTAAGTTAAAGTAGAGGAACTCTGGGTTACTGGAATAAAACCTGCGAGCGAGCAGGTTAGCTTCACGGAGTATGTTGCCACAGTAACCGACTCAGAGTTAGGCTGAACTGGCTTTCTGAAACTGAAAAGTCCGGGTCTCCCTTAACTCTGAGACAAATAACTCTGAGTTTTCACTAAACCTGCTTTCTGAAACAGGGCCCAGGTCACTTCTCCCAACCAACCAAATGTGAAATGAATAGATAAATTACTTGTATTTAGGGCTGCAACAAATGAATATTTTTGTAATCGAGTAATCTATTGATTATTTTATCGATTAATCAAGTAATTAAAATTTTTAAAAATGTAAATAAAAATGACAATACATTTGTTATTGGGCTTATTCTACTGTGAGTAGGAGTTAGTCATATACGCTTTATGTTATTATATTCAATTGAAAATGAAGAAACATGAAGTTCAGGAGTCATTTTGAACCAATTTGGCCAATAAAATGAGTTGCTTTTGGCCTTTCTGGAAGAGAACTGCATTTCCCACAATCCCATGCACACGCCTCGGAGCCACGTCACAATGGACCTTTTTCACAAAAACCGGAAATACGTAATCGTAGGGTAAACTTAGTTCCGATCAAGCGTCAATGCATTAGAAAACCTGGGATTAGAGAAAATGGCGAAGAGAATGTACACAACCTCTCTGACAAATTTGCCCAAATTTACATTTGCGGATGTTGCTAAACTCGTGGAGGAAAACTCCGTCATCATGCTAACTATTACTGAACTGTTAGCTAGAATGACAAATCATTAGCGTGTCCACTTAGACCTAGGGTTAGGTTTATAGGGTTATGTATGTATAGTATAGAGGAAATAGACTACCTTACTAAAGCAATATAACTCTCATGGTTGTAATCAGTTAACATTTCTCTCTGACAATGTCTGTTTATTTGCGTGTTTGCATGTCACAGTATCAAATGTAGTAGATGGGCAGGTTTTTGTGAGGGCTAGATGCTACGCATCACAGAGGAAAAAGCTAAAGCTCACAAGCTAGAGGTTTGACCACTGAGTGCACAAGTTCCCTGTGCTTCTTACTGCCGTTGCAGTACTGTTCACTCGCTGCCGTTGCAGCTTGCTGCCGTTGCAGCTTGCTGCCGAGTTTCTGCACAGCTACAGAGTAGACAGAAAGGTTCTCACACGCACTCTTTTGTTTGTGTAGCCTTGCTGGCCACAGGAGTGCTGTGGTTTATATTGTTTTGATTAAAGAGTAACAATAGATGTTTTCCAGCATAAGTCTGGAAATCTAACTTAATGATGTGCAGGAGCTTTGACACAGCTCTTTCTTTTCCATTTCATTCCATAAGCTATAAATCTCTTCTGCTGTTTCAACCCTTAAACTGTTACTTCCGTTTACCATTGACAGTGATGTACTTTTATGAACAGTGATGTCATGTACACCATGCTTATTAGTATTTCCCTGTTTTTTCTTTTGGTGTATAGATATCACTTGCCGCTGCAAGAAGAAAAGGTCGCTGCTTGCGCCATTTTTTTTAAACCGGCGGAAGTAAAGATACCCTACGATTACGTATTTGTTGGGTCCTGGCGCAGGGTGCCACTATGTTGGTACACAGTGTCTTTATCTTTTAGTAATCAGTCTTATAAAATTATTTACATCTAAAAATATTGTGAATTTAATTAACATTAAATTTACAATAATTACTAGATTAATTAATTAAGTTTATTATCACAACTATAATTTTACTTACAGTTAATAATAACAACTTAAGTTCTGAAGGTTAATAGTTCAGCAAGAGTACATTGGCTTCAGTCAATATCTGAATGACACCACAGACACAGAAGTCAATAAAAACGGCGTTTATTGACAAACATCAATGGCAAGCAAAGCAGTCATCAACAATACAATCTGATTTCAGTTGAATCATAGACCCAGGTGCGTGTCTGTGCCCGCGAAGGTGAGGGGCGTGGTCGCGTATGTACGTGTGAATACGTCTTTGAAATGGTAAGTGTGTGTATTGCGTGTGTCTGCGTCTGCGAATGTGAGGGCGTGGTTGCGTATATACGTCTGGGGAAAAAAGAGAGCTGCTTATCAGCGCTATTGGTATTTATGGCCCAACATTTACATACCCACTAAAGATTGGAATTGATACGGTCCTTTGTTCTCTCTCGAGGAGGAGGAGAACAAAGTAGCCAAACTTTAAGATTGAAATTTTAAGAACAATAGGAAAATTCAAATCTACCCCACTGTGTACGCAAACTTTCGCTCCACACTTAGTTATAACATAGATCTAAAATCAACCTCTGATATTAAAGCAACATTCACCGTAGTAAAATATTCTTTAACCCAGAATCATTACCGTCAACTGGAAATCACTATAAAATGACCGTGTTAGTACGTGAGAAAGAGAGAAAGAGAATCAGGAGCTCGCATGCAAATACTTGCGCGTCCGCGCGAGTAAGATAAAATTAAAGATCAAAACACCACGGAGATTTCTCTGTTTAACCAGCTGACTTAAGCAGTAAGGTAACAAGGACTGTCACTTGTCACTTCCAGCAGCGCCACGAGCAGGCAGCGGCTAAAAGCGCTCCAGGGAATTCAGTGTTTTTATACTGATTTATACTCGTCCGTTTTTGTCTACTTTCCGTTTTGTTTGTGATCAAGTACGATGCGTATCACCTACAACAGACACACCCTGCTCGAAATCGGAAGAAAATGCACAATTCCTCCGCCAAATCTGCCGTCGGAGACGCTACGGAGCCTGGGCGAGGCAACGACGTGCAGCTGGCCAAAACGAAAGCGCTGTTCCCGGAAACAGAAGCGGGGCAAGCGTGCAGGCTTTAGCACGAGGCTAAAAGCTAACCTGGCCCGACCGGCACTTCCATCTGTCCTGCTCTCCAACGTCCGCTCACTGGACAATAAAATGGACTATCTGTGGCTCCAGCAATCAAGCCAGCGTGAGATAAAGAACTGCTGCGTTTTTATCTTCACGGAAACGTGGCTGAACGCGGACATCGCGGACTCAGCTATCCAGCTAAATGGGCTAGCATGCTGTCGGGCCGACAGAGAAGCCTCTTTGTCCGGTAAGAGCCGCGGAGGTGGTTTGTGCGTCTACATTAACCAACTCTGGTGCACGAACTCCGCTGAAGTGAGTCGCCACTGCTCACCACAGACAGAGTTTCTCGTCATAAAGTGCCGCCCGTTCTACCTGCCGAGAGAATTCTCCGTGGTGCTAATCGTAGCTGTGTACCTGCCGCCTAGCGCAAATGCTAACCTGGCCCTAGCCGAACTGTACAAGGCCATCAACAAGCTCCAGAGACGGATTTCTCATCATTGCCGGCGACTTCAACCACGCGAACCTGAAGTCAGTTCTCCCCAAATTCCATCAACATGTGGACTTTTCTACGAGGGGGGAGGACTGCCTGGATAAAGTTTACACCAACGTGCGTGCTGCCTACAAAGCAGCAGTGTGCCCACACATCGGCTCTTCAGACCACGCTACAGTGATGCTGCTGCCCACATACTCAACGCTGCTGAAACGCACAAGACCTGCCAGGAAGACCATCAGAGTCTGGCCCAGTGGAGCTGTCTCAGCACTCCAGGACTGTTTTGAGTGCACGGACTGGAATGTTTTTAAAGAGGCGGCGACGTACGATGGCTGCATCAACCTGGACGAGTTTGCAGAATCTGTGACTTGCTACATCTCCAAGTGCATAGAGGATGTTACCGTCCTGAAGAACATCACCACTAGAGCCAACGAGAAGCCCTGGTTCACAGCACAGGTGCGTGCGCTGCTGAGAGAGAGAGATGCTGCTTTCCGGTCCGGGAGTAAAGCTGCCCTCAGAACAGCCAGGGCTAACCTCTCTCGCTCTATCCGTCAAGCAAAGCGAGCGCACGCAAAAAAGATCCAGAACCATTTCAACGACACAAAAGACTCTCGCAGGCTATGGCAGGGGATCCAGGCTGTCACCCAATACAAGCCAGCACCAAGCAGCTGTGAGGGGGATGCCACACTCCCTGAGGAACTGAACAAGTTCTACGCACGGTTTGATGCACTGAACAACATGCAGACGACGAAAGCAACGCCTCCCATCACCGACCAGACCATCTCTCTGCCTGCAGCTGACGTGAGGAGAACCTTCGCCAAGGTCAACCCACGAAAAGCTGCCAGTCCAGACAACATTCCAGGTCGTGTGCTGAGAGACTGCGCTGACCAGCTAGCCGAGGTGTTCACGGACATCTTCAACACTTCGCTGAGCCAGATGATCGTCCCAGCATGCTTCAAGTCCACCACCATCATCCCAGTGCCAAAGAAATCTTCAGTTTCCTGCCTGAATGACTACCGGCCCATCGCTCTGACCCCACCATGCTCTGACCATCACCATGAAGTGAGAGACTTGTCATGGCACAGGTGAAAGGCAACCTCCCCCACTCACTGGACCCTCTGCAGTTCGCCTATCGCACAAACAGGTCGACTGAGGACGCCATATCCACTGCACTTCACCTTTCCCTCTCACACTTGGACAATTATGTTAGATTGCTGTTCATAGACTTTAGTTCAGCATTCAACACCATCATCCCCCAAAGACTGTGTATGAAACTGAGCAAGCTGGAACTGAGCACACCCTACACACAGACTGTTCACACTCCTTCCATCTGGCAGACGCTTTCGCAGCATCAGGTCTCGATCCTCCAGGATGCGTGATAGCTTCTTCCCACAAGCCATCAGACTCTTGAACTCACTCCCTGCCATCACACTTCCCCCCACACACACACCTGGACTGTGAAGAAACTGATTCTGTTGCACCACTGCACTTTACTTTACACACCACCGTCACTTTGATGCACAATAACTACTGTTATGATACTGCACTGCTGCCACTTATTTGCACAAACATTATACGCTGCTGTACAAATGTTTGCACATACACTGGACATTGTACACATAAATAGCTGAATATAGTATCTGTCATATTATAACCTTCTACCTTGTGCACATCCAATGTAAAATGTCAATTTGCACCTGTTTAAATGTTTGCATATTTGCACATATACTGAACATTGTACTTGAAAATAGTCCGGATATAGTATCTGTCTATTATAACTCTACCTCTTGCACATTCAGTGTAAATGTCAATTTCAACCTGTTAAGAATACTGCATCCTGACTTGACAAAATTTTTTACCTCTATGTCTATTTCTAGCCTCTAATTATATATATATATTTTAAAAAATCCCTGTCTAGTTTAAAATGTATATTGTATATTGTCTGGTTTAAAATGTATATTGTTTAATGTATATTTTAGTATTTCTACTTATTTATTGTCTATCCCATGTGCCTAGTCGTGCCACTGCCTATTTATTCTCTGTTCTACTGTTTGTTTGTTTGCACTGGAAATAACCTGGAGCCACGTCGTCTCGTCTCTCTATGTATCTGTACAGTATATAGCAGAGATGACAATAAAGTTGACTTTGACTTTGATTATACAGTTAGGCTAACTAACAGATACACTGAGAGTATTCTCCTAACTTTAACTAAACACAAACACTGCCCAGATGAAACAGTCTTACTTTGAGACGAGAGCACTTCGAAGAGAGCGCTGCCGAATGTTTCTCGTGGCGCGGCGTCGAACGAAGTTTTCTGGCGTGTTGGTGAGAGTCCAGCAGTGCAGGGAGTCTGATGAGCGGAGCCTTCCGACGTCCAGGCGAGAACCTCACGAGGAGCGGCTGCCAGATCGCACGTTGCACGAGTCAAAGTCTGAACTGGAAACGGAAACGGAGCGTTTTAGCGAGTAATGGCGCTTATAAACAGTGTGCGTGTTTACATCGCAAAAAATGTCATTTATGCATTTTTATGCATTTACTTCTGTTTTTGTGCACAGAATATCTCACAAATACGTTCACATACAGAGGGATCTAGTCTTGCCTTGATCGCGCCACTGAAAATATTGTGCGTCATTAATAAGTGTCTGTGTGAAACACAAGTGGCGTATGCTGTAGCGATTTAAATGACTTAAAAAGATTCTGGAAAAATTGCCTCAACCATTTTTTTTGTAATCAAATTATTCGAGTTATTCGAATAATCGTTTCAGCTCTACTTGTATTGTTTATTTATTTCTTCATTCTACCTCACACTGCCATTTCTTTCTCCTATCTGAGCTACTTGACCTCCCTAATATTGTCTTCTGCACTGTCTTATAGATAACAGAAGAATAAATGACACATAAATTAAAAACAATTATTAATAAATAATTAGCGGTGCTTGCGAAGCGAAGCACTACTATTGTTATCTCACAGGCTTATTATTCTTTTTAGTGGTGCTTGCGAAGCGAAGCACTACTATTGTTATCTCACAGGCTTATTAGTGGTGCTTGCAAAGCGAAGCACTACTATTATCTCACAGGCTTATTATTATTCTTTTTCTTTTTAGTGGTGCTTGCGAAGCGAAGCACTACTATTGTTATCTCACAAGCTTATTAGTGGTGCTTGCAAAGCGAAGCACTACTATTGTTATCTCACAGGCTTATTATTTTTTTTCTTATTCTTCTTCCGTACAAAGGTTTGGCGCGTAACTAGTCCCGCATCGTTTGTCGTAGACGATTCGAGGTATCGAATCGTGCGCCTTATTCGGGAATGGGGTGCTATGACTTTTAACCGCCCCAAAAAGTCCCATAGACTTAACATTGAGACCAACTTTGACGGACTGTAGCGCAGAGAGGGAACTTTGTAGAAAGGTCAAATTTACCACATTTGAAGAAGTTTGCAACCTGTGTCAGAACATACCCTGCAAGAGGGTATAGGTTTTACCCCCGGAGGTCCCCAAATTTGCCCCATTGACATATAATGGGGAAAAAATCCCATAGACTTAATATTGAGATCAAATTTGACGGATTGTAGCACAGAGCGAGAATTTCGTAGAAAGATAAAATTTACCACATTTGAAGAGGTTTGCAAGCTGTGTCAGAACATACCCCGCACAAGGGTATTAGTTTTACCCCCGGGGCACAACAGGTGCCCAAATTTGCCCCATTGATTAATAATGGGGAATTTGGTGCATGACTAGTCCTGTTCCGTTTGTCGTAGACCCATGAAAGAGGTGTCATATCGTTGGGCTTATTCCGGAATGGGGGGCTTGACATGACATTTCTAGAGGGCGAGTGGTAAACTGCCCCAGCAAGGGGCAATTAGCATACATTGGTAACTTCCATAGGAACTTTGAAACTGAATTTAACTGTGTATCCCACTGTCCTATAGACACGGGGGGGAGGGCTCATTTAACTCAGGCAACCAATCAGTCTTTCGCATTTATCATGATGCTCATAAGCCACGCAACTCCATTAGCATGCTGTTAGCATGATGCTAACATGATTAGCATGTTGCTAGCATTATGCTAATAATATCAGCATGGCGCTAGCGTTATGCTAAGTATATTAGCACGTGGCTAGCATGATGCTAATGATATTAGCATTTTGTTAGCATTATGCTAACTATTTTAGCATGTTGCTAGCAACATCATTAGAATGTCTCTAACATGATGCTAGAGTGCTTAGCATGATGTTTAGCTGATTAGCATTTTGCTAGCATTATGCTAACTATATTAACATGTTGCTAGCAACATCATTAGAATGTCTCTAACATGATGCTAGAGTGCTTAGCATGTTGCTAGCATGACGTTTAGCTGATTAGCATGTTGCTAGCAACATCATTAGAATGTCGCTATCATGATGCTAGAGTGCTTAACATGTCGCTAGTATTATGCTAACAATATTAGCATGTTGCTAGCATTATGCCAACTATATTAGCATGTTGCTGGCAACATCATTAGAATGTCGCTATCATGATGTTAGAGTGATTAGCATGTTGCTAGCATTATGCTAACAATATTAGCATGTTGCTAGCATTATGCTAACTATATTAGCATGTTGCTAGCAACATTATTAGAATGTCGCTATCATGATGCTAGAGTGCTTAGCATGTCGCTAGCATTATGCTAACAATATTAGCATGTTGCTAGCATTATGCTGACTATATTAGCATTTTGCTCTTAACATGATTACCAATATGAATAGAAGCAATATTGTCTTATTGTCATATCACTGCTATACCAGCACTTTAAATGTTGTTTTTCACAGAGAACTGAAGGAAACATTGTAATATTGAGGCCCAAGTTTTGCCACGGCAAGCACCACTCACATTTTGATGATTTTAATTATTTATTTGTTTATTTATTATCTGTTTTAGTTTTATGTAGTCTAAAAGAACAGTGTTTGGTTTATTGGCTTGCAGAGTTTATATTTTATTATATAAAATGAGCTGCTTTTGGACTTTCTGGAAGAGAACTGCATTTTTGTGCATGATGGTGTTCCTTAGGAGAGTCACCAGTGCAAACTCGTGTTAACCTGGCGAATAAAGTAATTATTGTGTTTTTGTGTAATTCAGTTTTTGTGCATGGAATTACTCAGAAATAAATAAATAATTACACATACAGGGGAATGAATATAATGTCCGTTCAAGTTTGTTATCGCAACTATTATCATTAAGATTTCACTCACTCTTAATGAGTAGCCGAGATGTCAACCCACTGACATGGAGATTGCTAATCATAGATGGCCATAGTGAGCGCACACGTCTGTGTACTCTTGTTGCCAATGTGACGTGAGGGGCCAGATATATGGCTTGCTTGGGCCGGATCTGGTCAGTGACCAATCAGGGGACCACTGATTTATGCAGCCTGGTTCAGCAGCTTTTATGTGCTTTCTGAGACATTTGCTTGGACCCCGCTATTGCCACTTGCAGCTATATTTTTATCATAGTTATTGTTTCTAGTATTAGTCTTCTTCATGAAATCTAGCAAAGGATTTAAATGGATCATAAATGAATTCAAAGAATATTCAATAGACTGTGTTCTAAAATTAATACAATGAGTATATTAGGTTTGCTATGTCAAGTCATAGGCTATAATGCAGTGTTAATGATTCTGTGAGAGAGATTGTTGATTTTTTTCTAGTGCATACTCAAACTAACATTTCATTATGTTGGTGTAGCAATTTGACTCAGACTGGCTTTCTCTGTACAGACCTGCAGGCGTTTGTGGCTTTTCCTACTGTTGCATCATTTGCGCTTGGGTACTGGGCAATTCCATGAGAAAAGAAACAGGACTTCAGCTTGAACAAAAAAGCTCTCACTGTGGAGCGAATCTACATTGTATAAACTGAGATAGGTAAACATACCAATTAAGCACACACAAATCTTCAAAGTTTGAAGGTTTTTCAGTAAAAGACATTATTTTCACAGGGGAATATGAAGCTCAAATGAAGCATTAATCTCTCATTTAATCATTTATAATTTAATTTAATTGTTTTTGTAATTAATTATAAAGATATGCATCTTTAAATCTGGGCTGTGCTTAATGGGTACATTTTGTATGCTTTAAGAACACCCTTGTTCCAAATAAACTCATATCATCATAATTTAAAAATATTTGTTTATTTGTGTATTTAGCTGTAATTGTTATTGTTTTTATTTAATGAAAGTCACAACAGCGTTAACATGAAGAAATAACTATGTGTCGCATCGTAAAAGTTTAACATTAAACATTTTCAGCTAAATAAATGTTGCATTTATTCAGATGAACATGTCTCTCTCTTATGATTATTTGAATGTTTCTTGGGGAAACGGGTGTCAATCGGGGTCAAACATAACTACTTTTAAAAAGAAAACTGACAATGAATGTTTTACGGCTTTTTATGAAATATTCACATTGGCATTCTATGTATGTGAACTTAATGCAAACTGAACTTAAACAGCAATAATTTTGGAGTAAAAATGTAGTGGATTTTATTTTAAGGTCATTGTTTTGCCACATAAATGTTCTAGATCATGTACATAATTATATACTACTCACACAGAATCTAGAAATTTATATTTATATTTATATACTTAAGCTTTTCTTCAATGATGTTACACTGACGTGTTCCAGTTTTTATCCTACTGTCCCCTTTAGCTTGTGTTAAAATTATATGAAATCTTTTAAAAGTACAGGAAATATTAATCCTCAACAATCTGGAAATATATGATATACTCATGTTTAAAAGACATGATACCATTACATGTGATTTACAGTGCATCTATAAAGTATTCACAATGCTCCACTTTTTCCACAGTATCCTATGTTACAGTCTTATTCCCAAATAGATTAAATTCATCTTTTTCCTTAACATTCTACACACAATACCCCATAATGACAAAGTGAAAAAAGTTTATTTGAAACTTTTGCAAATTTATTAAAAATAAAAATCAAACATGTACATAAGTATTCACAGCGTTTGCTCCATACTTTGTTGAAGCACCTTTGGCAGCAATTACAGCCTCAAGTCTTTTTGAGTATGATGCCACAAGCTTGGCACACCTTTTTTTGAGCAGTTTCCCCCATTCTTCTTTGCAGAATCTCTCAAGCTCCATCAGGTTGGATGGGGAGCGTCTGTGCACAGCCATTTTCAGATCTCTCCAGAGATGTTCAATCGGGTTCAAATCTGGGCTCTGGCTGGGCCACTCAAGGACATTCACAGAGTTGTCCTGAAGCCACTGCTTTGTTATCTTGGCTGTGTGCTTAGTAGTGATGCTTAACCGGTTAACTGGGGGTGACCCGCGGGTGCGGGCGGTTTTAGGGCAGACATTTTTAAAATATCGTGAGTGAGAGCGGGTGGGTCAAAAGTTACAAAACGCATTTCATTATCGATCAAAACATGTTGTAAACGGGGTTCGAATTACCTCTCCTCTTGATGCTGGCAAGATGCTTTGCGTTCCTGCAACCAGTGCATCGAGCGAACGCGTGTTCAGTTAAGCAGGTCGCGTGCTGGAAGCGCGTCAAAATAGGCTAAACCCCGGCACGGTGGATTCCATCCTCTTTCTCCACAGTGCTTCCAAACTGCTGTCATAAATGCAGTTGGCATATATTTTTCAATTTTGGAGTTTTCAATTTGTAGGATAAGCTACTAGTTTGGTGAAATATCACAGTCAAGTATGCTCAGCTCTACTTCATTTTAGACAAAATTAAGTTAAAAGAAGACCTAAGTTCTACTAAGTTCATTCAAATCTGATATTCACTAAGTTCATTCAAATCTGATAGAGTTCTCAGATCTGATGTTACATCAAATGTTACAGTTTTGACAACTAGTGTGTTTTGCATACATGCACGCTTGTGTGTGTGCGAGATAGATGTCTTTCGTGCAATTTTCCGCAACACTTCAATAAATAACGAGGTAAAAATCGATCTTTCGGTTTCTTTGTTGTTGTTTGGTACACAGTTAATCTTGCATAAAATTGTCATCTTCAGTGCGAATCTAGCACAAATCTATGTCATCTATGGGTTACAGTGTCACAAATGACACTTCATTGGTAGGTTCCATGACAATACAGGCTCACTGGTGTTTTTTTTTTTTTTCCCTTCGCGTCGGGTCGGGTTTTGGGTCATTATCCATGCATATTTTTGCGGGTTGGGCAGGGTTGTTTGGATCTCCTGATGGATCGGTTTGGGGCGGGTGATAAAAAAAGCCGACCCGCACAACACTAGTGCTTAGGGTCGTTGTCCTGTTGGAAGATGAACCATCGCCCCAGTCCGAGGTCCAGAGCGCTCTGAAGCAGGTTATCATCAAGGATGTCTCTGTACATTGCTGTCATCTTTCCCTCGACCCTGACATCTCCAGACATTACGCTTGGCATTCAGGCAAAGAGTTCAATCTTTGTTTCATCAGACCAGAGAATTTTATTTCTCATGGTTTGAGAGTCTTTCAGGTGCCTTTTGGCAAAATCCAGGTGGACTGTCACATGCGTTTTACTGAGGAGTGACTTCCGTCTGGCCACTCTACCATATAGGCCTGATTGGTGGAGTGCTGCAGAAATGGTTGTCCTTCTGGAAGGTTCTCCTCTCTCCACAGAGCAATACTGGATCTCTGTCAGAGTGACCATCGGGTTGTTGGTCAGCTCCCTGACTAAGGCCCTTCTACCCTGATCGCTCAGAGTGGACGGGCGCCTATACACAATGAACAGTTTTGCTAAGTGAATGGTTAATGTTAGCTATACTAGCTCATGGTAATGCTAGTCCTAGATGGACAGGCATTACCTTGAGATAGAAAAATCAAGGTTAGCTAACAAATTTTATGGCATATTATGGCCATAGCCAAGTACATTGAAACAAGAAATACCATGTGGTTACATAACAGATCACTGAACACAAATGTACTCAATGCTACCATATCTTAGCTGATGTTAATGTCATACAATTAGCTACCTTATTAGCAAATGGCAGTTCAGAGCTAGCACATGTAATTAAATAATTGAACATACATGACTTCACCACATGCTTGCCCAATTTACATCAATATGTTAGAACTCTGACCAGAATACTAAATTTGTGTTAATAATTAAATATTGTCAAAGTTCTAGAATTGTACTGAATTAATTTGATTTAACAGTCATATCATCATCATCATCATCATCACCTTAAATAGTTAGACATTACAATCTTCCAGACCTTTCTGGAAAAAAAATTCTCTAACTGGACCTCTTTAAATTTTAGTTGAATACCTCTGGTGTAGAGGATGCTAGTCTCACAGATATTGTCACTAGGCCACTGGACTCTTCACACCCCTACACTTAGACTTTCTGTTAAGTGAAAGTGGGTGATTATTTGTCGTTGTGAACAAAGCACAGCACAGTGCACCACAACTAAATGTGACCTCTGCATTTGTCCCATCCATGAAGGAGCAGTGGGCAGCTAACAAGGGCAGCGCCCAGAGAGCAATGCTTGGTGCCGGTATCTTGCTCATGAGTAACCTTACTCAGTGGTAACTTTACCAGTCCTGGATCTTGCACCATCTCTTAGACCTGCAGGTTCATCCCATGTTGGTTTTATGGATTAATAGTTTTTTACTTTACAGAGCTCAGCAGGGGCTCTGATTCCAATTATGTGTATCTGTGTGTGTGTCTGTCTGTATATATATATATATTGTTGGGTATCGTTGCTGATTTCCTGAATCGATTCGATTCTGATTCACAAGGTCATGATCCGATTCAATTTTATTTAGAGATTTCTTTGCGTCAATACTATTTGCTTGGTTATAAAATAACTTGTTTTAAAACCGAAGTGTTGCCAAACATCGGCCTTTAGGCCAGACAGTGATTTGAGCGGAGCAGCTTCAGCCATGGCTTTATTTGGTTTCGGTTTCGCCGGTCTCACGTTTTTATAGCCCTCCTTGCGCGGTCGCGAGAAGTAGTGCATAGCCGCAGGAAAAGATCGATTCACGAATTTTTGAATCGATATCGTATTTTTCGAATGAGAATCGATATTGATTGGTGAATCGATTTTTTGAACCCAGCCCTTAATTAATGGCGATTAATGGAGAAATCCTCCATGGAGAAACAGAAAGAGCGATATCCTGACGCTCTAAGACCCATGTGGTGAAACTGAAACGATCCAGACTCTCGAACCTTGTTACAGCCTGATTGGAGCGGGGGTTACTGGGAGTCACGAGCCTGGGGAGAAACACAGGAGAACAGCGTGATCGACATGAATCAAAAAGGGGGCAAAAACAGAGTAGAATCCAACGGGGAGAAATGGAGACAGGAACGACAATAATCACACGAAAAAACCAAGGCAAAAAAAAATCCACACGCTTGTCATGAGAGTGAAAGAACCGGGGAAGATCCGGGCCGACTGGTTTAAATACAAAAAGAACAAAGAACTAATAATGAGTGCACGTCCCAATTCCCAAGCCGAAAGTAATGAGCGTCAGCAAAAATCAATAATAACCGTGGGGGTGTCCTAAACAGATCCTAACCTACTAGGAAGGGCACACGCAGTGAAGACAACAAACGCAGATGTGGGGTGCACATTAACCAGGGAGTGAGCTACTCGCGAGGGCACGCATGAAGACAGCGAGAACCCGGAAGTGGAGAGCGAGCTGGCGGGGGAAGCTAAAGCTAACCGGAGAAACATGAGGAGTTACAGACACACAAGGCAGGGCACCGAAAGTGAACCCAGAGGACAGAACAAATACTATTTAACACTGGTATTACTTACTTTTTGGAGCTTAAACCATTTCTCATGAGGCAGAGTTGAAAATGGAAAGAAGATAGCCTTCGAAGTTTGAGAGGGAACTCTGTATATTGGGTAATATGCGCATATGCTGCTGTCATTCCAATTAACAGCTGTCTGAATTAGAATTTTTTTTTCAAATTTTAATTCAGATTATTGACAAATGTATATTCTCACATTATTGGGGTGCACTTCATCAGTCTGATGTTAATTTTAGCGTCCGTTCACAATAACATTCATTTTCTTGTCAGAGCAATTTAGAATACTAACTACTTGTCACGCGCACTCCACTCCGCGGCAGGTAGTTGGAATGGGACGCGGCCGGTCGCGGCTCAAAGGGTATTTAAGGTTTCACTTCCTCACGGCGCGTTGCTCTGCCATTAGAGTCCACCCGGCCCTTTTCCATTCCCACAGCCGCCTAACCTGGCCGCTGGAAGTTTGCTCGCGTCTGCCTTTCTCGTCAAATCCTTACCAGATCCCTGACGAATCTGACACTACTGAATAAACCATAGTTTTCTATTTTACACTGTAGGTTATTAAAATTACTCCATGTTTGTGGGTAACATTGTTGCAGCAAGTTGCAGGAAGGTCAGACTGCAGTAGACTTGATGTGAAAAGTTTATCAGCTAATGCTCTGTGTGTCTTGGCAGAGATCACTTGCTATTCATTTGGGCTGTGTATTTCAGAGCAATTTGATTGTGTGACATCACTCAGACTCATTCACTCAGATGCTGTTTTCAAACCACATTGGCTATTGGAAACCAACAGAAGCATTTGATTGGATTATGTGTGATTTCTCAATGTTAATTACAGTGTGGTGATCCTGGAAGCTTTCGCCTTAGGGGTCAGAGAGTCGGGCGCAGAGGATTTTCTTAGCATCAAAACTGAGCAACTGCTAAAACCACATGCTTCAATCTCTAGTCTGAGAGAGGATGTTAGAAAAAAAGGCTCACACTATAACCCAACCAGTCTTTCGTTTTAATTGTTTTATTTTCTTCTTAACAGAGTGCTGAAAGGGAGTATTTGTCAAGATCTGATCAATCACTGGTCACCTCAGACAATATCTTAAGTTATTTCCTATTACTGCAGCAGAGAAACACAAACCTCTGCAAACCTTTTGGGGCAAATGAGATGATAAATGCAAAGATGGTGCATTGTACAGTAGGTGCTGTCACTTCGTTCTTGTCCTTGGAATGTCGCTACTTTGATTCAAGAGAACTCTCGTAAGGCAGTGTAATAATCTGTGCTAATATTAAAGGTATAGATCAACATTCTTCTGTACAAGTTTGATGGATTATGGATGATATATCATTTAAAGTTTGTGAGAGACAGAAGGCATGTACAATACGTTTGGAGTCAAGGCTACAATTTATATAAGACTTCCCTAATGTAACCACCAAGCCTGGGCGCGAACGTGGTGCTGTAGCATTAATAGTACTTGTCTTATCCCTCTGATGGGAAATAAGACGACACTTCAGTTTTCATTGCAAATGGTTTTCAGCATAGTTTATTCTGCTTTAGTCATCAGTTCTCTAGTAAGTGCAAAATATCAAACACTGTGTACCAGACATGACTTATAGTCTAAATCCATTAACATCATCTCAGTAACTCATTTAATACTGTGAAATCATAAATCCTTATTCACCATGCTTACAGCTTAATACTGTTTGACATAGCCCTGTTTTTTGTAAGATAAATGCATTAAGTATTTAGCTTATAAACTAATTTCACAAACAGTTTCAATAGCCTTTATCATTGCATATACTTAATCATCACATAGAGCTGCACTAGCACCTTAAGAACTTCGGTTCAATACTCAGTATTAATGTAAGATACTTTCATCGCAGAAACTTTAACAAAGTCTTTAACACATCTTTACCGTCTACATTCACAACTTTTTGTACATAAAACACATATTAACCAACCTGTGATGCGAAATAAGATGGCACTTCACTTTCCGTCCCCTGATCGGACGGTCACCGGTTTGAATCCCAGGACCAGTAAGGGTATCACTGAGATATTCATGAGCAAGGTACTATCCTCAAGCACTGCTCCCTAGGTGCCGCCAATGTTAGCTGCCCCATGGTAAATGTTTGCAAAGTGGTCGCACGTATAAGAAAAGATGTCAGGCTACCAGGACGTCGCGGTGAGTGAAGGAGGGGATGAAAATGCAGGGTTTTCCGCAGTGCATTATAGTTAAGGGGGTCCTGCCTTGACTACATCCCCCCGGAAAAAAATAAATAAAATAAAAACAAAAACGCTGCCGTTCTACGCATCCATAGAGAGTAAAAGAAGACCGCATCACGATGAGGCCGAATAGCGGCATCTAAACTACAGATCACAAAGGAACACGTTACAATGTTTACATGAAATAGGAACAAACGCGGAAGTGCCTGGTAAAGCTTTTCGTATTAGCAATAACAAGCGCAGAGAAAGCACTCTTGAAATGAGGTTTTGACATTTGTGTTTTTTTAAAACCGTGTCGCTTAGAGCTTTCAGAACAGGGTTGAGCTCATCAGTGTCATTTGTCTCTTGCCAGCCATTGAAAATCAAGCTGTTTTACTTTATTTTAACTTGTTTATTCAGTTTGTATAGAATACAAAAAACTAACATAATATGACAAATGACAACAATGATACTTTTATTTTCTACTCGTTAAATAAGTACACAAATGAGTGTGTTGGTGATGAAGTCAAGTCTTAAATACATTAAACATATAGTATTACGCATATATGTATTAAACAAAACTCTAGACTCCATCAAGTCAAACAAAATGGATCCAGAGTGAATCAGTATTAGTGTTTTTAGATATTTAATGTGTTACTTTTAGTAAAGAAAGACACCTCCTGTCACCCCTGTTACTCTACACAGTTAAAGGCAATAAAGTAACCACTGGCATTACTTGACACACTTTTCCATCTCAAGGCTGGGTGAAATACAGGCTGAACCAGCTCTCGTCTCCTTTCTTTCTTTGCCACTGTAGAAGTGCAGCACTTCTCTTCAAAAACCTTTTAGCAAAACAAGTGCACAGTAAAAAACAGAGTGTCAATTTTACACTTAAAGAGTTGATTTTAACCTCATGTCATATAACATTTGGTCCCACTCAAAATTAGAGTAAAATTTACTCTATGGCCAGTGTTGACTTTTCAGAGTCAAAGTCAAAGTAAACTTTATTGTCATCTCTTCTATATATTGTACACATATACAGAGAGATGAGAAGACGTGGCTCCAGTTTACACAGTGCAACAAGAAATAGAGAACAAAGAACAGATAAGGCACATGGAATAAACAATATATAAATAAATAGGGCACAAAATATATATTTTAAGCTAAAAGTGGAAATTGACTGACAGTTTTCAATATGAAAGATTACGATATCCAGTCTATTAATAGAAGTGTATTCTTAAAAAGTTTGAAATTTAAGTTTGTACAGATATTATAGCAGCATTGGAGAACCATTCTGTGCAATACTTTTCAATAATTTGTGCAGATATAGTTAGTTAAAACATGACCAGTGATATATACATGTTTAACGGTTGTGCAAATAGTAGAGGCAGTGCAAAAATTGGGCAATATTATGGCAATGTTGTAGCAATAGTAATACTGTACAGTTTGTAAACATAGACATTTTTCTTATTCTTACACATCTTTTCAGAGAGAGTTTCAGCGTAACATGAAAGAGATAGTCCGTATAGCAGCATGCGCATCACAGCAACGAGGTGAGGTGTAAAGTGCAGAGGTGCAACAGAGTTAGTTCACAGTCTGGGTGTGTGTGGGGGGAAGTGTGAGCACAGGTAGTGTGTTCAAGAGTCTGATGGCTTGTGGGAACAAGCTATCACGCATTCTGGTGGAACGAGTCCTGATGCTGCAGTAGCGTCTGCCGGATGGGTGGAGTGTAAAGAGTCCATGTGAAGGATGTGAGGGATCAAGCACGATGCAGGAGGCCCTCCTGATGCAGCGTTTGTGAAAGATGTCCTGCAGCGATGGGAGAGACACTCCGATGATGTTGCCAGCTGCTTTGACAGTCCGTTGTAGCCGCTTGAAATCGGCAACAGTGGTGTTCCCAAACCAGACAGAGATGCAACTGGTCAGGACGCTCTCTATGGTGCCCCTGTAGAACATGGTGAGGGTGGGAGGAGGGAGGTTTGCTCGCTTTAGCCGTCTCAGGAAGTGGAGACGCTGCTGGGCCTTTTTGGTGATGGAGGTGGTGTTGGTGGTCCAGGTGAGGTCGTCTGAGATGTGAACTCCCAGGAACTTGGTGTTTTTTACAGTCTCAACCGTGGAACTGTGGATGCTGACTGGTGTGTGGGTGGAGCGAGTTCAGCGACAAGTTGTTCTCACTGCACCAGGCAGTCAGCCGCTGAACCTCATCTCTGTACGCCGACTCATCATTGTTGCTGATGAGCCCCACCACGGTCGTGTCGTCTGCGAATTTGATGATGTGGTTTGAGCTATGCAGGGTGGTGCAGTTGTGGGTCAGGAGTGTGAACAGAAGTGGTCGCTCCACCCACACACCAGTGGACTGAGAACGCAGCCCTGAGGAGCTCCTGTGCTCAGTCTGATGGTGCTGGAAACGTTGTCGCCGATTCAGACGGACTGAGGTCTCTCTGACAGGAAATCCAGTATCCAGTTACAGAGTGAGGTGCTCAGGCCCAACTCGCTCAGTTTCACACACAGTCTTTGGGGAATGATGGTGTTGAATGCTGAACTAAAGTCTATGAACAGCAATCTAACATAAGAGTCTTTATTGTCCAAGTGAGAGAGGGAAAGGTGAAGTGCAGAGGATATGGCGTCCTCAGTTGACCTGTTTGTGCGATAAGCAAACTGCAGCAGGTCCAGTGAGTGGGGGAGGTTGCTTTTCACCTGTGCCATGACAAGTCTCTCAAAACACTTCATGGTGATGGGGGTCAGAGCGATGTAGTCATCAGTAGTCATTCAGGCAGGAAACTTAAGATTTCTTTGGCACTGGGATGATGATGAGTTAATTCTACTCAATGTATTGTCAAAATTAACAATGAAATGTGTAAAAATATTTAACACTGAGGTTTATTCACACTGTTAGAGTAATATGATTACACCTTATAGAGTTATTATTACTCCAAATTTAGTTTAATAATAACACTCCATTGTGTAGTGATATATCATTTTTATTTCTCTGTAGTGAAATAATTATTTTTTTACATATTCATCATATGATGCTATATTACTAAACGCTTCTGATAAAACTTATATTATGGAAATAAATACACACATACAGGTTGCAGTAACAGCATTTATTATGTCTCTAACTTCAATGTCATTTTATTAACATAAACCCTTACAATTCACAGTAGCATACAGTGCTATGATGCTCACCAGAGAAAGCAATATGGGACCACAAAGAGAGCCGTGTCATTCACTCCATATGACATTTGCATGTCAAAAGGCCTGGGATAATGCAGGTTGTTGACATGAAAGACAACAAAATTTACTGCTTCGGGAGATGTTGTCTAGATGCTGCTGTAAACTGGTTCCAGCCTACAACACATTAAACAGCAGTATTTAGTGACCATTCTCTGACAGTAGATCAGATCACCTTACTATGCATGAAATGGAGGTGATGGAAAGTATATTTCCATTTCCAACAACATACCTTTAGGAATTTGATGAGGTTATCAACAGCTGGTCTCTTTCGCTCTTGCGCAGATGGTGGTAGCAGATGTAGCAGCAGCAAGATAGCAGACATGTCACTGTCCCAGCCTTCAGACCAACAAATATCAGATTAACATTATGCCATAATACATTAATTGACTCTAATACTTATATAACCAACAATGGTGATTAAAAACAGTCACAGTCATACCATTCTCAGCTTCAACTGACTCAGCATTGCACATTAACTCCAAGAGCTCTGTGGTGGGCAGTGTGTTGGCAGTGATCTCACCAAACAGGAGTCTGAAATCTTGTTCTATCTGTAATGTGATGGAGTGATGAGTGACACTGCAAGCTGCATGGAATATTTCAGTGATTCAATGAATGAAGATGTCTTACCAGTCCTGGTGTGTCCAGAAACCGCGGGAAGACTAAGAAGACATCTGCTGCTTCTGTTCATCGTTGACCATTGAATGACAATAAATGAAGGTAGCTTTCATCTTCTCACAGATAGTGTCTTCATCAGCAGAGTGCCTCAAAACAGCAATAGCTGCTTTCACATCCTCATCTGATAACACTGTGTCAGTGGTAAGGAGTCTGGATTGACCATGGCCTGGACCACCAACTTAAGAAAAAACACAATTTTATTGACCTCTGCCTACAAATTTTATCAATATCATATGTAACTGATAAGTGAACTTACTTTTGGGAGATTTGCAAACTGAGACGCTTCTTTCCTCTGCAGTTTTTCTTTGAATGGTCTTCAACCGCCATGCAAGGTATCCTGAACCGCTCTCTCGATCGTAGTAATGTTCCTATGTAATTAAATACATGCAGACTGACTATGCCATCAACATTTCTTAGGACAATGTGTGTTTAATGTTGCAAGGACCCCTTTACTTACATATCCATGTTGTGAATATGGGTCTTCCAGATATGGAAACAGAGCAACAATCACCTGCGCATACATCACTCTTACACTTTTAGGGGGAGACGTCCTAATGTATAAATTAAATGATGACCGTCAATCAATTGGCACTGGACATCACAATTAAAAATAATACAATACTAAAAATTATTTTTTATGACCTACATTTATGATTCTTACCCATGTGTTTCTGTCATCTCAGCAGCAAGTATGTTTATCATCTGTCTTCTGGTTGCATCTGTCAGAGATTTGGTTTTTGCATACTCCTGCATGATGTGTTCACCGCCGGGCTTTGTTAGGATTTTTTCAATCAACTTAAATTGAAATAAAATATGAAGTCAGAAAATTTTAAACCATAAGAAAGACTGGAAAATGATATCACATATAAACACTCTACATCAAACATCCAGATTAGACCTAACAATCTCTACTACCCACCGCTTTTGCCTCATAGTTTATGGCATGGCCTTTTAGGTTGACTTCCTTCAGCAGCAGCTGCTTCTTCAGGAGGGTCGCACATTGTGAAGTTCAGAATGATTGTATCATCAGATGCTGAAGATGATGATGATAGCGATCCACCTGAGCATTAAGGAATATGAACAAACCAGAAGCATTAAAGGAACACTCCACTTTTTTTGAAAATAGACTCATTTTCCAACTCCCCTAGAGTTATATAGATGTGTTTTATCGTTTTTGAATCCATTCAGCCGATCGCCGGGTCTGGAGGTAGCACTTTTAGCATAGCTTAGCATAAATCATTGAATCCGATTAGACCATTAGCATCTCACTATAAAATAGCATCTCACTACTATCAATATTTTTCCTATTTAAAACTTGACTCTTCTGTAGTTGCATCGTGTACTAAGACTGGCGGAAAATGAAAAGTTGCAATTTTATAGGCCGATATGGCTAGGAAATATACTCTCATTCTGGCGTAATAATCAAGAAATTTTGCTGCCGTACCATGGGTGACCGGCTGAATGGATTCAAAAACTGTAACACACATTTATATAACTCTAGGGGAGTTGGAAAATGAGCCTATTTTCAAAAAAGTGGAGTGTTCCTTTAAATGTAACGATTAATGCTCCAATCCCAACCTTTAAATTTGATATGAACATATATGTGAATGGTCAGTGATTACCAAGTTCTTTATTGCTCAGCATGACTTGGAAAGTTCTAGGTTAAAATATTTCTTCAAATACCTCTGCATCAATTTCTGTGTCAGACTGGTCAAACACCTTCATGTCTAGCAGTCTAGTCTGCCTTCTGGTATGTTAAATTTTAGGCATACTGAAGTGAAAAGGGAAAAGCAAAGCAAAGAAAAAAATGTTACAGAAATTGTTACAAAATTTGAAAGACCATACATTTTCTTCTGATAAGAATCACAGGGTAAACTAAGTAGAGTAAGCCTTTGTCTTCACAAAATGCTGATGAATTGAAGCTGAAGCATATGTCATTCCCATTCATTGTAACACAGTAGAAACAATTAACTTACGTAGTTCAGAAAGAACATGGTTGTATAATGAATTTGGTGTACTGACCAAGTAAAAATTGTAATATTGTTTTATCCTGATGTTCTAACCTTCTTTCATGAAGGAATCAAATGTTAGGTCAGACAGCCTAACATACTTCTGCTCCCTGCCAAACAAAACACGCAGCAGCATATTCTGTTCGCAAAAACAAAGAGAAAAAATAATAAAGGAAACAGTTGAACAAAGGGTTAACTATAAATGTACTTCAGAACTTTTGTTTTTATATAAAATAGAAACATAGTTCATATTACTACAGTATGAAGACAGTTAAGTAGCAGGTTAGGCGTGTCTGCAGAACTTTACACTGACTTTTAACTCTGCTGTCAGTTTACTCCTCATAGAGTTGTAAATACTCTATCTAGGTTAAAATAGGTTTACTCTGAAATATTGACACTCCATTTTTTACTGTGTGGTTTTGTTATCAGTTTAAAATGAAACTAGCTCATTTACATGACATTATGAAATCAGTCAGGGTAAAATATTCATTCAACTCGCTTGTCTGCCATCCTCTTCAAAACGCCTTTATTCATCCTCTACTTGGTTTAGCCCACCGTTATCAGTCTAGGTCCCCGTTTGGTATTTCACATAGAATTTGGCGAGATCCCAGTCTGCCTAGTAATTTAGTACTTTTAGTGCTTTTAGAGCTTACTGTTGGTGTTGGTATACTGTTTGTGGTCAGTTGGTTAGGCCGTTTGCCCCGTGATCACAAGGTCACCAGTTCGAATCCCAGACCAATAAAGAAACCTGAGGTACTCATGAGCAAGGTACAGTCCCCAAGCACTGCTCCACGGGTGCTGCCCATGTTAGTGAAAGTGAGTGATTATTTGTCATTGTGAACACAGCACAGCACTCAGTGCACCACAACCACATGTGACCATCCGTGAAGGAGCAGTGGGCAGCTAACAAACAGTAAAGTTATCACTGAGGTACTCATGAGCAAGATACCGTCCCCAAGCACTGCTCCCCGGTTGCTGCCCTTTTTTAGCTGCCCACTGCTCCTTTACAAGTGGGTCAAATGCAGAGGTCACATTTAGTTGTGGTGCACTGTGCTGTGCTGTGTTCACAATGACAAATCACGCACTTTGAAAGCTTGTTGTTTCAAAAGAATGGAGTAAGAACTATATTAAGATGCCTGCTTTAAGAGAACAGCTTTTTTGTTTCACGTTCCTACAGAGAAGTACAATGGTGTGATCACCATTTTGTTGTTTGACACGCTGTAGGCAGACAGTTTAGACCCTTTTTTTGAGGATGCCATTTACATTTACATAGAATAGAGGTTTCAGTGTACACAGGGACTGTCATGGGTGTATAGGCATGACACAGGAGGCTTTGGCACCAATGCAAGCTTCTTTTTATATACACTCAAAAATCAAAAAGACTCAGTGGCCACAAAACTAGAAACTGAAGTGTCATCAAACACTTAACACTGAGTACGCCAACAAGTACGGTAGACTGACCAAGACAAAGGGAATAGACAGTCCTTAATAGGGAAGTAACGAACTAGAAACAAACACAAACACTAAGCAGACTGATTAAACTAAACAAGATACTTAACACTAAACCAATAGATGAACAGAACTGGACTAACTGGAGGAGGAAACTAAACCAGGACCAATGAAACAAACATCAAGAAACTAGGAACAAAGGACTAAGCAAACTCAGGTGTGACAAATAACAAAGCTGACTAAACAATAATTACAGTAATAAATGGGGAGGACATGCTAGACAAACAGGACAGGACACCTTTGGTGGGCGGCTGGAGCAATGGTCGCGGGAGCCGTGACAGGGACACTGAAATTGAGATTGTGTACTTCTTGCTCCTGAGTGGCATGAAGGGGTTGTTATGGTCGTCAATATGATTTAAAGAGATTATATAAAGTAAATTAGGAGCAGTAAGAGGTTGATTAATAGTTCTGTGTCACAGAGTGGGGTTGTTTATAACTGAAACTTCTTTGAAATCAGTCAAAACTGTTATGTCAGCAGTGTTGGTGTTCTTAGGCTACATTTTGCATAATACATAAGATCTTACTTCTGTGCAGCCTGAAATTACTTCATAATTTTAGAATTTTGATAGTATCTCATTAGTCACTGATTAAAATTCAGTCCTGTAAAAAAATGCAGACAGTGGCTTTGAGCACCGACTCAAGTATCAGATGTGTTATACTGATCTTTAAGAGCCTCTGTGTTTTATTGCATCACAATGCTGTTTACCAAATGGACTATCTTGTAATCCGAGTGGGGAAAAACAATGTCAGGCTAATAAACAGGGCATGCTTCAGATGTCCAGAATGCGTGTGTGTTATTCTCCCCACTTTTTCTCATCCCAATCTACTGTCCATGCTGCGTCCAGATGTTTTATGGCCCTGAGCCTATGGTGGAAATATCAGCAGTGTACAAATGGTTTGGCGTGGAATGTCTTTTTCCTCAATTTCTCTCTGTAGTTATCAAAGGTCTACTAGATATGGAGCTAAGTAGACATCATTTTTTGACCTTAGGGGGCATGGTCAGTGGTCAATGGTCATGGTGATGTCCATCTTTGCTTTTGCCTCTTTAATCCTTTTCTTGATTTTGGATTGTATTGCTTTATCACAAACACATCATGATCAAATGTTAGCAGAAAATTTCCCATCTGTCCACTGACCTGCTGGCTACTCTGCACAGGATACTTACCTAATGTCAGCGTACAGTGTTTGTTGCCCTTTCAATAAATGTGACCTGATCTGGCAAAATGAGTCACAGTGACCCAAAATTCAAAATTCATTGGTATCATTGTAAAGATGAGAAAATAAGCTTTAAAATGATATCTTGGTCAAAGCTATATCTTAAACGGTTGTGAAGTTACAGTCACTTGAATTATGGTATCGCAGCACCATTTTCCAACTGAAAAACCGAGAAAATCGCATTTAAAGTTTTTCGTCAGTTTTTTGTTGATATCTTTAACAATCCATAGCATCCAAAGAGATGCACCCGGTATACAACAACAAAATTTTACTACAGGCATTTAGATACTTAGGAAAATATATTAAATCAGACTGAAGCTTCAATTATTTCAAAATATTTATTAAATACTTATCAAATAAAGCGAAAGAAAGATGGTGAGCGGCGCGCTAGGTCGCAACGGCCACTCCGGGTCTAATACTGGTGCAAAAGTGTGTTTTCTTCTCTCACGCACTCCAAACGACTGTCAATATGTGCAACCGAATAGCTGGTAAGCATGTTTAT
This sequence comes from Distichodus sexfasciatus, assembly GCA_032718565.1. Taxonomy (NCBI): domain Eukaryota; kingdom Metazoa; phylum Chordata; class Actinopteri; order Characiformes; family Distichodontidae; genus Distichodus; species Distichodus sexfasciatus. The sequence continues at coordinate 705,825 of JAVGVS010000174.1, forward strand.
GACCACCAGACCCTGCTCCAGATAAGGAAAGAGTGAGTAGCTTACCTTGAAGATGAGCTGCTGCTACTGCTCCGGGATCTCAGCTTGCTACGCAGGCTGTTTGGGGCCGATAGCCGGAGGAGAAGACATCGCAAGCGGTGCACGAGGAGGCGGAAACGCGGCAAGTGAGCAGGGGTCCATGCTAGGCTAAAAGCTAACGCTAGCCGGCCAGCAATTACATCCATTTTCCTTGCCAATGTCCGGTCCCTGGTCAATAAACTGGACTACATCTGACTCCAGCAAATCACCAAGCGTGAGTTCAGAGACTGTTGTGCTTATGTTTTTACGGAGACATGGCTCAACGACAGCGTTCCAGAGACGGCCACGGTTATTAGCAACATGCTAATGTACCATAGTGACTGTGATGCTACTCTCAGCCACAAAGCACGAGGAGGGGGGCTTTGTATTTACATCAACTTGGACTGGTGTGTGACTGCTGTGCTGCTCTCGAGGTACTGCTCACCGCTGCTGGAGTTTATGACAGTTAGATGTAGGCTCTTTTATTTGCCAAGGGAATTCACCACCGTGGTATATGTTCCACCACCATGGAATTCATAGTCGCAATATATATTCCACCCAGCGCAAACACAGACAACGCGCTGCCAGAACTGTACGGAGCCATCAGCGAACTCTAAAACACTCACCCCGATGGACTGTTTATTATTGCTGGGGATTTCAACCATGCAAATCTCAGGACAGTTCTCCCCAAATTCTATCAGCATGTGGATTTTCCAACAAGGGGAGCGAACACGCTGGACTGTGTTTACACAAACATCCCGGGCGCGTTCCACGCTGAGCCCCGCCCACACCTTAGATTCTCTGATCACGTGTCCATCTTGCTCATCCCAGCCTATAGACCACTTGTCAGACGTGCCAAGCCCACCCAATAGCTAACAAAGATCTGGCCACCAGGAGCCATCTCTGCTCTTCAGGACTGTTTTGCACATACACTGAAACATTGTACACATAAATAGCTGAATATAGTATCTGTCATATTATAACCTTCTACCTCCTGCACATCCAATGTAAAATGTCAATTTGCACCTGTTTAAATGTTTGCATATTTGCACATATACTGAACATTGTACTTGGAAATAGTCAGGATATAGTATCTGTCTATTATAACTCTACCTCTTGCACACTCAGTGTAAATGTCAATTTCAACCTGTTAAGAATACTGCATCCTGACTTGACAAACATGTTTAGCTCTATGTCTGTCTTCCCTGTCTAGTCTAAAATGTATATTGTATATTGTCTGGTTTAAAATGTATATTGTTTAATGTATATTTTAGTATTTTACTTATTTATTGTTTATTCCATGTGCCTAGTCGTGCCACTGCCTATTTATTTTCTGTTCTACTGTTCTTTGTTTGTTTGCACTGGAAATAACCTGGAGCCACGTCGTCTCGTCTCTCTATGTATCTGTACAGTATATAGCAGAGATGACAATAAAGTTGACTTTGACTTTGACTTTGACTTTTTGACTGTTTTGAGCACACTGACTGGGACATGTTCAGGGAGGCTGCAACCTACAACGGCTCCATCAACCTGGAGGAGTACATAACATCGGTCATTGGCTTTATCAGCAAGTGTATCGACGACGTCACTATATCCAAGAACATCACCATACTCTCCAACCAGAAGCCTTGGATGACTGGGGCGGTGTGCAAGCTGCTGAGAACCCGTGATGCAGCCTTCAAATCAGGTGACAAGGCCACCTTGAGAACAGCAAGAGCTAACCTATCCAGGGCCATCAGGGTAGCAAAATGTGCCTACGCCCAGAAAATCCATAGCTACTTCAAGGACAATGGAGATGTAAGACGCATGTGACAGGGCATACAGGCCATCACCAACTACAGGGCATCTCCACCTGCCTTTGATGAGGAGGCCTCCCTCCCAGACACGCTGAACAACTTTTATGCATGGTTTGAGGCCCAAAACAACATGGCAGCGAGGAAGTCCATCCCATCTCCCAATGACCAGGTGCTCTGTCTGTCTGTGGCCGACGTGAGGAAAACCTTGCTTAAAGTCAACCCACGGAAGGCTGCTGGACCAGACAACATCCCTGGTTGTGTGCTCAGAGGATGCTTCAACACCTCTCTGAGCACCACTGTTATCCCAGCGTACCTCAAAACCACCACTATTATCCCCGTACCGAAGAAGTCACCAGTGTCCTGCCTCAATGTCTACTGTCCCATTGCACTCACATCCATCATCATGAAGTGTCTCGAGAGGCTCGTCATGAGGCACATCAAGTCGCAGCTGCCACCCTTACTGGATCCCCTGCAGTTTGTATACCATCCCAACCATTGTACAGATAATGCCATTATTACCACCCTACACCTGGCCCTTACCCATTTGGACACAAAGAACACTTACGTCAGAATGCTGTTCGTAGATTTCAGTTCAGCATTCAACACTATCATCCCTCAGCATTTGATCGAGAAGTTGAGACTGCTGGGCTTAAACACCTCTCTCTGCAACTGGGTCCTAGACTTTTTGACTGGGAGACCTCAGTCAGTCAGGATCGGGAGCAACATCTCCAGCACCATTACGCTGAACACGGGGGCCCCCCAGGGCTGTGTGCTCAGCCCTCTACTGTTCACGCTGCTGACCCACGACTGTGCAGCAATGCACAATTCGACCCACATCATCAAATTTGCTGATGATACAACTGTGGTGGGTCTGATTAGCAAGAACGATGAAGCAGCATACAGGGAGGAGGCGCAATGGCTGACGGACTGGTGTAGTGTCAACAACCTTTACCTGAATGTGGAGAAAACTAAAGAGATGATGTTGACTTCAGAAGCGGGATCACTCCGCGCTCCACGTGGACCGTCAACACCAGCTCCATCACCAAGAAGGCCCAGCAGCGTCTCCACCTCCTGCGGAGACTGAGGAGGGCGCATCTTCCATCCCCAATCCTCACCATGTTCTACAGATGGACTATAGAGAGCAGTCTCTGCAGCTGCATCACAGCCTGGTACAGGACCTGTAAAGTTTCGGACAGAAAGACCCTACAGAGGATTGTGAGAACAGCTGAGAAGATCATCAGGGTCTCTCTCCCCTCTGTGACGCACATTTACACCACACGCTGTATCCGCAAAGCTAACAGCATTGTGGATGATCCCACTCACACCTCACACATTCTCTTTACCCTCCTCCCTTCTGGAAAAAGGTTCCGTAGCATACCGGCCTCCACTACCAGAATGGGGAACAGTTTCTTCCCCCAGGCTATCAGACTTCTCAACCAGGAAACAAGCACATAATGCACACACACACGTGTTAAAATACCTCTCTTATAATGCACTTTTGTTTGCCGCTACAATATTTATTGCTGTCATAATTATACTTACTTATTGTTGCCCAAATTGCATAATCTAATTTATTGCTTGTTTGCACTATTGACATTGCCCACATTGTCTTGTCTTGTCTCGTTAGCTGCACTATTGCTCTTTGTCTTTGTCTTTGTTTGCACTTGCATGTTCTGTTTTGCTCTTATGTTGCGCCATGGCCCTGGAGAAACGTTGCTTCGTTTTTACTATGTAGAAATGACAATAAAATCCTACTTGAACTTGAACTTGAAAACAGCATTTATTATGGACATTCTTTTGTAAGATTTGAGAGCTGCAACTCAACTTAAATAGCCATTTAAGTACATTTTCATAATTATTTCCATGATGAAACTTTGGGAGATTAATTTTGAAGACCTTTTCTTTCATATAAGACCAAAAAAGAAAAATCGATATTTTTGATGTTTTTCAACATAATCGGCCCGTATCTAAATAAATAGAACGCCGACTTCCGACTCATTACGGCAGATCGGGTCACAAATGTTAACTCCACCTTGAATCATTGTTGATTTTTTGGTTTGTTTGGAGGCATTTAGCAAACGCTCTAATCCAAAGCAATGTCCACTTTTCCTAATTTCAGGGACAGTCTCCCTGAGAGAAACTTGGGGTTAAGGGTCTTGCTCAGGGACCCAGTGTTGGTAGAGCCAGAGCTGGGATTTGAGCCCATGACCTCTTGGTCTAGAGGCGAGTATCCTAATCACTAGACCACACCACCCACATTGTTTAAGACAATGTTGTCAACCTCTACACCTTTTCTTGTTTGCACTCCTAAAGTTATTTGCTTCTATAACACTAATATCTGTTATATCTTTCACAGACTTCACAGTGATGTTTGATCTCTAAGAGTGTCAACAGCAACATGTAAAAAAGATTAGTGAAGGAGCTCAGATTGCAGCTCTGGAACACAATAGTGAGTGTAAAGCTATGTGCCAATCCAGACTTCCAGACTAACAGTTTGAGATGAATTATAAAGAATGTCTAGCATCAATTTACACACCTCAGGCTTAGGCCTAGTTCAAGAGCACAGCAGCAGAATACATTTACTTTTTAAACACAGTAGAAAATTCAAAGCGATCAGATTTTTTCCAAGCTCCTATAAACACAAATTTGGGCAATAATGATGACTAAAAACAATGCCTGGACAAGGAAACATTTCAGCAGATGAAATCTGGCAAAAATGGTCTTTGGAGAAGCTACTTTGAAGCATAGTAGAGGTGTCTTAGATTTGAGAAGTGTAGTCAGGTACTTATTCATCATATAGTACCATAAGGAGGCTTTTGATCAGTCTCAGAATTATTCATTCATTATCTGAACCGATTAAACCCAACTTGGGGTTGCAGGGGGATCAGAGCCAATCCTGGAAACTTACTGGGAACAACCCTGGGTGGGGACCAACACACCGCAGGGCACACACACACACAATCATACATTTAAAAAAAATATATTTTATTCCACTTTCTTGTAAGCTATATTTTATTATTTACAGTAAATGAGCCTTTTAACATTTTTATTGTGTTAGTGCGTCTTGAAAATAGTATTCCAGCTGGAATGTGGATATGGCTGCTATGATTTCATTGAAGGGTGAAAACAGTGATAATCACCGGAGTGGTGCAGTGGTTGAAAGCAGAAGAGCAAAGAGCTCCACGAGCAATGAGCGGTAATGGTTATTGATACACTTTGCTCATCTGCTTTGGTCGCACTGTACCTCTTATCTTGTAAATGGTATGGTATGGCCCGATATTGTTTACATAATTAATTATAAATGATGAATTAGTTTTAAATTAATTGATTTTTTCCTCTCTCACACAACACAGGTCAGTTGGTTACTTCTTGCAGTGTTGACAGTGTAATACAATCCATCATGTGACACACTGATGACACACTGTAGCCGATAGTTCAGTATTGTGCATATTCAAAAGACTGGATACAGGAGTAAAGTATATTGTTTGTCATATTAGAATGTAGTGTTGTACTCTAGACCAGTTTTTAAAAGTCTCAGTCTTAGCCGTGTTTATAGTCGGTCTTGTCATGGACTCGGACAAAGAGGACTCTGGATTTTATTTGGAGACCACAACTCTGAAAATACGGTCTCTTGGAGACCGGCGCAGGCGTTTCACATACCGTCTTTCAACTTAGCGGACATTATGTTCATTCCTCTCTACGTGAAATAATTTCTGAGTAATTCTGTGCACAAAAACTGAAGTAATTGCGTGAAAAGGTATTAATTACATTATTCGATATGTAAACATACGTCAGTGCTCATGACTCTCATATGGAATGGAATCATGCTTAAAAATTTAGTTCTCTTCCAGAAAGGCCAAAAGCAGCCCATTTTATATTTTTTACATTTTATAATGTTAGAGAGTAATCATTAGGGAAAAAATAAATATAGAAAAATGTATTGTTATGTTACCAAATAATTTAATTCATATCCAGATGGATACCAAATGGACAAAGAAGTACCGATCAGATACCATTTTTCTAAACCATTACAGACCTAAGAGAATTTGGGGCATTCGTCTATACCTTCGTTTTAGGCTTATTATAGTGTTTGTCATTTCTATGAAGTAGCACCAATGTTGAACAAAGTGACCATGCACGCATATGCATACGCAAATGTAGAAAAACATATAATTTACGTTATCATACCAATATCCGATCCATGTAACTGATAGGTGCATTCCTACTATGTACTTTGTAGGGTCACTGGCACTTTGACTCTCTGTACCTTCTGAAGTGTTTATACAATCTTGATGTTCATATTACTGAAACAAATAAACATCATCCAAGCAGCATTCTCAGAGTCAGTCTGCCTCAAGGTGAGTTTGGACAGTGGACTAGAACCTTTCATCTGGTTACTAAAGCATATTTAGTCCAACTCTTACTTTCCCTACTCCCTCCCCTTTCCTCCCCCTGCTTGCTGTCAGCACCTCCAGCCCACTTCTCTCTGGTTGTCAGCCTCAGTCTAAACGGCTGTAATTCAGATCCCAGCGGGTGGGCGCTCTAGGCTTTCTCTCCCCGCACCATAGAAGTGCAGACAACACCAGGAATGTGGCATTGTGTAATTGTGTATAGTTGCTTTAAATGGCAATTTGAAGCTCCGGTGGCTCTATAATTAGTGGTGCAGTCCCTCAGGAACAGGCTTATCATTTCCTCTATAATTACATGTCTGAATACAGCAGGCAGTTCTTATCACTTGTGATGCTCAGGGCGCATAGCAGAAGAATGGCCCAGCTTCACTGCTCCCTGCCCTGCTGATCAAATATGTTGTTGACTTCCCAAAAAAACACAACTATAAAAATAACTTAAAACTGACAGTTAATAATTGTTTATTCAACACACATATAGCATTGCTTTCAAATCAACTGAGTATTTTATATAGTAAAACAATCTGGGTGATCTGGGTGGTGGTGAAGACAGGCGTGGGGTTTGCCCGGGGTGCGTCGGCCTGGTGTTGTCTGGAGAGGGCATCCACTTTGGTGTTCTTGGACCTCGAGCGGTATGACAACTGGAAATTAAACTGGTCAAAGAAGAGTGCCCACCGCACCTATCGTGGGTTGAGCTGCTTGGTGTTTTGGATAGTGATGAGATTTTGGTGGTCCGTCCAGACTGTAAACGGTTCACTGCCGGCCTGGACCAGTGACCCCATTCTTCCAGAGCCCACTTAATGGCCAGCAGTTCACGGTCCCCTATCCCGTAACATCAAATTTTTTGGAGAAGAAACTGCAAGGATGCAGTTTCTGGTCTGGACCTTGTGATAGGACCACCCCGGCACCTACATCCAAGGCGTCCACCTCCTCAATGAATGACTTGGTGGGATCCGGGTGAAGGAGTATAGGTGCCATGGTGAATTGTTGACAAAGGTCATGGAAGGCGTTGATGGCATCGGGGGTGAGGAGAGGGACGTGTCAGTGTGGTGAGTGGTCCTCCAACTGTACTGATAAACTGATGATAGAAATTGGCAAACCCCAGGAACCGCTGAAGCTGCTTCAAGGTCTTGGGTAGGGGCCAATTCCGCACAGCCTCCAACTTCTGGGGGTCCATGGCCACACCCTGGGGTGAGATGACGAAACCCAGGAAAGTGGTGGAACGCATGTGAGTTGATATAAGAACTCTCTAACATGATAGTAAGGATTCCCACCGGAATCCACATTCTAAGGACACACTCAATCGAAGAGATAACCAAATAACTAGAGTACTCACAGTTGAAGCCGAAATGACTCGGAGATGGGCTGGTGACTCAGTGACTGAGCAGTGAGCCGCGAGAAGAAGCATCAATTTATACTTCCGACCACGCCAACACACACTTCCGGGTCCTCGTGTTGGTCACATGATCAGAGTGTGTGTCCAGAAACTCAAAGCTCCAGTGTTGTCCATTTAGTTCTAAGGGGATTCTCCCTTGTATTTTGAGTTTGTCAACATGCATTTTAGCAAATTTCATCTGTGGAGTCAGTTGTTGTTCAGAAGGCTATAGACGGTGCGAAACAGTCACACACATTAATCTTCGAGTTCAGTTTGAATGCCTTTTTGTCTACCATTTGTGCTATTTAATTTGGGATGGATTTTCCTTTCATCCATGTCATGGAATGTTGCCTACAATCCTATGGATTTTAGTTACAAGAACATGAAGCTGCTTCAAAGATTTTGACATACTTATATAAACTTAATAATATAATTTTCCTGAGATAACTCCCCTTTGCTTTTTCTGTTCCATGTTGTGTTCCATGTTCCACTGTGTCTTTAAATAGGCTAAAAGATTGAAGACACTTGTCAATGTAATCAAACAAGAGGTTTTCATTCATTCATTCATTATCTGATTATCTTATTATCTTATTATCTTATTTAGAGTTGCAAATTAACCTATAGCGCATGCTTTTGGACTGTGGGAGGAAACCGGAGCACCCAGAGAAAACCCACGCAAACACGGGGAGAGCATGCAAACTCCACACAGAAAGACCCTACGGCCGTCCCTGGCTTTGTACCCAGGTCCACTGCGCCACCCATACAAGTAGTTTTCAACATGACTATAATGCTGTTTTATAGTCTATTATGGGTACTAGCAAATCTGCACAGATTATTTAAGCATATCTTAAAAAACAATATATATTCTTTGGTTTACCTCATCACATAATAAAGGCATGCAAGTGTATATGAAACTTTGCTTTAATTTACTCATTTTTAGAACGAATAAAGCATTGTTTCAGTGAGTTGTGAAGGTACCAACAAATTTGTCCATGTCTGTACATACTGAGACATGTTCTTAAAAGGCTCTTGCAACAAAAAAAATGGTCTATGTTAATCTGAAATGTAGAAAAGCATAGATATTAGTATAACCATTTAGCATTTGCTGTATTCAGAGTTTAAGTAGCTGCTATAGCTCTGACCTTAGGCTTGAACGAATAAAACAACCACAACATTAACTCAGTGACCATGCCCTTGATATTCAAACCCATTTAACACCACACTTATTTATTCACAGTTTTCTGAAAACATTTTTCTTCTCTCAGCCCTATAATATTGCTCATTTCCTATGTGTACTGTCTCTGCAGCTGCTTACTCGCTGCAGCAGGTTAATGATTTAGTGTCTGTTGTAATATAGAGCTAGGAATAGGAGTAGGGAGTAAGGAGAAGAATGGAGCGAGAATATAGGAAAGAAAGTGAGGATAAAGAAATAGGTGTTTATGGTGAACATGTGAATCAAGTGCAATAATGTTGATGGATTGTTTTAATTTGCTGCTCTGTGAGCACAAACAGAAGTAGTGCATGGTGGTTGATTCTGTGCCTCCTCTCACTCCCTCTGCTGGCTGGAAGGAACACTGTAGCAGCTTCTTCCTGATTATTCCTGTTCAGATATTAAGTGTAAGGAGGTAAAATGGGTTTGGGTATGTACTGTAAGAGTGACTTGATGACAAAATGGGGTGAGCCAAATGTCATGTTGTGTGCTTCTGAAGATGTATAATTTGTATACATTTTCATTCATCCGAACCGCTTAATCCCAACTGGGGTTGCGGGAGGACCAGCCTATCCCAGGAACCCTGGGCACTAGTGTTGCGCGGGTCGGCTTTTTTTAACACGCGCCCCAAACCGACCCGTCAGGAGATCCAAACTGCCCCGCCCAACCCGCAAAAATACGCGTGGATAATGACCCAAAACCCGACCCGAGGAAAGAAAAAAAAACACCAGTGAGCCTGTATTGGTATGATGGCGTATTAGGGCCATTGTATATATAAAAAATAAATAAAACGGGGCTGGGGAGGTGGGTAAAATTACGAGGGAAAAGTCAGAAATTCTGAGATTGTCATATATTTGCGTGAAAAAACTCGGATATTCTCTGACATTGTAAAGTCATACATTTGCGACAATAAAGTCCAAATTTTTGAGATTAAAGACATAAATTTGTGAGAAAAAACTGTGAGATTCTCTGACATTGTAAAGTCATAAATTTGCAAGAAAGAAAACTCTGAAATCCACTGAGATGTAAGTAGTAAATTTACGAGAAGAAAAACTGGGATATTCTCTGAGTTTAAAGTGGTAAATATACGAGAGAATACTCACAAATTTGCGAGAAAAAAAGGCAGAGATTCTCTGAGATTTTAAAGTCACAAAAAGGAGGAAATCACGGAACCACAAAGCCTGTGTGAAACTTTGCCACCGGACGCTTCACATGGAGGCACACACTCACGGTGAAGAGGTGGTTATCCGAGTTTTTTCACGCAAATATATGACATTAATCTCAGAATTTCTGACTTTTTTATCGTAATTTAACCCCCCCAACCCTGTTTTTTTTTTTTTTTTTTTTTTTTTTTATATATACAATGGCCCTAATATGTCGTCCTACCATCTGCACTCTATTTTAAAAAACCAACATGCTGAATTTGAACTTGTGCACTCTTGTTGATACAGAGGACCATTGCATCTTAAAATGGTGCTAATATCGCAGGTTATGAGCGAGAATATGTAGGCCTATTTTATTTTTTTTTTGACCCGCCCGCCCGCACCCACAATATTTTAAAAATGTCTGCCCTAAAACCGCCCGCACCCGCGGGTCACCCGCATCACTACTGGGCGCACACACTCACGCAATCACATTCACGCCTTATGGGCCAGTCAACCTAATGAGTACATAATGAGGTGCCAATCAACCTATATTACATGCTTTCGGATTGTGGGAGGAAACTGGAGCACCCAGAAGAAACCCACGTGAACACGGGCAGAGCATGCACACTCCACACAGAAAGGCCCTACAGCTGTCCCGGCAGCACTAACCACTTGCGCCACCGTGCCGCCCTGTATACATTTTGTCTACTTTAAAAATATTTGGAAATAATATAATTTTTGTTTTTGTCCTTAAAACCAAGATTTTTAGGATTGGTGGAAATTCTATACGCATGTTATCTGTGACCTTCTCTCATTACTCCACCTTCACAATGAGTGCTTAGTGTGCTGATGTCCCATTTGATGGAAAAATGTTTTTTTCAGCATAGGTTCTAGCTTTATGCCTGCATGCCACCAGCCCAGTTGGCATTAAGCAGCTCACTCTCTGACATTTATCTTTGGATGTTGGAGACCTAGTGGTAGGTTACTCACCTGCAGATCAAGCAGTCATAGATTCAAATCCAGCTCTATCTTACTGCAAAAAATACCACCACTGGCCCATGAGCAAGGCCCTTAATACCATATTGCTCCAGGGAGACTTTCGCTGGAATCAGTAAATGGAATTTGTTAGAAACGGTGGCACAGTGGTTAGCGCTGCAGCCTCACAGTGAGAAGGTCCTGGTTTTGATCCCTGGGTCGGCTGTAGGGCCTTTCTGTGTGAGTTTGCATGCTCTCTCCATGTTCACGTGGGTTTCACTATAGGTTGCAATATAGGTTAATTGGTGAATCTAAATTTTCCACATAAGGTGTGAGTAAGAGTGTGATTATGTGAGTGTGTGTGCTCTGTGGTGTGTTAGCGCCTACCCAGGGTTGTTCCATGCCTTGCGCCCTTAGTTCCTAGGATAGGCTCCAGTCCCCACCACGACAGTTGGGATTAAGCAGCTCAGGTAATGAATGAATGAATTTGTTAGAATAAGAGCTAAATGGTGTAAATGTAAAGAAATGTACTGACAAAATGTAGAGTTCTTGGACACGTTCATAATAAGTGAGTGAGTGATTATTTGTCATTGTGAACACACCACAACACAGCACACAGTGCACCACAACAAAATGTGACCTCTGCATTTAACCCATCTGTGAAGGAGCAGTGGGCAGCTAACAAGCACCCGGGGAGCAGTACTTGGGGACGGTACCTTGCTCACGAGTACCTCAGTGGTAACTTTACCGGCCCTGGATTCAAACCTGTGACCTTCTGATCACAGGGCAAACACCCTACCGTTACGCCACCAACTGCCGCAATATAATAGTAAATATAATTTAAAAAGTATAAGGTGGCATGATGGTTAATTCTGTTGTTTTATAGCAAGAACGTCCTAGGTTCGATCACTGGGTAGGTCTTAGGCGCATTTCTGTGTTTGCATGCTCTCTTTCTTGTAGACGTTCCCAGATACACAAAAACATCCACAAGCCTACTGCTTTGACTTGCTCTACACAGCTGTTCTCTGAAACCCACACTTCACTACACACACAGACACACATATTCATGCACTTCATTCATTTTGTGCTGACAGGAATTCTCAATGCACTGGCCAAACCACTGGTGTCTCCCTACTCTTTTCAACAGAAAAAAGTACCTAGAGTCCTACACTAATTAGCATTCTCTCATTCATGAGTGTGCGTGTGTGTGTGTGTGGGAAGAGTGTGTAGAAGTGTATGAAGCAGAGTGAACAAACTTCAAACTAGGTCGTTCAGAGAAGAGCGAACACAGCCCCTCACTTGTGCTGATACATGTAGGAAAATATATGTCACCACTGTTCCATTTTTTTGTTATAACTGAACATGATGAAGGGTTTGTGTGTTATATTGTCAGATTCTTCTGCACAAAGCATGTCAAATTTGATTGAGAGGGTACTTGCCTCCACAGTTCATATCTATGCCTGTTCATCAGCAGACACAAAACTGACGTGTGCGTGTGTGTGCAGTGCTGGTGTCTGATGGTATAATGTTCTGCACTGATAAGTCTGTGTTCTCTGAGGCGTGGCTTGCTCACTCTGAGCCCTGCTCCTGGCGGCTTACTGAAAATTTTCAAATTAATCACCTTATATTAGATAAGGCATCGTGTGACAACAGTCCTCGCAGCAATACAAAGGCACCGCTGACCACTGCAGACACTTGGGAATTTATTACTGGCTCAGTGGCAAGTGCTTTGTCTAGTGCTCCACAGCCCTCTCTCCTGCTGCATTTACTCACTAAATCTCTCCATGGCAAAATCACTTCTCTGTGATTCTGTTCATTTCAGTTTTCACTCATGTGTTTTCATGGAGGTTTACTAAGAGCAGTGTTTACAGATGGCTAATGGACTTCTGTCAACAGCCAGGTGCTGAACACTTTCACCTTAGTATCAACATGAGAACTGTGGCAAGCTATTAATGGAGTGTCCACTTGGCACATGTGCTGGCCTTTTCTGTCAAGTAAGTGGTGTGCGTTCATTGATTCTTGGGTCGTATATTGGGTCGTAACTTTTATGCTGATTTGTTTGTTATTGCTCAGTGGAGTAGATTTTATGAAGAACATGCACTTCTTTCTGTAGGAACTGCTTTTGAGAAATGCGCCGTCGGGCACTTCCGCGTTCATTCATTCCATTCGGTAATGTTAGAGAGTAAAAAATAAATATAGAAAAATGCTTATAATTGTTTCCACCTGCGCTAACCTTATTTTTCACCATACTACTAAGCCATAGAATGTCCCTGCATAATAAAAAGTCTGAATATTAATATGAATGTGTTAATTCAAATTCAAATTTATTTATTTATTTATTGTTCATGTTCACAGTCTTGTGCAGACATAATTTTGGGGAAAAATAAAATGGTTGCTTTTGGTGCAGAAGACTCCAAAATCATGCACTCCAAAATCTCAGGAATTCATAAGAGAATCAATAAGAAGTTGGATTGATAGGCAGAATCCACAATGGCACTGAAATTGATCAAATCTAATCAATTCCTAACCCTAATCCTGGATGAGTCGGATTGTCCTTGGTCTGTGTGCTGTATTCAGATGTCTGCTTCTTTCCTCTGTGTTGGTACTCGTTTTGGAAACTGTATACATGTGACTATTATGTTAAAAGTCATTTTTTCACGTCAAAATGTGTAATTGTGTTTGCATCTATCTTAAGAGCTTGGTTAAGGTTTACAGATGTTACCTTTTCTCCCTATCTTACATTTAATGAATTATATATTATATAATTATATATATTATGTATTATAGCTGGAAAGCTCTTTAATGATAATTAACACTGAAAGTTCTGTTTTATTTTTGGTAAAGTTTGTGCTGATGGTGATTGAATCAGTGCACTGTGCAGGTTGTGACATAAGGACATTGTCCAGGAGTAGCTTTCATACTAACTGCAGGCTACACTCCAACTGGGTTGTTTTTGGTCAGCATTGTCAGTCTTCTTTGATTGCTGCAGTGTGCCTAGTGTGTTATAGGACCAAAATGACAAGTTCAGTGTGAGAGGGGATTAGGGACAAGGAGGGTGTGAGAAAAAAGAAATGAAATTCCTTCCAATGCTCCAAAGATCCCGCTGTCCCAGGGCCAAATCAAATATTGCTGGGGAAGTGCAAAGTTGTGCTGATGGGGAAGGAAGAAAACAGGCCTTTGCTGCCTCCACGGCACTAGCTTTCGTAATGAAACGCTGATGACTGGGGCTGTGAAAACAAGAGCTCTGGGGTGACCATCTGGAGAGTCCTCAGCAGGAGCCTATGATTATCCCCACTTCTTTTCCCCAGAACCCTTCAGCTTCTGCGCTGCCCTAGTTCACCAGCTATACTCAGGAGGTACACTTGTTTTTCTCCCTGTCAAATCACTCTGGGCTGACGAGCATGTTTGTCTTTGACACACAACATGATTTTCCCTTGATGGAGTAATTTCAACAAGTCTCTCCAAGGCCTTTGGGGTTTAACCTTCTCTCACTAATACACCGGTTTTATTTGCTCTGTAGTGATACAAGGAACATGATTTATATGAGAGGTCTAAGCAAAAATTTATTAGTTTCTGTATGCTGTGCTGGGTCTGCAGGAATCTTTACAATAATGATGGTTCTGTTTGTGTTAGTATCAGGTGATATACCAAATGATGAGATTTTAGTTTCTACTTTTACAAATATTGTTACTTTTTACATTGCATTATTTTTATGCTTAATAATTACCTTTTAGTTTTCTACTTGCAAAGCTGTCAGAGAAAGGAAAACAACTATATTGATGTCTTATTTAGGAAATATGGAATCTGCTTAGGCTGCTTGTTTTATATAATATTGAGCCTATCCATTTCCATGCTTGACTCCTCTAGGGAGCAGTGTTGGTGATGGTGTGTTGGACCAGTGTGGCCAAGCATGGCTCTTCCGTCTCATTAATTAGCTAACAGTTGTGCTCAATCGGATGCAGATCTTTACTTCAGTGGGCTGCATATCAAAGGCAGGAATCTGGCGTCTGCTTCTTTATTCAAAGGGAGACCTAGTTATGTCAAGAGAGTGTGACGGGTGCTTGTAGCAGCAGGGGGTGACTGGTACTGGAGAGGCTCTACCCCTAAACGACCTAAAAGATTAAAAAGGTGGGGGTTGAGACATGCCAGATACTCTCCAGAGACTTCCCTGTCTTTGCGTACTCTCTTGTTCTATGTCTCTCTTTCTCTCTCTCCGCCTCTGTCTTGCTCAGTGCTACCTGCTTTGTCGCAACATGTGAGCAGATTTGGCACTGATCTGTTGATTGATGAGGTGGAGAGCAGGGATGTTGAAATTAATCACATAATCAATGCATCGCGATGCAGAGGTGGATGATTCTGCACTGATTAAGTGGCAGACCATAATCCAGTGCCTTCAGGATTTCACAGGCCTTTTTTGAGATTGTTGCAGCCTAAAATGCCTGATTTTGCAGCAGATTTTCTAAAAATTGTGATGAAAGTTTTGATTGAAAGTAACAGTTCAAGTTCTGGAAATATTTGCGATTTTGTTCCCTTTTATAATGATTCTTTAACAATTAATTAAAATGAAGGGAAAAAAACACTTATTTTTATTAATCATTTAGTTATTTTTGAAGGTAAATGTGAGGTGTTGTTATCACATTTCCTGCTTCTTTTAAATATAAGAAGGAAGTGAGTTCACTGACGTATGACTCAGTGTTTTGCGGGAAACAATGATTAGTCAAAGTTGCATATTAGCAATGAATTTGCAGGGATTGGCTGAATTTAAGTTAATAGTTGCGATTGCAACATCTTGAAATCCTGGAAGGTCTGATAATTGATCACATCGGCCATTTTCAACTGGCTGTCCGCTGCTCTCTAGTGGTCTGCTGCGGAATTGCAGGTGGTCCGTCACATGCAATCCAGTTTCTCTACATAAATCACTCATTCATTCATTCATTCATTACCTGAACCGATCAATCCCAACTGTGGTCGCGGGTAGATCGGAGCCTATCCCGGGAACTCACGGGTGCAAGGCAAGGAACATCCCTGGGCAGGTGCCAACACACAGCAGGAGATCGAAACCCAGGACCTTCTTGCTGCGGGCGGCAGAGCTAACCAATACGACACTGTGCTGCCCTACAGAAATCACCTTCAAATAACCATCAGATGATTTGACCATCTTTATAAATAATGAAATTAATGCAAATATCTAAAAAGTAATAGAAAAAAATACTCCTCCCTCTGCTCAGACTGTTTAGTCTGGGGACAGCTGAAAACTCTTGCATTATATCATAATGATTTTCTGTGGAATAAAAAATCTAGTTAAAAAGAACATCCCTGTGGTAACTATAGCTGTCAATCTGTGATCCATGCCCCATGAAGGGTTATACATCTGTCAGCCACTCATCTTTACTTCTGGTGGCGCCACGAGCAGGCAGCGGCTAACAGCGCTCCAGCGAATTCAGTGCTTTTACTGAAATTCTCATTCGTATTGTTTACTTTCCATTTTGTTTGTGATCGAGTTACGATGCGTATCACCTACGACAGACACATCCTGCTCGAAATCGGAAAAAAATGCACAATTCCACCATCAGATCTGCCATTGGAGATGCTACGGAGCCTGGGCGAGATGGTGAGACGCAGCTGGCCGAAGCGCAAACGTTGCCAATGTAAACAAAAGCGGGGAAAGCGTGCAGGCATTAGCACGAGGCTAAAAGCTAACCCAGCCCGACCAGCACTTCCATCTGTCCTGCTCTCCAACGTCCGCTCACTGGACAATAAAATGGACTATCTGTGGCTCCAGCAGTCAAGCCAGCGTGAAATAAAGAACTACTGCATCTTTGTTTTCACGGAAACGTGGCTGAACGCGGACATTGCGGACTCAGCCGTTGGGCTAGCATGCTATTGGGCCAACAGAGAAGCCTCTTTGTCCGGTAAGAGCCGCGGAGGCGGTTTGTGCGTCTACATAAACAAACTCGAACGAACGCGAACTCTGCTGAAGTGAGTCGCCACTGCTCACCACAGATAGAGTTTTTAGTTGTAAAGGGTCGCCCGTTTTACCTGCCAAGAGAATTCTCCCTGGTGCTAGTCGTAGCCGTGTACCTGCCGCCTAGCGCTAATGCTAACCTGGCACTAGCTGAATTGTACAAGGCTATTAACAAGCTCCAGACCGCGCACCCAGACGGATTTTTCATCATTGCCGGCGACTTTAACCACGCAAACCTGAAGTCAGTTCTCCCCAAATTCCATTAACATGTAGACTTTGCTACGAGGGGGGAGAACTGCCTGGATAAAGTTTACACCAACGTGCATGGAGCCTACAAAGCACCACACATCGGCTCCTCTGACCACGCTACAGTAATGCTCCTGCTGGCATACTCAACGCTGCTGAAGCGCACGAGACCTGCAAGGAAAACCATCAGAGTCTGGCCTAGTGGAGCTGTCTCAGCACTCCAGGACTGTTTTGAGTACACGGACTGGAATGTTTTTAAAGAGGCGGCGATGTACGACGGCTGCATTAACCTGGACAAGTTTGCAGAATCTGTGACCTGCTACATCAGCAAGTGCATAGAGGATGTTACCGTCCTAAAGAACATCACCACTGGAGCTACCAAAAAGCCCTGGGTCACAGCACAGGTGTGTGCATGGTTAAGAGAGAGAGATGCTTCTTTCCGGTCTGGGAATAAAGCTGCTCTCAGAACAGCCAGAGCTAACCTCTCTCACTCCATCCGACAAGGAAAGCAAGTACACACAGAAAAGATCCAGAACCACTTCAATGACACAAAAGACTCTCGCAGTTTATGGCAGGGCATCCAGGCTGTCACTCAGTACAAGCCGGCACCAGGCAGCTGTGAGGGGGATGCCACACTCCCTGAGGAGCTGAACAAGTTCTACGCACGGTTTGATGCACTGAACAACACGCACACGACGAAAGCCACGCCTCCCATCACCGACCAGATCATCTGGTCGGTGCCTGCAGCTGACATGAGAAGAACTTTCACCAGGGTCAACCCACGAAAGGCTGCCAGTCCAGAAAACATTCCAGGGTGTGTGCTGAGAGACTGTGCTGATCAGCTGGCCGAGGTCTTCACAGACATCTTCAACACATCACTGAGCCAGATGATTGCCCCAGCATGCTTCAAATCTACCACCATCATCCGAGTGCCAAAGAAATTTTCAGTTTCCTGCCTGAATGACTACCGTCCCATCGCTCTGACCCCCAGCACCATCCATAATAGTAATAGTAATAGCTTTATTTGTCATTGCACAATGTACAACGAAATTTGCAGTGCATCATAGATAATAAATATTTAATTCTTAGACTAAGAATTACTAAAATAACTTAAAAAGAACTAATCCCTAAAAATACTCTCACTTGCACACATTCGCACCCACTCACTCGCACACATACCCTTAAAAAAACAACACTATTGCACAAAGTCCCCAGTTATTAAATAATCAAAGTCAAAGTTGCTGATGTTGAGCAGAGGGAGGGCACAATTTCAGCAAGTTCAGTTCCGTAATAGCTCTCGGTACAAAACAGTTTTTCAGCCTGGAAGTACGAGCTTTCACAGCTCTGTAACATCACCCAGATGGTAGCAGAGAAAAGAATCGGTGACAGGGATGAACCGCATCAGCCAGGATGTGTGTGGTTCTGCGAAGACAGCGCGTTCTGAAGATGTCCTCCAGAGATGTCAGTGTCTGTCCTATTATATTTTGAGATGTGTAGATGACTCTTTAGAGACTCTTCCAATCGCCCTCTGTGCAGTTGGCATACCAAGATGTTAAGCAGTATGTCAAAATGCTTTCAATGCAGCAGTGATAAAAGGCTTTCAGTAGCTCTACAGCTAAGCTGTTGTTCCTCAGTGTCCATAAGAAGTAGAGCCGCTGTTGGGCCTTTTTTTACCAGAGCAGTGGAATTGATGGTCCATGTGAGTTCCTTAGTGATGTAGATCCCTAGTAATTTGAAGCTGGGAACTCTCTGAACTTTCTCTCCTCTAATTTTGAGAGGTAAGTGGGCCACACTGTGTCTCCTGAAGTCAGTTTTTTTGGTGTTCAGTGTTAAATTGTTTTCTGAGCACCATACTGCCAACCTGTCTAGCTCTTCTCTGTATGGTGTTTCATCATTATTTTTAATAAGCCCAATCACTGTTGTATTGTCAGTGAATTTGACTATGGTGTTTGAGGCGTATGTGGCACTACAAACGGATGCATACAAGGAGTACAGCAGAAGACTTAGCATGCAACCCTGGAGCGCACCAGTGCTAAGGACAAGGGTGGATGAGAGGTGAGTGCCAAGTTTAACTGTCTATGGGCGGTTGGTGAGAAAGTCTTTGATCCACATACATAGAGTGCTGCTAAAGCCCAGATCTTGCAGCTTAGTAACCAGCCTGCTGGGGACAATGGTGTTAAATGCAGAGCTGTAATCAATAAATAACATTCTAACATATGTCCCCTTCTGGTCAAGGTGTGCTAGTGCTGTGTGAAGGGCTGTGGTAATTGCATCCTCTGTTGATCTATGTGCTGTATATGCAAGCTGATATGGATCAAGGTTGGCAGGCAGACTAGCTTTGATGTACTTCAGATCAAGTCTCTCAAAACATTTCATGACAACAGGAGTGAGTGCTACTGGTCGGTAATAATTAAAACAGGTGATGTTAGTCTGTTTGGGTACTGGTATTATTGTGGCAGCTTTAAGGCAGGTGGGTATTGTAACCTGGGCCAGTGAAAGATTGAAAATGTCTGTGAAAACCTGTGCATGTTGGTATGCACAGTCTTTGATCACACGCCCTGGAATTCCATCCGGCCCTCCTGCTTTCCTAACATTCATAGAGCTGAGAGGGTGCCTCACCTCGTGCGTGCAGTATCAGTGGTTGGTCTATACCAGCGATAGTGGGTGACTCCCTGCTTTTATTTCCTGCCATTTCAAAATGTTTAAAGAAGTGGTTAAGCTCCTCTGCATGGCTGGTAGAGTTGTCAGTAGTCACCTGGTTTCCTCTGTAGTTGGTAATATGTTGTATTCCATTCCACATTTGTGTTGCATCCTTATTGTTAAAGTGCTCCTCGTTTTTTTTCCTTCTATGCTGCTTTAGCCCCTTTAATGCCTTTTTTTAGTTTGTGTCTGGCTGTGCTGTACCTCTCTCTGTCCCCTGATCTGAAAGCTGCATTGCGTTCTTTTAGGAGAGCCTTGACCTCCCTCGTCATCCAGGGTTTCCTGTTTGGGAAAACTCTGATGCTCTTGGTGACTGTGACATTTTCAATGCAGGTCTTAATGTAACAGCTGTGGTGTAGACCTCTATATCCGGAACATAAAAAACGTCCCAATTTGTACAATGGAAACAGTCCTGGAGCTGTAGAGATGAGTCTTTGTGGCATGTCACAACTGTCCTAGTGATAGGTTTTGATGTTTTGATAATTGGTTTATACACGGGGGTTAGCAGCAATGACAAATGATCAGACTGGCCAAGATGGGGGAAGGGCTATGTTCTGTATCCTTTGGAAATGTTAGAATAAACACGGTCCAGCGTATTTCCCCCTCTTGTTGCACATTTGACATGTTGATAAAATTTAGGTAGCACAGTCTTTAGATTGGCATGGTTAAAATCCCCGGCAACTATATGAACGCCGTCAGGGTGAGCATTCTGTTGTTTATTAACTAAGTTAACAAGTTGCTAACTTAGCATTAGCGTGGTGGAATGTAGACGGCTATCAGGATGACAACAGAAAACTCCTGAGGTAAGTAAAAAGGTCTACAATTAAGAACTCCAGATCCGGTGAGCGGTGTGTATCCAGTGTGGTGGTGTTTGTGCACCAGCTGTCGTTTATGTAGATACATAAACCGCCACCACGGCTCTTACCGGAGCTTTCAGTCCTGTCACTGCGGTGAGTTGTGCGTCTTGCTAGCTCAATAGCATTGTGCGGAATCTTCGGATTGAGCCAGGTTTCCACAAAAATCATCACGCAGCCATCATGAGTTGTTGATCGGGATGATATGATCAGCCTGAGCTCATCCAGTTTGTTGCACAGAGACCTGTGGTCTGTTGGGTGCTCTCTTTTGCCGAGCCAGATGCCCAGCCCGGCACCCCCACTTTTGTGTGCGTTCCCTTCTCCGCCTCCGCCGCCTGCCGCCTGGAAGGGTAATCCACGGAGACGCTGGTGCTCTCGTTATCTCTGCTGGTATTCCATGAAAACCATCTGTTACCGGAGGTGTATATATTGCCCCAATGTGTAAGAGTTCCTCCCGAGTGTAAGAAGTCTTTATCTCACATAACACCACATTCAAAATCGCGCAAAAAAACACCACAAATCGTACTTCCACAGAGCACTGAGCTGCAGCGTCTGAGCGCGCCGCCATATTGGATTCCCGGAAGTTCCCGGAATAAGCTCCGGACCATGAAGTGCCTTGACAGACTTGTCATGGCATAGGTGAGAAGCAACCTCCCCCACTCACTGGACCCACTGCAGTTTGCTTATCGTACAAACAGGTCAACTGAGGACGCCATATCCTCTGCACTTCACCTTTCCCTCTCTCACTTGGACAATAAGGACTCTTATGTTAGATTGCTGTTCATAGACTTTAGTTCAGCATTCAACACCATCATTACCCCAAAGACTGTATGTGGGACTGAGCACCTTACTCTGTAACTGGATACTGGATTTCCTGTCAGAGAGACCTCAGTCCATCTGAATCGGCGACAATGTTTCCAGCACCATCAGACTGAGCACAGGAGCTCCTCAGGGCTGCGTTCTCAGTCCACTTCTGTTCACACTCCTGACCCACGACTGCATCGCCCTGCACAGCTCAAACCACATCATCAAATTCGCCAACGACACGACCGTGGTGGGGCTCATCAGCAACAACAATAAGTCGGCGTACAGAGATTAGGTTCAGCGGCTGGCTTCCTGGTGCAGTGAGAACAACTTGTCGCTGAATGTGGACAAAACCAAGGAAATGATCTTCGAGTTCAGGAGAACTCGCTCCACCCACACACCACTCAGCATAGAGAGGCACCATAGAGGGGCACTGTAGAGAGCGTCCTGACCAGTTGCATGTCCGTCTGGTTTGGTAACAGTACTGTTGCTGATATCAGCTACAACGGATTGTCAAAGCTGCTGGCAACATCATCGGAGTGTCTCTCCCATCGCTACAGGACATCTTTTACAAACGCTGCATCAGGAGGACCTCCTGCATCGTGCTCGACCCCTCACATCCTTCACATGGACTCTTTACACTCCTCCCATCTGGCAGACGCTACCACAGCATCAGGACTCGATCCACCAGAATGCGTGATAGCTTTTTCCCACAAGCCATCAGACTCTTGAACACACTTCCTGCCCTCACACTTCCCCCCACACACACCCGGACTGTGAACTGACTCTGTTGCATCTCTGCACTTTACACATCACCGTCGCTGTGATGCACATGTTGCTATACGGATCTATACAGAGCTATATCTCATTCCTGTACACTGGAACTGTCTCTGAAAAGATGTTTAAAAATAATGTCTATGTTTACAAACTGTACAGTATTACTGTTGCTACAACATTGCCATAGCATTTGCACAATTTTTGCACTGCCTCTACTTATTTCTCTTTCTACTTCCATTTCTAGTTTAAAGTTTATATTCAATAGTACATTTCTAGCTTAAAATGTATATTTTATGTTTTATTTATATATTGTTTATTCCATGTGCCCTGGCTGTTCTTTGTTGTTTGTTCTCTATTTCTTGTTGCACTATGTAAACTGGAGCAACGTCGTCTCGTCTCTCTGTATATCTGTACAGTATATAGCAGAGATGACAAAGTTTACTTTTTGACTTATTGTCATCTGTGCTATATACTGTACAGATATATAGAGAGACGAGAAGACGTGGCTCCAGTTTTTACAGTGCAGTAGGAAATAGGGAACAAAGAACAAATGAGGCATATGGAATAAACAATATATAAATAGACATTTTAAACTAGAAATGGAATATTAAATATAACTAAACTAGAAATAGAAATAGAAGTAGAGAAGAGACAATTTGGATGCAGTATTACCTACAAAAGTGGAAATTGACTTTTACACTGAATGTGCAAGAGGTTAGAAACAGTTTAAATATGAAAAATTCTGTATCCAGTCTATTAATAAAACAGTTTCTCTTGAAAAGTATGACCAAGATTTAAGTTTACACCGATATTTTACCAGTAGTGGAGTGTGCAATATTTTTCAATAATTTGTGCAGAAACAGTTAGTTAGAAAGTGACCAGTGATATATACATTCAATGTTCAATGGTTGTGCAAAAAGTAGCGGCAGTGCAAAAATTATTATAGCAGTGTTATAGCAACAGTCATTTGAGGAGGATCTCTATTTCAGTTGTCTGGCATTAAGTGTGTGCCAGATCAGTGACAGTTTGGAGTGGTAATACTGTACAGTTTGTAAATATAAACATTATTTTTAACAGTTGAAGGACTTAGATTACACAGAGAGAGATAAGGAGGACTGGACGGTACAGGAGAGGGAAGATAGACAAAGAGACCTGAGATTTCTGCAGGTGGAGAGGTCAGAAGAGGGAATTTTAAAGACAGAAGATGATTATCAGACACATGAAGAGGAGTAGACAGTACATTGAATATAGGAAGAGATTTGAATGATGCTAGGTCGAGAGTGTTGCCTGCTTTGTGGGTTGGAGGAGAGTCGCCAAGAGATAGACCGAAGTACGATAGAAGCGTCACAAGTCCGCTGGTGTGTATCCTATCCCTTGGAAGGTTGAAGTTGCCAGGTAGAATGAGTGGGGAGTCATCATCTGGAAATGAACTCAGAAGTACATCCAGCTCATCGATGAAGTTTCCTTGTGGGCCTGGAGGACGATAAAGAACAACTGTGTAGAGTTTAGTTGGATATGTGATGGTAACAGAATGGAATTCAAAAAAGGAGAAGTTGAGGTGGAGGAGATTGGCAGGTGTGAAACAATAGTAGGAGGCTGTGGAGACATAAAAGGCTGAGAGAGGTTACAAAGATTTCTGCCCCTCTGACGAGGAATATGTCTTCGAGATATGTGAACAGGTATAGGTGTGAGCACATTTTAAGTGAGAAGAATATAAATAAATAAGAAAACAAACAGATACTTAGCCAAGATCAGTATTGACAGTGTCACGATCCCTCGAAGTCAGTGTTACTGCTACAGATGTTTATAAACACTTTTTTAAAAATACGTTTGGGCCTTTTGGAGAGCGTTTTTAAAAATATGCATTTGAGGTGGCTAAAACTCTGTTTACGTGTAAACGAAAGGCCCAGGAGATAATAAAAATATCCACATACGCGTAAACAGGCCCTTAGATGGCTAGTAGAATGTGCAGCTTTGAATCTGGACTAGTGTGGTCCTTGGAGCCTATTTTTAGACAAAAATATATTATGTTGGTCATAATGAGCTCGTTCTAGAACTTTAAAAGGAAAGAAGAGGACAGATACTGGTCTGTAATTTTGACATCTGAGTAGTGCAGAGAGGGTGTCTTCACATTGAATGTGACTACATCAGACTTGGAGGCAGGGAGAAGAAGACGGTATCAATGACACCAAAACATCTGAATGTATGGGAGCTTTTCATGGAGCTCTGGAACTTTTGTTATTAGTTTTTTATTTATATATGACCTGGAGATCATCTCTTTTCAATGAGTGAGCACTTTTGCCAACTGGATGCAATGTAATGCTTGTTAGTTTATATGTAGGATGATGCTTGATAAACTGATGCTGATGCATTAAGAACAGTAGTAGATCACTGAATTACAGGAGTATCTGCCCTGTATTGTCTTCTTCCCAATTTTTGCTTGCATTACATTAATATGGTCACATTGCATCTAATGTAAAACATATTACCCCCACATCACAGGATGGAGTACTTGAATTTGAGTCCTGTAAAAAAGTCTGGTTTCGAATGTATAAAACACTAGCATACAGCACAGTGTATGTGGTGGAATAAGAACGCTGCTGGTTTGTGCAGGTCTATTATATGGAGTAAATTATTTATTTCAAAGGTTGTGAAGAAGTATTTTGTTGTTTATTCAATTCACAAATGAATTAAATGTTGTCTATTTGAAGATTGAAAGGACATCGGTCATTTGGTGTTTACTCAATGTAGAAGCTAATTTAACACTAATGTCACGTTTGTTTGTAGTGAAGAAACTATGATTGGATGTGCGTGCCCATGATAATACTGCTTTTCTTGGCAGAGGAGCCAATTTTGTGCAAAACCAGGTCCACAGCTTAAAGTGGTTGCAAACTAATTGTTTGCACATTACCGTTTTGCTTAAAAGGTGACTTGCACTTTAATTTGTGTTATTAAATTAAATTACTTCATTTTTATTGGGATTATATGTTTTAATTTTATAAATAACTGTTTGATTATTTTGATTAAGAGTGATTATTTGTCATTGTGAAAACACCACAGCACAGCACACAGTGCACCACAACGAAATGTGACCTCTGCATTTGACCCATCTGTGCAGGAGCAGTGGGCAGCTAACGCAGGAGCAGTGCTTGGGGACGGTACCTTGCTCATGAGTACCTCAGTGATACCTTTACTGGTCTGGGATTCGAACCGGTGACCTTCTGATCACGGGGTGAACACCCAGCCGCTGTGCCACTAACTTTGATTGAGCTAATAAAAATTGGGTTTGATGGGTCATTGCTACGGGAACTTGTAATGTTATAGAAGAGACTGAAAAACAGTATCACATTTACTGTAGATCTGAGCAAGTGAACAGGAGCCACACTTTATCTGAGCTAACTGAACAAAATAATCAATCAAAATAATCAACTCATGAGTGCTGAATGGTCTTACTGAGGGTGGATCCTCTCTCTTCCCTCTGTCTGTCCCCTCTGCAGGGAATTCTCTCAGCTCTGTTTTGGCAAGTGTTCCAGAACTACTGACTGAGAGAGAGGATACAGTGTCCTTGGACTTTGTTTCAGCCTGTTTTCATTAATGAGCCACATTCTGTGGGGACAGTGCTGTGGGGAGTGGGGTGAGTGTAAGAGAAGGAGACAATGCCCCTGTCCTACGTCTATAAACATGATCCGTAATTCGCCTCTGACCATTTTACCAGCTTGAAATTATATTTAAAAATTGCTGAGTGAGTTCCTAATTGTTCTCTATAATTTCCTTTCCACCTACCACAAATGTCAAACATCCAACTTTTCTAAAAATATCATTATCAGTGCAGTCTGGGAGCTAGTGGAGATTGGGTGTGAATAAGTGGGTTTGAAAGGTCTCTGCTCCCCCACCTGAGGTCTATCCCTTCATTAGTGAGTGGGGTGGGGGGGGCCAGGTAATGTGCTCCCATGGTACTTGTTGAGAGGAAGGGCCATTAATCACAGGACCCCAGCACCGGAGCCAAGGAAATCGTTAGGTCCTGAGGGCTGATTGTACAGATGTGTCTAACTTCCATGGGCTTGCATTGGTACAACAGACAGGTGAAGAGAGATGAGAAGAAGGGCAGTGGAGAGGATGGAGCAGGAAGAGACTGGACGTATCCGAATGTAGGAGGCTAAAGATGGATGAGTGTTCTAATTACCTGAGAACTGTTTGCTTTGAGTCTTGTGTCCAGCACTCATGTAAGTGGGAGTTCAAAGGCAGCGCAGTGAAGAGTGAAGGCTAACTGCAGCCCCAAAAAAGAATGTGTGTCTGTGAGTGTGAGGAGGAGAGGGGTGCAGAGTGAGAGATTGACAGTAACAGTAAAAATGCCTGATATACTTTTGTGTGAGAACTAAATGCAACATTTGTAGTGTAAGTTATTGAACATGCATGTGCTAACAATTTCCATCTTTTATTTCTAATCCTTTGTGTTTTAGTGTTATTTATAAGGTAGATGAACAGTGAAAACAGACTTTATAAAAGATACTGTTTATTTATAATAGACTGTATAGAGGTTTTCATATTGAAACTGTTACAGAACTTATGCACATTCAGGTTAAAAACCATGACTGTAGGTTGAATACCACATGTAAACAAATTGTCTCTCATTCTACTTCTGGTTTAAAGTGTATTTTTTATATTGTATTGCTTACTCTATGTGCTTTATTTGTTCTTTGCAATGGTAATACTGGACCCTTTTTGTCTCTATATTTGTGCAGTAAATGTCAGAGATGACAGTAAAGTTTACTTTTACTTTGAAACCTTACATATGTCAATTAATATGTTGTGAAATAGTGAACTGAAAGTGAGCAGTCAGATTTATGACATTTTCACTTAGAAATAGAAAAAAAAATGTAAAAATGGTAAGACATGGATGCATTACTCAACCGCCTCAATAATAGGATCTAATCTGTTTTACTGGATCATGTAAACTGGGCTACTAGCAACAATGCCACTCTCACACCCATGAGGTACATAACTAAGCCTGAAGATGTAGTAGTCTTTTAGTATTGCTGTTTTGTGTTTCAGATCCTGGTGAACTCCATAAACCAGCCTTCCCTGCTTTATGAGAACATGGTGGTGAGTGATGGCAACTCTGTGTTGAGAGACATGCTCTTTAGCCCTGATCATCAGTATGTATACACGCTCATGGACAAAGAGGTGAGAACCAATTCAAAATGTAACACACACTATTACACATACTCACTCTGCATATGAATACCTTCACTTACTGCTGAATGATCTATGAAACTTGTTTGTTGTTTTTCTTTAAATATAAAAATACATTTTATTGGAAGAGTATTAAAATTAGTTTGTATTTGACACATTAAAAAGATTAAGAAGAAATACTCTGTTTTACTATTTAGGCTAGTATTTTAGTTGAATGTGCAATTTTCCTGTTTGGTACTGCATTCCTTATGTGTGTAAACTACACACAATCACTGCACTTGTGACATATTTTAATTGACCCTGCATATTACTGCTAAGTACTGTTCCATAGACACAAATACAAACATACAGGCCAATATACTGTAATTAATGCAACCATAAAGCCAGTGATTCCGTGTGCCGGTCCCAGGACCGGATAAATGCAAAGGGTTGTGTCAGGAAGGGCATCCGACGTAAAACCTAAGCCAAATCAAACATGCAAATCAAAAACAGGGATTTCATACCGGATTGGTTGAGGCCCGGGTTAACAACGACCGCCACCGGTGCTGTTGACCTACGGGGTGCCGGTGGAAATTGGGCTACTGTTGGTTGACGAAGGAGAGGAGGAAGGCATGTGCGTAGGCAGAGAGAGAAGAGGAAAGGCAAGAGTGTGAATGTTGGAACTATGACAGGTAAAGCTAGAGAGCTGGTGGACATAATGCAGGGAAGGAGGGTGGATATACTATGTGTTCAGGAGACCAGGTGGAAAGATAGCAAGGCTAGAAGCTTAGGAGAAGGGTTTAAGTTGTTCTACCATTGTGGAGATGGAAAGAGAAATGGAGTAGGAGTTATCTTGAAGGAGGAGTTTGATAGGAATGTTCTGGAAGTGAAAAGAGTGTCAGATAGGCTGATGAGTCTGAAGCTTGAAGTTGAAGGAATAATGATCAATGTTGTTAGTGGTTATGGCCCACAGGTAGGATGTGAGCTAGAAGAGAAGCAGAATTTCTGGAGTGAGCTAGATGATTTGATGCAGCGTATCCCCAGAGTTGAGAGAGTGGTAATTGGTGCAGACTTTAATGGACATGTTGGTGAAGGGAACAGAGGTGATGAGGAAGTGATGGGCAGGTTTGGTATCCAGGATAGGAACGAAGAGAGACAGATGGTGGTAGACTTTGCGAAAAGGATGGAAAGGGCTGTTGTAAATACTTTCTTCCAGAAGAGGCAGGAACATAGGGTGACTTATAAGAATGGAGGGAGGAGCACACAGGTGGACTACATCTTATGTAGATGTTGTAATTTGAAGGAGATTAGTGACTGCAAAGTAGTGGCAGGTGACAGTATAGCGAGACAGCATAGGATGATGGTCTGTAGGATGAAACTGATGGTGAGGAAGATGAAGAGAACAAAGGTGGAGCAGAGGACCAGGTGGTGGAAGCTGAAAAAAGAAGAGTGTTGCGAGGTTTTCAGGGAGGAGTTGATGGCCAGGAGGTGCTCTCAGATGACTGGAAAGATACAGCTAATATGATTAGGGAGACAGGTAGGAGGGTACTTGGTGTGTCGTCTGGAAGGAGTAAAGTAGATAAGGTGACTTGGTGGTGGAACGAAAAAGTCCAGAAGCATATACAGAGAAAGAAGTTAGCTAAGAAGAAGTGGGACACTGAGAGGACTGAGGAGAGTAAACAGGAGTACAGGGAGATGCAGCGTATGGTGAAGGTAGAGTTGGCAAAGGCCAAACAAAGGGGGTGTGATGACCTGTATGCTAGGTTGGACAGTAAGGAGGGAGAGAATGATGTGTACAGGTTGGCGAGGCAGAGAGATAGAGATGGAAAGGATGTGCAGTAGGTTAGGGTGATTAAGGATAGGGATGGGAATGTACTGACAGGTGCCAATTGTGTGATGGGAAGATGGAAAGAGTACTTTGAAGAGCTGATGAATGAGGAAATGAGACAGAATGTAGAGTAGAAGAGGTGACTGTTGTGGATCAGGAAGTAGCTGAGATTAGTAAGGATGAAGAGGGGAAAGGCAGTTCGCCCTGATAACATACCTGCAGAGGTATGGAAGTGTCTAGGAGAGGTGGCAGTAGAGTTTTTGACTAGGTTGTTCAACAAGATCTTGATGAGTAAGAAGATGCCTGAGGAATGGAGGAAAAGTGTTGTGCTGCCGATTTCTAAGAACAGGGGGGTGTACAGAATTGTGGCAACTACAGAGGAATAAAGCTAATGAGTCATACAGTGAAGCTTTGGGAAAGAGTGGTGGAAGCTAGGCTTAGGTCAGAAGTGAGCATCTGTGAGCAGCAGTACGGTTTCATGCCAAGAAAGAGTACTACAGATGCTAGTTTTGCTTTAAGGATGCTGATGGAGAAGTACAGAGAAGGTCAGAGGGCGCTGCATTGTGTCTTTGTAGATTTAGAGAAAGCATATAACAGGGTGCCAAGAGAGGAGCTGTGGTATTGCATGAGGAGGTCTGGAGTGGCAGATGTTTTGGAGATAAAGTCAGAGAGGCCAGACTCAGATGGTTTGGAGTTGTCCAGAGGAGAGACAATGATTACATAGGTAGAAGGATGCTGAGGTTGGACCCACCAGGCAGGAGGCTGAGAGAAAGACCAAAAAGGAGATTTATGGATGCGCTGAAGGAGGACATGAAGTTAGTTGGTGTGAGGGTAGAGGATACTGAAGATAGGACTAAATGGAGACAAATGATTCGCTGTGGCGACCCCTGAAGGGTAAAGCCGAAAGAGAAAGAAGAATGCACTGGATACAGTAGAACTTTATTTAGTGACACTCTTATCTGTCTGCATCCACATTGCCCCACTGACCTGGAGAATAGTTACCATAAGTATAGTGCATTACATCAACCCAGTTAACCCTTTAGCTGCTGCTATTATCAAAGTGTCTGTGTCCATCTTACATGCAGTAATTTTGAAAGTAAAAATCAAATGTTTCTCGAACTGCTTTCAAGCTCTGATAAATATACATTTAAAGTTATCTCTTGTTAACTCCCCACTTTTTATATTGAATCACACTCACACCATCCTTTCTTTATTATGCAGAAGCAGTTAAAAAACTTGCATTTCTTCCTTATAAAGAGCAAATTGAATTATTTCTATTTTTATGGCAGGTCTAGTTAAAGCACAACCTCTGTATGTGGTGGAAATATCTGTTCCCACAGGTATCTCTGTTCAAGAAATGGGTCAGAGTCAGCTATGTCACAGAAGTAGTTAATTTTATTCCTTTGCAAAGGGAGAATCAGTCTGTGATGCACTCAAAAGGCACCTAC
Organism: Distichodus sexfasciatus; assembly: GCA_032718565.1. Classification (NCBI taxonomy): domain Eukaryota; kingdom Metazoa; phylum Chordata; class Actinopteri; order Characiformes; family Distichodontidae; genus Distichodus; species Distichodus sexfasciatus. The sequence continues at coordinate 736,583 of JAVGVS010000174.1, forward strand.
AAAGACGATTCTATTCCACACAGGGAAACAGGCATGAATCTCTGAGTAAGCGGTCGTGGTCAACTATGATTGATTACAAGCAAGCAGTTTGATGGTACACGCATTAAATGATTGGCTGTCTCTATCACGGGCTGTATATGCATGAAGCACATGCTCTGCACTCGCCCCAAGGCCGGGGGTCATGCAGTTTGCAGCTTCATCAGTTTTTGACGAATTGAAGTGGACAGATGTTGAAAAATGGCACGTTTCATCCTGTTATCTAGGGTGCTACGGTTCAAAACTTATTAGACAAAACGCAAAATGGCTTATTATAGCGCCACCAACTGGCAGAGTGGTGCAATTTTTTTTTGCCTGAGTAGAAGGTGGGGTCCCGGACCTACATGCCAAATTTCAAAGGTGTAGCCCACCCAGAGCCCGATTTCTATGACACTCGGTGTGTGGTGTCGCAGTCCTATGCCAAGCCAACCACATTTATTTGCATGTTACAGAAATATGAAGACCTAAATTAAAAATGTGCTCGATAATAATTAAAGAAGAGTGTCTAGGGATTCAAATGATACCAGTTGCATGCAGATTGGACAAAAATCCAGGGACTAGTTCGCAAGAGATGGTTTTGCATATTATGCAAAGTAGCGAAAAATCAAATATGGCAGAAATAGATGCGAGGGTCTATAAAGATTCGGCTTAACCCAAGGAATAAGATGGTATAAGATTTTTGAGAATCGGAGCTATGTTTCCAAAGTTATTAGGCAAAAAGCAAAATAGCTTATTATAGCGCCACCAACTGGCAGAGTGGTGCAGTTTTTTTGCCTGAGTACTGGGTGGGGTTTTGACCTAACAGCCAAATTTCAAAGCTGTAGGTCTTACAGTTTTTGCTCCGCAAAAGGTTTAGCATATTACGCAAATTTGCAAGAAATCCAATATTTCGGAAATAGATTGCAGGGTCTGTAAAGATTCATAATGCCCCAAGGATTAAGAAGATATACAATTTTTGAGAATTGGAGCTATGGTTCAAAAGTTATTAGGCAAAATGCAAAATAGCTTATTGTACGGCCACCAACTGGCAGAGTGGCGCAATTTTTTTTTTGCCTGAGTAGAGGGTGGGGTCCCGGACCCACCTGCCAAATTTCAAAGCTGTAGCCCACCCAGAGCCCGATTTCTATGACACTCGGTGTGTGGTGTTGCAGTCCTATGCCAAGCCGACCACATTTATTTGCATATTATAGAAATACGAAGACCTATATTAAAAATGTGCTCAATAATAATTAAAGAAGAGTGTCTAGGGATTCAAATGATACCAGTTGCATGCAGATTGGACAACAATCCAGGGACTAGTTCACAAGAGATGGTTTTGCATATTATGCAAATTAGCGAAAAATCAAATACGGCAGAAATAGATGCGAGGGTCTATAAAGATTTGTCTTGACCCAAGGAATAAGATGGTATAAGATTTTTGAGAATAGCAAAATAGCTTATGTTGGTGCAATTTTTTTTGCCTGAGTAGTGGGTGGGGTACTGGACCTACCTGCCAAATTTCAAAGCTGTAGGTCTTACAGTTTTTTCTCCACAACACGTTTTAAGGCAGAAATTAAAAAAGAGAGAAAAAAAAAAAATCAGTGCGATTCCAATAGGGTTCCACGCAGTGTTCCACTGCATCGCCCCCTAATAATAATAATAATAATAAATATAACTGCAAGCAGTGATTACGGGGGCCATGCAATTTGCAGCTTTATCAGTTTTTGACGAATCGAAGTGGACAGACGTTGAAAAATGACACGTTTCATCCTTTTATCTAGGGTGCTACGGTTCAAAACTTATTAGGCAAAATGCAAAATAGCTTATTATAGTGCCACCAATTGGCAGAGTGCTGCAATTCTTTTTGCCTGAGTAGTGGGAGGGGTACCAGCTATTTTAAGCTATAATGCTAAAATTATAGCTTGAACCGTAGCTCCAGAAGTTATTAGGCAAAATGCAAAATAGCTTATTAGCGCCACCAACTGGCAGAGTCATGCAAAATTTTTTTGCCTGAGTAGTGGGTGGGGTTTGTGACCTAACAGCCAAATTTCAGCGCTATAGGTCTTACAGTTTTTGCTCCACAAAAGGTTTAGCATATTACACAAATTTGCGAGAAATCCAATATTTTGGAAATAGATTGGAGAGATCCGTAAAGATTCGTAATGACCCAAGGATTAAGAAGATATAACATTTTTGAGAATTGGAGCTATGGTTCAAAAGTTATTAGGCAAAATGCAAAATAGCTTATTATATGGCCACCAACTGGCAGAGTGGTGCAATTTTTTTTGCCTGTGTAGAGGGTGGGGTCCCGGACCTACCTGCCAAATTTCAAAGCTGTAGCCCACCCAGAACCGGATTTCATATTATGGCAATATGGAGGGTGGGGTACCGGACCTACCTGCCAAATTTCAAAGCTGTAGGTTTTACAGTTCCCTTTTGATATTTCACTTGTACTGCATCGTAAGACGCTATGGGGAAAACTCTTCTTTTCCTCTTCGACTGAAGCCTTTTTTTCAATCACGCAGTGCAACTGCACGCTGATTTGTTTGTCAAAGTTAACTTGATCGAACCAATCAACTGATGGCGGTAATGAGTCGGCCAATAGCCATGCCGCTTTACCGGGTGCCGACATTTGAATGGGGCGGCTCCAACTGGCTCTATAACTGCAGCCATTTCGCCGCCAAGTTCAGATTTTTCTTCCTTCAGCCTTGGAGATTATTCCTCGCTGAACTCTGCCGACTGAACGTCTTCACCGTTGATCGAGCATCGCAGCTGGAATTTGGCAACTTATTCGCCGTTCCCCTGCCGCTTCCGGCGAATTCTAAAAGAGCTTTTTTCGAGCTAAAAGAGCAAAAGGCATTTTTCAAGACTGATGAGGAGCTCATCCGTGTCCTGACTAAAGCTGTCGCCGAGCTTGGGCTCGAGTGGTCTTCCCCCGAGTAGCCCTCACGAAACAGGCTGGACAAGTGGTTTCTTCCGGGGCGCCAGCAGGCCCCTTGACAACGCTCAGCCCCCTTCTTCCCCGAAGTCCACGACGAGCTCACCAAGGAGTGGCGTGCCCCTTACTCATCGCGGGTCTGGACCTCCTCCTCTAGCGCGCTCTCCTCTGTGGATGGCGCCGAGGAGGAGGGCTATGTGCACCTGCCTCCACTCGATGAGTCCGTGGCCGTGCATCTCTGCCCGCCCTCGGCCATTGGATGGAAGGCCAAGGCGAACCATCCCTCTAAGCCCTGCAGAACCACGTCGGCACTCGCTGGCCACGCTTACGCCGCCGCCGGCCAGGCCTCCTCAACCCTGCATTCCATGGCTGTGATGCAGGTTTTCCAGTTGAAGATGCTCGCCACAGAAGGGACCGGTCTCGACGCCACTTCCCTCAACGATCTGTGAAGTGCGGCGGACCTGGCTCTTCGTGCCACCAAGGCCACAGCCCAAGCCATCGGTCACTCGATGTCGAGCTTGGTGGTTCTGGAACACCATCTCTGGCTGACGCTGACGGAGATGAAGGATCCGGACAAGGTTTCACTGAGGCTCAGAAGTCGTCCCAGGCTATGCAACACTTCCTCCCGAAGCGCTCCAGCACATTGTCTGCCACCAGTCGCCCCAGATCGGAGCCGACTCGGCAGCCCGCTGCTCCCACCCCTCCTGCTCTGGATCCATGACCAAAGGAGCATCAGGAGAGAGGACGCTCGCGCTCGGCGAGGCGCCCGGCCCAAGATCGCCATGGACCCCATGCCCGGGAAGTCCTCCTGAACGCCCAGACAGAAGGAGGAGGGGGTTGAGTCCTGCCGTGGCCGGACCACCCCGCAAGCGGCTTCGTGCCAACCTCTTGCCACCCCGCTCACCGCCGGGTGTAGAGGTGAGTGTGTCTTCGGCTCCTGCCTGGCCCATACAGGTGCCTGGCTGTCCGACCACTGTGATAGCGGAAATAAAAATAAAAAACACACATCCTCATGAAAAGAGCAATTTTCCTCTTCCTCACATGTCAGATTCGCTGCCCCTGGACAGCCAATCAATAAACCACATTCATCCGCTGTCCCAGCAGGCCGAGGCCTGGCAGGCCATCCCCGCGGTGTCAGACTGGGTGATGGGTTTGATAAGATGAGGTTACACCTTGCAGTTTGCTCGCAGGCCCCCCTGCTTTCGCGGCATGGTTCTCACTCATGTGCGCAACGAGACCGCTCCCATTTTCCGCGGCAAAGTAGCCATCTTGCTGGAAAAAGGAGCCATAAAAATCGTTCCTCCAGCTCAAAGTGAGTCAGGCTTTTACAGCGGGTATTTCCTCGTCCCCAAAAAAGACGGTGATCTCCGACCGATTTTGGACCTCAGGCTTCTGAACCGCGCCCTGGTAAGGCGCCCATTCAGAATGGTGACCGTAAAGCAGACCCTCACGCAGGTTCGCCCCGAGGACTAGTTCATGTCCCTGGATTTGAAAGATGCGTACTTTCATATCCATATTGCCCCCATCACAGGCACTTTCTGAGATTCGCCTTCGAGGGCGTGGCATATCAGTACAAGGTCCTTCCATTTGGTTTGTCTCTGGCTCCCCACACTTTCACGCGATGCATGGACGTGGCGCTCTCCCCTCTGAGGCAGATGGGGGTCCACGTCCTCAACTACCTCGACAACTGACTCATTCTAGCCCAGTCAGAGGCGGTTTTGATATCGCATTGGGCCCTTCTCCTCAGCCACTTGGAGCGTCTGGGGCTCAGGGTCAATTTCGCCAAGAGCATGCTATTACCCAGCCAATGAATTTCATTCCTGGGGATGGTAATCGACTGGTAATGAATGCGAGCCTCTCAGCGGAGCGAGCCAAGTCAATTCAGAGCCGCGCAGCCTCCTTCGTGGAGGGCTCCTCGCACCCACTCAAGGCCTTCCAGAGGATGCTGGGCCTTATGGCAGCAGCTTTGCCGGTACTTCGGCTGGGTCTGCTTTACATGCGACCCATCCATCAACTCTCACTGCCCACTTTACTTTACGAGAAGCACGGATGCTCTGGCCCACGAGTGGCCAGACCTTCCGCTTTACGCGTTCCCTCCGGTCGCTCTGTTACCACAGGTACTCAGACGAGTCAGGGAGGCATCCGTGGCCCGAGCTGTGGGCCCTTCATATCTGGCCACTCAATGGGTGACTTTGGGCCTCCCGGAGCGCGTCCTGGACACCATGACTGAGGCTAGAACTTCGATCCGGTCTCCTCAGAGGTCTCAGTGGTTTTATCGTTCCTGCAGGAGTTGCTGGACAAGCAGCGTTCTCCCTCGACCGTCAAGGTTTACGCTTCCGCAATAGCGGCTTTTCATGCCCCTATTGCGGGGCGCTCGGTCGGCAGGCACAGCGCGGTTGTCCAATTTTTGAGAGGCGCCAGGCGGTTGCACCCCCCGCGCCCTCGTACGGTCCCCTCGTGGGACTTATCCACCGTGCTAAGGGTCCTGAAAGGGGCCCCATTTGAACCTCTGCACTCCTCGAGTTTGAAAGCGCTCTCGCTTAAGACTGCCCTGCTCCTGGCACTGGCGAGTAGGTGACTTGCAAGCATTGTCTGTGAACCCGTCTTGCCTGGAATTTGGGCCGAACGACTCCAGAGTCGTCCTGAAACCAAGACTGGGTTATGTGCCAGGTCATAAGTCTCTCTGCCCTGCCCCGCCTTGGTGGACGACCAGGACTTGCACCTGCTCTGCCCCGTTAGGGCCCTGAGGGCTTATGTAACGCGTTGTGCCTCTTTCAGGGGCTCAGAACAGCTTTTTGTCACCCGATTATTTCAAAGGTGTAATTATGCCACTTGCTTTTTTGGCTGCCATTTTGCCATTTTTTGACAAAATTACACGACCTTTACACAGTTTTTAGAGACATCCACTTGAAAAAACGTCAAATTTTGGTTAATCAGCGATGCTTATTTTTAGATATTCAAGACTTTGTGTGTTTTTGGGGTTTTGAAAAAATCTGAGTGAAGCGAGGTCACTAAAAATCATAAGTTGGAGCGTATGAAAGTTTTTATTCAAGTCTTACCCTTGTAACTTGAATTGGTCACAAGTTACAATGCTTTGAAATGTGGACGTTATGTGCAATATTTACCAAATTATGCATATGTATTTGTAGTGTTACCATACAAATGGTTACCAAATTTGGTGTAGATCCGATCAAGCTTTAGTGGTTTAGGTCTATTTGTTCCAATTAAGCCACGCCCATTTTGATTTTTGTACATGTAGCAGCCATGTTGTTGAAAAATATCAAAATGTTTTTGATAATTATTTGACTAGGGATGCTTGAGATTCAAACAATACCAGTTTCATAAAGATTCGACCAAAAACCTAAGACTAGTTTGAAAAAAGTACCATTTTGTCACAGCCGCGCCCCCTTCGGCGGCTGTGCCACGTTCACGGCCCCCGGAGTATTGAGTCTGGGAGGTGAGTCTGTCTTTTGGGATCACGTTTCGATGTCCTCCCTTCATGTTTCTTCGCTCACGTCAGGTTTTTGCGTAGTTGTGCACCTCTCCGCTAGCTCACGCCCATCTGCCGGGTCTAGTGTCTGCACTTCGTGTCCACTACCTAGTAGTTCATTTCCCGATTATATCGCTCCTACTTCTGGGTTTTTATGTACACTTTGTGTTCCCTGTCCGTACCCGATCCGTCCCTGCTGCCCGATCGGTTCTGCGCATGCGCCAGCGGAAAGCCGCCATATTGCTGCCTGATCAGTCCCACGAACTTTGACCGCTTGAAACGCTTTACGGCAGACAGTCGTTTCCGGACCCGCACATAACAGACGGTTTTATTCCATAAATCCATCCTTTTAATTTTTTTAATTAACTTTGTATATGTGTGTAAGCTTATTTTATTCCTTAAATCCATTCTTTATTTGTGTTTTTTTATTAACTATTTTTATTAACTATTTATTAAATGTAACTTTTAAATAAAAAAACGTATATAAATGGCATCACTGTATTTAAATAGTTAAAATATATATAATTTACATATATATTGCTTTAAAGTTTAAAAGCTTTATAAACCGTCAGTTATGGCAGGTCTGGAAGTGACTGTCTGCCGTAAAGCGTTTCAGCTATTATCTTATCTATTGTCTCATTAATGTTGTGGCGAGATGGCCTGGCTCAACCCATGATTCGTTTATTCTGAGATATAGTAGTGTTGGAAACAAACTTGAAAATGGTGTGGTGATGGCTGGCTTCTCGGTAAGAAGACTTATGTTTTATAATTTTGGGCCAAAATTGTACGTTTTGTGTATGATGCAGCCATTTGACAATTCCTTAGGGGACAGTGGATACCCACTGAAGACGTGGCTTCTCACCCCTCTCGCAAACCCACAGAGTGAACAAGAGCGACGTTATAATGACATCCATTCTCGGGCACGAGCGGTGGTAGAGCGTACTATAGGGCAGCTTAAGGGCCGTTAGTGATGCCTGGACAAGACCGGTGGAGTGCTGCTCTATAATCCACAAAAAGTGTGTCGCACTGTGCTCGCATGTAGCGTGCTGCATAATGTGGCACAAAATCGTGGCTTGTCTGTACCTGAAGAGCTGAGGAATGATGTACCTGACCTCGACCCACCAAATGGCACAGCGTTACAACTTCGTTTGAATGTAATAGAAAGAATGTAAAAACAGGTAATCAAACAGCATATATTTTTTTAACTAATTCTTTTAATGTGTGGTTAATGTCACATAGCACAGCATTATATTTTTAGTTCATTGGCAACATCTCTTACAGCATTGACTACTGCATTTTGTGACTGTAGCACAGCTTCCGTCAGCACACAGCCGGATAGTCGCCCCTCGGTTTCTGAGGCACGGGAGTGTGTACAGCCAGCACCCGAAGATGTGCTCGGCACAGCAGCGCCATCACCGCCAGGAGTTTCGTCCACAGCACGGGGGTCACTTCTTGTACCATTGTCTGAAACAGAATAAACATAAGTAATGCCGCATCTGCTGCCTGCTTGTTCAGCTTAACCATGCAAATAAGTCAAACAAGTACAGTACAAAAAAAAAAAACAACCTCACCTGCGCTGATGTCGGAGCCCCCCTCACCTGCTGGCAAAATTCCAGTAATAAGTGTGTCCCCAGTAATTGCAGCAACTCGCTCCTCAAAAGGTGTGAGCCCCGGAATTCCGTTACCTCCTCCAGTGGTGTTGAGACTCTTATGGTGAGCCGCTACTCGCTTTTTTACGTCAACTTTAATATCCGACCATTTCTTTTTGATTTCGGTCACTGTGCGACTTTATGCACTTACATTTTTAAGTGCCTCCGCCACGCTATGCCACTCCATCAGTTTTCTTTTGTTGCTGATGCCACTGCTTAATCCACCAAACAGCATTTTTTTTCTTGCCTCAATTTCAGTAAGCAAGACCTCCACTTCGCATTCGCTGAAATTTTTCTTTTTCCCGCGTGCCTTGGCCATTGTTTTTTAACAAAACCCTGAACAAAGCGGGTATTTATATTGATTTGCATATTCAAATATGTATAATTATGGGAGGAGTCGGGGCGTGACTGTGGGTTCGTGCATGTGCGTACAGTTTCACGTTGACTGAGATTTATTTATACGACTGGATTTTGTGCATCTGGAATTTTTTTTCGGTGTACATACATTTCTAGTTTTGTTCGTACGCTATGTTTTTGTGTGAATTCTATGCACAGCGTTTTACATGAGGCCCCAGGTTATGATTCCGTTCAGCGTTCTTATTGGTTTATTAGCTTATTTCGTTTGGTTATTTTAACCCAGTCCGATCCGACTTTACTTTGAGTTCCTACCTGTGTCGTGTGGTTACGGTCCTGAGTGTGTGGTTTTTCAGTTTCACGAACCTGGCAGCTTCCTGGTTTTCCGGCTTCACGTATGTGTGTTTTTCTCTTTCGGTTCAGGCTTGTGCTACCCGCTAACTGGCTAATCGGGGCGATGGTTCACCTAGGACTTGTTCAAGAGTGGAACGTTTGGATCCTTCGGTTCTCCCAGTAGCTGGGATTTGGATCTTCCTGCTTGTACGGAGTTGTTCATGGACGTTCGGATTTATATAGTGGGAGCACGAGACCGTTTGTGTATTTTTGTTCTCAGTCCTGGTTTTTTTCCCCCCATTGCCTCGTTGGAGAACATTAAAATACCACCATCTATCCGCAACTGCGTTGTTCCCTCCTTTTTATTTTTTATTTTTTAACCACACGGCACCCATGACACATTTTCTGATTATTCAAATAAAACACACAAAAACCATTGACATGATTTAACTGGCTGTACGTCACCTGAGCAAAGGTTTTCATTCTGTGACTCAAGCTCCATGAGATATATCCAAAAAAAACATTGTAAAGTTTGAGCGTGTGTAAAGTCTGCTAAGCACAGGTGTGGTATGAAGTGTCTGAGTACAATGCTACTTTCATACTTAATTATTGTTGCACAATATATTGGTATATAACATAACTTTATGTAATTCTGATCTTGGCTGTAGTTTGACTGATTAGCCTCTGCTTGTCCGGACCTCTTGTATTTGAGTACCTCATAGTTTTTTGGTCTGTGCAACAGAAACAACAAAGCTGGCTGTCACACTACAGGTGAGTGGCTTCTTTAAGCAAGATCGAATGTTCAAATGACATCATGAGCAACTTGGGCGACAAAAGCGAACAAAAATATTTTGACAGCGATGCTTTTGGTCTTCAGCAAGATTACAGCTTTAGTAGCCCTTGGTCTGAATGTAGCATTGGTGTTTATAGCTACAAGGTAGAATGTGTGTGTGTGTGTGTGGCTGCGCATTGGGGCAGGATTCGAATACAGACGGCAAATAGAATTGTAAACGCTTGTATGAAGTAGCGATTTCTCCATATAAGTTAATAAAGAAGAAACAAAACCAGTTCAAGCAGTGATTTATATTTTATAAAAAAATGTTAAATATATCGGCATACCTGGGTGGAAAACCCAGGACCTTTTTTGCACGTGAACTCACCTGTGTTGTAACACGCGACCATGTAAAGAAGAATTTTGAACGTGAGACCATGGAGAGGCAAAAATAACATGCAATATGAACTAACCAGTCACGTATTTAGGAAACACAACTCAATTCAATTCAATAATGTTTGAAGGCAGAATGAAATACCGGACGATCGAATGTGACGTCATTGGTGTGCATTAGTCAGTGACTCAGACTGCATACCTTTATGTAGCATTCCTTAGTGACACCTTAGGTCAAAAAAATCCTTTACCAACTTCCCAATTATCAACTGATCGCTATGAGTTTCACACCTTTCCTACATTTTCTGAAAAATTCAGAAAAGGAGAAAATAATAATAATAATGATAATAATAATAATTTGAAGATGAAGAAGAAGAAACAGAATGATTACAAGAGGGGTCCATTAGCATTTTGTGCTTGGCCCCAATAATTATTTGGGATTCAGTTCAATTCAATTTTATTTGTGTAGTGCTCTTTACAACAGGTATTATTATAAAACGCTGTACACATAACCGGCCCAAGCCTCCAACAAGCAAGCCTGAGTGATGGTGGCAAGGAAAAACTCCCTTTAGCAGAAAGAAACATTGAGAGGAACCAAAAATGGCAAGGGACTCCATCCTCTTCTGGGTGTTCGAAGTGTGTATGTACAGTTATGTCTAATGTATGTGTGAAAGTTGAACAGTAGTTCAATATTACCTTAGCATTCATTCCCAAAAGTCCCAGCTGGTTCCAGATGATTGGTTGTATATTAATAGGTCAGTAGCTGTTTATAATAATAACACCATTGTGAAAATAAGCATTTATCAATGGTAATGCTGTGAATTGAAGTATTGGCACTTTCTCCATTGGAGAACATGCTAAGTGTTGATTTATAGACTAACTGAGAGAATCATTACAAGGGATCCAGCACCAGCTATCTATTAGCTGTCTATTCCTCTACCTGTCTGCTTTTCGATCATATTGCCCACTTTCTTAAGGTGCCACAAATATTTATCTGCTGCATTTTCAATTGGAATGCTGTAAAAAAAAAAAAAAGTAGATCCGTGGTGCAGAAGCTGTTACTTGCAGACATGGGCACAGTACTGGTATTTTGCTGTTTCTGTAGTGCACTGATCAGCATAGATGTACTGTTTCTGCTTCACATTTCCCCTTTCCCTTTTCTCATTTGTATCTCTTCATTGGATAATAGAAATGGCAGAGGCTTGTGTTTTCTTCAAACCTCAAAAAGTCCATTACGGCAGCTTGACAGGACAATTTCCCCTTCCCCATATTCACAAGCAGTTAATTAAAAGTTGCTGATAGGCATGGTGTCTCTTCCCCCAGCACTTTTCTGAGGTTTTGGGAAAGACATAAACCTGTCTTCTGTTAAGCAAGAAGGTTGAGCACATCAGTTAGCTTTAGATTGAATGAAACATACCCAAGCCTTCCACTTGCTGTTGTTTAAGTGATTTAAAATGCTGATGTCTGATACTTCTGTACTGAGTTAACCTCAATTTGGCAGAGACTTTTGATTAGGGTAACTGCATGTGCATTGTATGATCACATGGCTTTAGTCCAGTAGGGAAACTTAAGGATTTTAGATTCACCCTGTGTGTCTCACACATGCATTCCTGCATATACACACTCATTCTTTAACACTTCATCCCTCTCTGAAGGTGATGTGCTCTTTTAGAGGACTGAAAAGACATAAGAGCTGATAAGAGCTGTAAGCTGATTTTTAAGTCAAATGTCTTAATGTTAGTAGTGTGATGAGGCTAAGGCAGAAGAAGAAACTTCCAGCACTTCACTGACTTGTTTGTCTGAGTGTTTGAGTGTGTGTGCATCTGAGAGAGAGAGAATCTCTTAATTAAAACAGGGGCATAACATAGATGAAAACAACCAGCATACAATGTCTCCTGTCCCTTAAAAGCAAGGGAATGCAGAAATTGCAAAATGGAATGCAAACACCAGGGTTAACACAGGGTTCCAGACTAACTTTTTGGATTGGTTGCACCAGTGTGCCTAACGTTTTTCATTTACATAGGTGCACCAAATATATTTTTTAATAAAACTGTCGATTCCTCTATTCATCTTTGCTCGCTATTAGTAATCTCAATTCCAAACCCACAAAACATTGCACACGAATCCCAGGATCAAAAACCAGTGAGAAGCAAGGACCCCCCTTTCTCTTTGAGGACCGCCTTTGATTGGTTCTCTCTCTCTCTTTCTCTCTCGCTCTCTCTCTCTTTGTCGTGTGTGCGCGTTCTTGCTCGCTCTCTTTAGATTCTGGGATATTTTATCTCATTTAAATTACTTATTTATTTGAGAGCCCTATGCGAAATGTTATGTGCACCAGTGCGATTAAGCGAAAAAATCGTGCCGGTTTAAATTTTGTCGCATGTGCACCCAATTTGGTCGCACTCTGGAGCCCTGTAACACTTAGGCCAAGTCCACACAGACATCTCAATCAGACATTTTCCTGGCATTGGTGGTGTCAGGTGAGCGCAGACTCAATGCCCACCGTTTTTCTGCTCATTGAAGTGAATCAGCGCACCACACGGGCATTCTTGACATGCATTTAGTTGGCTGCGCGTTCGGATGGCATCAAATAAATGCTGTATGCTATATGCTTTCCTGGCGCCAATTTCTATATATATTTTTTTATGAACCGTAGATACAGTTCAAAATAATAGCAGTCCGACATCACTAACCTGATCAATCACTATTTTTGATAGAAATTATATTTCTACATGGCAAATAGTTTAATAGTAGGTGTAGTAGAGTATTAGAAAACCAACAGATCCAACGACTATGGCATGAATGCCGCTGATTCTGTGTAATTGAATCATTAATTGAAGGGGTGTGTTCAAAAGCAGTGTGGAGTTTAATTAGTGAGGTCATTCATTCTGTGAAAAACCAGGTGTCACTTACTGCCCTTATTTAAAAAAGGAAGGCAGCAAATATTGTTCATGCTAGTTATAGTGCATTTCTCTCTGAAAATCAGAGTAAAATGGGTCGTTCCAGACATTGTTCAGAAGAACAGTGCACTTTGATTAAAAAGTTGATTAGAGAGGGGAAAACATATAAAGAAGTGCAGAAAATGATGGGCTGCTCAGCTAAAATGATCTCAAATGTTTTAAAATGGCAACCAAAACCTGAAAGACATGGAAGAAAAAGGAAAACCACCATTCGAATGGATCGAAGAATAGTCAAAATGGTGAAGACTCAGCCAATGATCAGCTCCAGGAAAATCAAAGAAGATCTTAAGTTACCTGTGAGTACTGTTACCATTAGAAGACGCCTATGTGAAGGCAAGCTATCAGCAAGAAGCCCCCGCAAAGTCCCATTGTTGAAAAAAAAGACGTGCTGAAGAGGTTAAAATTTGCAAAAGACCACATTGACTGGCCTCAAGAGAAATGGTGCAACATTTTGTGGACTGATGAAAGCAAGATTGTTCTTTTTGGGTCTTGGGGCCGCAGACAGTTTGTCAGACGACCCCCAATCACTGAGTTCAAGCCACAGTACACTGTGAAGACAGTGAAGCATGGTGGCACAAGCATCATGACATGGGGATGTTTCTCATACTATCGTGTCGTGCCTATTTATCGCATACCAGGGATCATGGATCAGTTTGAATACATAAAAATTCTTGAAGAGGTCTTGTTGCCTTATCCTGAAGAGGAAATGCCTTTGAAATGGGTGTTTCAACAAGACAATGACCCCAAACACACCAGTAAATGAGCAACATCTTGGCTCCAGACCAACAAGATTGATGTTATGGAGTGGCCAGCCCAGTCCCTGGACCTTAATCCAACAGAGAACTTGTGGGGTGACATTATAAATGCAGTTTCTGAGGCAAAACCAAGAAATGCAGAAGAATTGTGGAATGTTGTCCAATCATCCTGGGCTGGAATACCTGTTCACAGGTGCCAGAAGTTGGTTGAGTCCATGCACCAAGGATGTGCAGCAGTTCTCAGAAACAGTGGTTATACAACTAAATATTAGTTCAGGGATTCAAAGAAAAGCAAAATCTTGAAACATTTTTCAGTTTATAAAGTGAATGAGTTTGTAAAGAAGAATGCAGACACTGCTATTTTTTGAACAGCCTATTCCTTATTCCTTTTTATTAACGTTTTGTAAAAGAATAAATAAATTGATTATTTTTGCCTTATGTTTTGAATTGGGTGGAATGTGCAGTGTTCCCAGTGCATTTGTGTGTATGGAAATAAAAGCTATTTTAAGGATTTTGAGCTTTATTCAGTTTTTTTTAAACATACTGCTATTATTCTGAACACAACTGTATTTATGTAACCTAGCTGTGTGCCCGCCTTCAGCTTTTCTGCACAGCCCTGTGCTCTGCGTTGTGTCGATTGTAATGTGGATGGAAGGTTGTGCGGTAATGAAATGACACCAGCCACGGAGGTTCTGGATTGTGGGTTGAGGCTTGAGAGACCTTTATTCCTCACAATACACATCAGCTGTCATCACTCTGTGCCTGTCGGGGTAGCCAGAGCAAACTCACTTTCACAAACTTTAACAAAACATAACTTTGGTTTCAAAGCTCAAAATAAAAAAACATAAGGTACAGGGCAAAGTTAATTAGATCTAGAGCTGAAACGATTATTTGAATAACTCGAATAGTTCGATTACAAAAAATGGTAGAGGCAATTTTTCCCGAATCGAAGCTTCGTTTAATTCATTGCATTCTCTAGTGATATGCACCACTTGTGTTTCACACGAATGCTTATTAATGATGCACAACGTTTTTAGAGGCGCGATCAGACAAGACCTGATCCCTCAGTATGTGAAAGGATTTGTGAGATATTCTGTGCACAAAAACAGAAGTAAATACATAAAAACCCATAAATAACATTTTTGCGATGTAAACACGCGCCCTGTTTGTGAGCGCCCATGTTAGCGCGCCATTACAGACAAAACGCATATGTGACCCTCCACGGCAAAACCAGGATTTACCGTAAATATTGAAGTAGAGAGGTCAAAACAGAAACGTTTAACATTCTGCTGGAATTGAATTCCTCACCTCAAGAAAGTCACGTTTTTAGGATGGGAAGGGTAGGTTTTTCAGCTAAATTTATTCACAACAGTACAGTATAGACCTTCCACTGTTTCAAAACACTAAAAACAAAAAATCCAAAATTTTACCCCACGCAACATAAATGGTCGTTTTTCTCAGAAACCTCCGTTGCGACAAGTGACTGGTTTTGCCGTGGAGGGTCACATATGTTAGCTGATAAATAACATCAACAATCAGTGTTCTACTCACAATACAGTCGTTTATTGAGTTTCCCGTAGATTTTCCATAGTTTATTCTGTAACGTGCGCTAAACGCTTTATTGTGGCGTGGCTCCGAGAGACGCGCAGGGGATTGTGGGAAATATAGTTCTCTTCCAGAAAGGCCAAAAGCAGCTCATTTTATAGGCCAAATTGATTCAAAATGACCAAAAACTTCAGTATTTCTTCAGTTCAGTTGATCAGATTTTTTTCTTCAATTTTATAATGTTATAGTGTAATCAATAGGAAAGAAGAAATAAAGAAAATGTATTTATTAAAAATTTTATTCTATATTCTGATGGATACCAAATGGATAAAGAAGTATTAGAATGTTACGCCATAGATAATAAATAGTCAATAATAGACAATAAAAACTCTGCAACTCAGCAATAAAACAATGTTCTTTTATTGTTCTTTCAGTTCTTTTATTTGACCTTAAGCTAAAAAGAGTCAGTTTTCATCAGAAATGTGCTGATTTCATAACTATGTCAGCATTTATACATCAAACTGTGAGTAGTGCAGGGCGTCCTAAATACAACAACATAAAGCATGTATTGCTAACTTCTACTCACACACTAGACTAAGCCTAAAAACAAATGTATTGTCTTAAAAAAAATATATATATATATATACGATTATTCGATTAATCGATAAGAAAATCAATAGAATACTCGATTACAAAAAGAATCTATAGTTGCAGCTCTAATTAGATCACTGCTAATATAATGCTACATCCTGATATTTTACTACATGAAATGAAATTATGGCTTTGTCACACTGCTAATACTCGTGACTCAAACACAGCAGACAAGTGAACAACCAGTAAAATATACCCACAATAATAAAATACAAAACTAACTTTAAACTATCTCAAATTATCATTAAACATATTATTACCCAAACTATATTAGCAGATTTACTGGATGGGCAGTCTTAGTCATGCTATTTTGACATTAAAATGAAATTGGCCAGTAGCAGTGCTTACCTATCGAGGTAGCCAGAGCAAACTAAAGAAAAAAAGGCTGTCCTTTTCAAAATCAGCGCTCCAACTACGGTGAGCTGCTAAGGACATTGTCCTGGCAGATTTCCAAATAACATAAGGGATGGAACGGTTCATGAAAAAAATCTGCATGCGTGTAGTGTTGTATTTGAGTTTACATCTTTTATTGTCAACAGTGTCATCAACATACACAAGTCCTGAACACGACCTTTCTATTTGACCAATCACAGCACACCATTGCAAGACGCAAACTGTAATTCAAATTCAAATTTATTTATATAGCGCACTTAACAACAGTCATTGTCACAAAGCACTTTACATATAACCGGCCTAAACCCCCCAACAAGCAAGCCTGAGGCGACAGTGGCAAGGAAAAACTCCCTCTAATAGGAAGAAACCTTGAGAGGAACCAAGACTCGGAGAGGGACCCCATCCTCCTCTGGGCAACCGGGCACACGAACATTTCATATACAGCAAGCATTAGTTCAAGATGAATTGTTACTTATTTAAAGAAGCAAAGATACAAAAATAGTCTGAGGGATGTTTTCGAATCCCGAGTTGTTACTGGGCTACTTGCAGGACCCTCTCAGCCGCATTAAGCCAAAATTAGTTCAGTATTATACTGTTAATTCAGTTGAGCGATCAGCGAGAGTGGTAGGTTGACAGCACCAATCCCCCCTTTCACCTTTAATCTCAAATGACCATGAACCCCCAGATCTCGCTTTTATCTAAGAAAAAGGGAATTTAATATCCAAAAGACTGACTAAACAGGTAAGTCTTAAGCCTTGACTTAAAAGTAGAGATTGTTTCTGAGCTCTGAACACTTGTAGGAAGTTTATTCCACAACTGTGGTACCAGTTTCTCTGCATCTTGAAATGATAGCACGTTTCTTAGTTTGGCAATATTACAGAGTTGAAAGAAGGCAACTAATGTTAGAAGCATGTACATCAAATGAAAGATTGGAATCTAAAGTAACACCAAGGTTTTTAACAACAGTACTTGGTACAATCCATCAAGATTATGTCAGATAGTTGACTTCTGGTGGCGTTAGTACCAGTAAGAAGAACCTCAGTCTTGTCCAGATTTAGCTGGAGGAAGTTGTCCGACATCCACTTTTTTATGTCAATTAAACTTACTTCCATTACCTGAAGTTGCTGTCTGTCTTCTGGTTTAGCCGATATTTATAACTGTGTATTGTCCGCAAACAATGAAAACTAATTCCACGCTTACGAATAACTGAGCCTTGACGTGCTCTGAGGAATCACCATTTATATTCACATACTGATAGCGGTCTGAAAGGTAGGATCTGAACCAAGAGAGGGTCACTCCCCTGATACCAACGACATGTTGAAGTCTATGTAGGAGAATGGCATGATCAACAGTATCAAAAGCAGCACTAAGATCAAGCAGCACTAAGAGCGGGACACAGCCCTGATCAGCAGATAAGAGGAGATCATTCACTACCTTTAGCAGAGCAGTCTCTGTGTTATGGTTTGCTCTAAACCCAGACTGAAATCTTTCATAAATCTGGTTTTCCTGCAAAAACGAGGTTAGTTGGCTGGCAACAACTTTTTCTATTATTTTGGAGATAAATGGGAGATTAGATATTGGTCTATAGTGGAACATTACCAGGGGATCCAAATTAGGCTTCTAAGCAAAGCTTTAATCACTGCTAATTTAAGAGATCTGGGTAGATGACCAATGCTAATAGAGGAGTTAACTATTGCTAGTAGAGGTTTAATCACCACTGTAATCATCTCTTTGAGTAACCTTGTTGGAACAGGGTCTAACATACAAGTAGATGAATTTGAGGAAAGGATTAAGGACGTTAGATCTGACTGGTCAACCGGAGTAAATGATTCAAATAAGATGGCTGCAGTATTAGTACTTGCCTTGTCAAGGCCAGCCACTGTAATTACTTTTAGAATATGCTGTCTAATTAAACAATTTTTTTGGTCAAAAAAGTTCATAAATTTGCCACTAGAAAACAATGTTGATACAGTTTGAGCAGTAGTCTGGCTATTAGTCAGCTTGGATACCATGTTAAATAGAAACCTAGGATTATTTTTGTTATTTTCAATTAGCAATAATAGGTATTCTGATTTCGCAGCTCTAAGACCCTTTTTATAGCTTCCCATAGCGTCTTTCCATGCTAATTCAAACACTACTAATCCAGTTTGTCGCCACTTACGTTCTAGTTTCCGTGTCTCTTGTTTTAGACTACGTAGGTGCTCATTATACCAAGGGGATGTTTTATTTTCTCTGATCTTTTAAATTTTTAATGTAATGGCAGAGGCCTGTCAGTGAACACTAGTGATGGGAATGAATTACTAATGTACAAACCATAAATCATATCAAAAGTTTATTACTGACCAAAAATACATTTTAAAATACAAAAACAAATACCCCCTCTCAGTTAAACAAAAAAAAATCTCTTATTGTATGTACAATATTTATAAACGTATAAACTATTTGCAGTGAAAGGTGGAAACATAAATCTCTCTCCCTCCCTCCCTCCTGGGACCGGCTTCTTTTCTAAGAGCCGTTTCGTTCGCGACCGACACTTTACTAGAAAGAACACTGTTGTCTTTCAAGTGACTGTTTTAGCAATGATAAAGTGGTTCATATAATATAATGAATGATAAGTGAATAACTTTGACAGTATCGATGATCCAGTGCTTGTTTCATCCATGGGAATGAGATGAATGCAATTCAGGAAACATGGCAAGATGAATGTTTTATAAATCTGTGGTCAAATATAAGTGATGTTGTCCAAGTTTGGGGCTTGTCATATGTAAAGATACCTTTTCCTTGTTATTTATGGTTATATTTTGCTCATTTACATATGTTAAATTAGCTTTTATTGCTAACGATTTATTGGAAAAAATGTCATGGATATATAGCATTTTGGGCAAAAATATCTGTTTTAAAATCAAAAAATTGATTTGATTTTCTTTGTTATTACAAACTCATGATGAAATATTGGAGTTTGCAACGGAACATAGTGGTTTTCATGCAACCAGTTTTTGGGAAAGAAAACACCTTTTCTTTCTCAATGTAAACAGTTGTGGATTTAAAACTTTTTGGAACCAAACTCTTCATTTGTTCTAAAGCAAGAATTTAAGGCAAAGTTGTCTTTTTTTAATTGCCAAATAAATGAAAAGCATTTTGAAATCATCAGTGTCTCCTCATTTACCATATAAAAATTGCTCCCAGCATTAATCTGTCACAGTGACGTGCCTAATGCCACACAGCCTCATTCTTTCAGTTTGTACATGACATATCCTTGAGAATAATTCAGTTTAAAAACCATAAATTGTGGATTATCTACTACGTATGGTATTTCCGCGACCCGAAAACGTGATACAAACCGAACCGTGGATTTTTTAAAAATATATATACTGTATATTTTGGCACACAGATAAACACTTTGGACAACCTGATTACTGCCCCCACAGGTAAACACACGAAATGACAAACTGAGCTGAAGTTTGGCATTCAACAGCGTCAAACGAATGCCAGTGTAACGCCTCACTGAAGTCAATCAAGCGCAGCTACAAAATGCATAGGTCACTTTTAAAATGCCATCTTAAGTCACCACCTTAACGATGAAAACAATTATTAAGTGTGTGAGTAGAATAATTTGGAAACTATTGATTCACATTACTATTCTGTATGCCTTTCTCAGAGACTGAGGAAAATGGGCCGTAGTATCTTAAAAAAGTGTAGGCTGCCCTCTTATGGTCACCAGGATGTTATTGTACAAAGAGCTGTATGGGAGGCGAAAAGTTGTCTATTTTCTGCAGTTGAACAAAATTTAACGGACTGTGAGACTTATGAGTGTTGACTGAGCGGCGAGCCACAAGAAAAAGCCTCCTTTTATACTTCCCGATCGCGCAGACTACTTCCGGGTCCTCGGGCTGGTCGCATGATCGGCGTGCGTATGACAGAGCATTTTTCATTATCGCCCGACATACTTTAGTTTTATTGTCATAACTAGTCCTTTAAAAAAGAAAAAATAAATGTTTAAGGTTTAATAAAAAAAATACTAAAATTAATAATATTAATACATACATATTTAATATAAATATTACTGGAAACATACAAGTTTTTATTATCATCCTTAATAATAGCAACACAATGCTGATGGGATTGTTATTTGTTGATTTAAATAGGGTTATGATGCATGTTTTGCTGGACTATAGTGAAACTACTAAAACTGTACAAAGATGCACGTGTACTTTTGGTACAGCAATTCTCCTTCTCTCCTGCCCCTAGGCTGTGTCTGGTTTCGTGGTGATGATCTATGGTTTCATTTGCCATTTCTTTCTTTGTTCCTGGCCAAAATCAAGATAGATGAGCTGGGAATAGTGTGGGCTAAGAAAGAAAAGAATGCCTTCCAGTAGAAAAGTTAGCACTTTCTAATTTAGACAGTGTCATTTCTGGACTCAAAGAATAGGCTATTCTTCTAAAGTGTATGTGTTTAGGCTAGTGAAACTAGAACCCATTGATTATTACTTCAAGCTTTAGAGCTGGGTTAATTTTGGGGACAGATGAACCAATTAGATTTGCAGGGTCCACACAGTATCCTTAGTCCACAGAATAAAAGAGATTCCACAATCTTCAGTTACACTGATACTGCCCTTTACTACTAGCTAGCTTTTATGATAGAGTGGCAAATGCATATATGGGTTTCCTCTGGGTGCGCTGGTTTCATCCCATAGTCCAAAAGCATGCACTCTAGTTTAATTGGGAAATATAAATTGACCTGTAAGGTCAGAAAGAGAGAGTGTGATTGTGTGAGTGTATGTGCCCTGCGAATGTGTTGGTCCCCCTTGCACCCATAAGTTCCCAGGATAGGCTCCAGTCCTCGACCCCAGTTGGGATTAAGCAGTTGGGATAATGAATGGATGAATGAATGAATAATGTATGGCAATATATTCATATCTTCACAAATGAAAATATCTGTTTATTATATTCAGATCATACTGTTGAAATGTGCACACCTCAACCAGAGTCGTCAAAACACCAGAATTTTGGACGCTGATTCCATCACGTTTTTGATCTCAGATGTGATACCATGTCAAAATGAATCTCATTAAAAAAATAATTGTCTTAGCGCAAAGGTCAATCATCACAAAACCTCACACTAATAAAGTAAATTAACAGACATACCTTAAATAATATACTAATATAATATGAGGTGTATTTGCCATCCATCCATCCATTATCTGAACTGCTTAACGCAACCGGGGTCACAAGGCGGACTGGAGCCTATCCTGGGAACTTACGGTGCAAGACGGGGAGCAACCTAAGAAAGTAAATTTCAAATTACCACTGCTCAGGCACACACACACTCACACGATCACACTCTCACCACACCTTATTTGAGGCCACAATTCCTATGTTGTTTGACTGTGGAGGAAAACCAGAGCACCAAGAAAAAACCCAGGCCAACACGGGAGGGCATGCAAACTCCACACAGAAAGGCACCGCTGTCGCACTCTGACTCAACCCAGGACCTTCGGCGGAGTGAGGCATGCAGTTAATTTGCTGTTCTGAAATGTATTATTATGTAAGTAATAAAAACAATTTAAATAAAACAATTTTATTATATTCCTTCATTGCACTCAGTCTCCCCAGATTGCTATAGTTCATACTTCACCTGTGTCCTCCTTCTTTGCCAGTCTAACATTGATGCTTGCATCTTATTGAGTTTTCATTGTTTTTTCCCTTCTGGATACCTATAAAGTGTTTCTCACCCCACAACCTGAGTTTGCTTATTACTCTTTATGAATTAATTTCCTGTTAGCATCTCTTTATTAAACAAAAAAACTTATTTTGGCATGTGTTGAGTAATTTTAAAATATGTTTTTAATGCATACTTAACCACCTTTTGACTTTTTTGTACAGTACCGTGTCATTTTATAGTGACAGCCTTATCACCAATGCTGATGAGATAACAAAGGAGAGCATAGTATTTATGTGATTACAGTACCTCTGTACATCATAATGAAAGATGAATATCTGGTGTACCTAGATGTTGCATCACAGTGTACCCGTTTCTCCACCTCACTGATACATTCATGGTTTTTCAGTTTCTTTGCCTCTTGTTCTTTGTGTACTCTCTCACCTACAATATCTCTTACATGATCTGTCATTTCCTATGCCTCCCTTATTTATTAAGTACATTCTGGCCCCTGTCTCCTTATGTTGTCTTGCTCCCTCATTTATCTTTTTATTAGTTTATCAGCCAGTAGTTCTATAGTTGCTCACTTTTATAATTGCACTTGCAAGACTGCAAGATGATTAATGATCCCGTGACAGATTAAATTGATCACTCTCACCGTTTTTGCCTCTCTGACAGCAGATGTAGAAGGTGCTGCTGTCATCTTTAATGTCTTTTGTAACTCAGAGGAATGAAGGAAGTTTTGAAGATACTAAGCTGCCTTTATCTTCAAGATACAGTTCTTGTGTAGACTGGAATTGTTACTGATGTGCGAAATAAAAGAGGTCTTTGTGATGTATTTTCCTAAGGTCTGCTGCACTGTTGTACTGATGTAATGGCTTGAAGTAGTTAAGAGAGACTAGTATTCTATACTCTGATACAGTTGATTCCCTCTTGGTAGGTGAGCAGGGTGCCTGTAGAGAACTGTGAGCAGTACACCAGCTGTACGAGTTTCAGGGTCTGGAGAGACCCCTAATGCGGCTGGTGTGTCCTGCACAATGTGTAAGTTTTTTCATTCTTTTGCAGAGTGACACACTATTTTACATGAAATATCAGACATTTTCTTATATTCTATGTCTGTTTTTCTCAAGGTGTTCTCGTAAAAGTCGGTGTGAGAGAGCTGATGAGCCACAACGTTTTACCTCCAGAGTGGACCAGTGTGTCAAGCTTACTGTCCAACCCAACAACATTTCAGTCACAATGTCTGAAGTGCAGGTATGTGTCTGCTTGTTATATGAATTTTCCTGCTACATTTAGCCTGCTTAAAAAGAAACGAATTTGCAGAATTAAATTCAAATTTAAATTCAAATTTATTTATATAGCACTTTTTAACAACAGTCATTGTCACAAAGCACTTTACATATAACCGCCTAAACCCCCAACAAGCGCAGCCTGAGGCTAATAGAGTAAGGAAAACTCCTCTAATAGTAAAGAAACCTTGAGACGAACCAGACTTGGAAGGGTACCCCATCCTCCTCTGGGTGACCGGGTGCACGATCATTTAATACACAGCAAGTATTAGTTCAAGATGAATGAAAGAAGACAAAGAAGCAAAAGATACAAAAATAGTCCAAGGGATGTTTTCTTTTTGATAGATGTTGTGTATTGTATTTAAGGTAAAAAATATTTTGAAAAGAACATACAGTTCCACACACCTCAAGTTTTGCAGCTGTAATTATGATCAGATGTTTTGAGATCAGGTCTAAAAAGGTCTTTAGCCGGACAAATACTCCACCTAGTGGTTGTAAGTCTAATTTCTGATGCTTTGTTTTAATTTAGTGGTTCACAATTTTTTTAAAAGGCATCCCTATTTAAGATTTTTTAATGAATAAATGCATTAATGAAGCATTTATAATAAGCATATACTTATACAGTAAAGATTCTTAAAACATCTATGTTCAGCTTTTAAATGAAAATATAGCAGCTTTTTAATATAATAAGTAATATGCATTATTATTGTGTTCATAAGCCTGACTTAAGAAGTTCAACAAGCATTTTGCTGCATTAATGAATATGATACAGCATGATAGTTATGCACCTTCACAGTGCAATCTTATACTGGGTGTAAATGTACATTAAAACTTCATAAAGCATTCATAATACATTTAAAGAGAAAATATCTTTAATACACAATATCTTAAATATATTAATTATTTTTAGTAGCATGTTTGGAGTCAAATGTGGACTTCATACTGTATGTAACACTACAGACATGCTTATTGCAATTCTTAGCTTTTAATTCAATACGCTTTCTCAGCATACCTAGAGAACCCGCATGTATCATGAGAAATGTAGTTTGACCATATACCAGGGTCAGACGGACAACAGCAAGCTAAACTGCGGCGGTCGTCAACGTTAGCGTTAGGGGCTCAGTTGAGGATGGAAGATGGGAGAAGTGAAAGGATATATTTAACAGTGTGTCCACTGTTAATGTAGCGTGTCATGTAATAAAAAATTCTGCTTTAGCATTTTTATGAAATAAATACAGTTTTATGAACTTATTCGTGCAAATCAATTATCTGTGTCTTCTTAATACTTTTTTTTAACTCCAGTCTTTCTTTGGGTGGTATCTGCAGAAATGTTAAAAGGCAGGACTTTTTTTTTTTCTGTAGCTGGTACTGCAGGCTCAGAATGTGCCCAGTCTCTCTGCAGGCGTGAATTGCTCATTTGAGGACTACACTGAGACTGAGGGCCACATTATTGGGGGGTGCATCTACTGTCTGTCTCCCTCCATCCGTGAAATAACCCCTATTACTCGTACCCAAGGTGACGCATGCACACACTCAGGCAATCAGAATTAATGATTTTTAGTCTTTAAATATAATTATATTTTGAAAGCAGCCAATACTGTTCAAGTGTCTTACAGGTGACAAGTATGTTGTGAAACTCTCTACCTGAAATCAAAGGAAACAGGGAAAAAAATTGTCAGTGTGGATTTTGTCTTCTACAACTGCAGTGTCCACCAGTCGTAAGTATTCTCCCATTACCTTTTCTGCATTTACTTGATTCAGACTTGAGTGTGTACATGCATGTGTATATTTGAAGAGTCAAGTGACTGCTTGCTTCTAGTTACAATATAAATCCCTGTTCTTGGATTCTGTATAATCCTAGCACATCATTATCAGTAATGTTCTGTAATGGTTCTTCAAATCCATGAAGACCTCAAATGCGCCTATAATTTCAGGTTTTAAAGGCCACGCTTTCGAAATTCATCAATCTGCCATGGCATTGCATCTGGTGACGATAATATTGTCAGATCTTCACTGGATCAGCTGGGGAAGCTTCCACAACTCCACAGTCCTTCACTAGATCTGAAGGAGCTACGAGCCGGTAAGCCTCGTGATCGCCCCTCAAAGAAGAACGCCATAGGAAATATGGCCTAGAGGTTATTTAATCAAATAATTGGCTGTTGTTAGTCCTTCACTCATGTTTCCTGGTGTTGTGTATTCTGAGTCTGTCTTCAAGGCTCAGTGATTATTGTTTTGGTTTGCTTGCATTGCTTGGTTTTAGATTTTTTATTCCCTAGACTGAGGCTTGATTTCGCTTGCTGAATTGGATGTATTTTTGTTTCTGTTGCTGACTTGGACCGCCTGATTTCTTTTTTAAGAATTTAACACATTTGCAAATAGTTTGTTCTGTGTCAGTGTGAATCTGACAAATTTATTGTATTAGTTTTTTACAATAATTTTCACACTACCATGTCTACTTCTTCAAAACTCTTCACACTGTGAGCTTTACAAACACACACCCTGAACACATCATTTAACTTTCTGTGCAAAATGCAATAAAACCACTAAAACACTTCACACTTCACACACAAAAGTGACTCCTTAAGCAATTAAAAACTACAGCATTTAAGATTTACAGCACTTTAGCAGACGCCTATCCAGAGCAACTTATACTATGTTGTAGGATTCAACAAAGTATTAAAAATAAAGATTTTATTTAAGGTAATGTTAATTTGTGTAATTACCTTGAGCCCCTGGAAACGAGGGAGATTTTGTAGAAAATGGTTGCAATTCCTAAACGCTATATAGGATATTTTGTTCAACCTCGAATAAAACTGAAAGTCTCCACTTCAATTGCATCTCGGTTGTTTCCATTTCAAACTAATGTGGTGGCATGCAGAGCCCAAATCATAAAAATTGTGTCACTGTCCAAATATTTCTGGGCCTAACTGTTTAAAATCAACAACTGTAATTAAACCAAGTTACCGCTGACTAAGTTTTATACTTTGACGAAAATGGTTTAGAGAAAACGAAAGTTCATAGACATATTTTTTTTTCATAGATACACGCGAGTTTTTACCCTTGAGGGCAAGACAAATATAAATAGTAAAGGGCAATGAACTCGCTTAGATACTTTGAAGAGGTGTGTTCAGATGATGTTTGAAGACAGCAAAGAACTTCGCAAGAGGAAGTCGGTTCCACCACCGAGGAGCCAGCACTGCAAAGAGTCTTGATGCTTGTCTTCCTCTTCTTTTAAGTAGAGGTGGTTCCACAAGCAGCGTGTTGATGCCTGGAGAGTGACGAGAATTGACACATTGTTTAATCAGTGCTGATAAGGAGATGCTGTTCCAGTTTTGGCCTTAAAGGGAAGTGTTAAGGATTTGAACCTGATGCGAGCAGCCACGGCAGCTAGTGCAGGTTCCGCAGTAGAGGTGTGGTGTGCGAGAATTTAGAAACACTGAAGATAAGTCTCTTGTGCCGCATTGTGGATCAATCAGTGTTTCTAAGTCATATATATATATATATATACACACATATATACATACATATACACACACATATAAATAATAATAATGCAATAGATTAAGCCACAAAAAATGTCCAGTCTCACTGTTAGTCAAAAACCATGGAATAAAAATGAGTTTTAAGGTTTTAAGATGAGATTTGATGTGATGAGGCAGTTCATTCCACAACCTGGGAGCCAGTACTGAGAACACTCTGTCCCCCCTATTCTTAAGCCGTGCCCTTGGCAACTGGTCTGAAGATCTCAGAGATCTCAAGGGAGTTAAGATTTTAAAAGACGGGCAATGTAAGATGATGCCAAAACTCAATTCTTCTCTGAACAGGGAGCCAGTGCAAAGCGGCAAGAATAGGAGAGATATGATCTCGCTTACAAGAGCCTGTAAGGAGACGAGCAGCAGCATTTTGGATGAGTGGTAATCGTGATAATGAGCCCTGGTTAATGCCCGCATACAGAGCATTACAATAGTCAAGGCGCGTTGTGATAAAAGCATGGACAACCCTTCCGAAAACACTGAAAGATAAAAATGGCTTTATTTTAGAGAGGACCCTTAATTGAAAGAAACCTGCCTTAACAACTGCATTTACCTGGGCATCTAGTTTCAAACAATTAATTTAAAACCAAGATTCATCACAATCGATTTGACAAATGGTTCCAGAATGGCTAGGCCCAGATCACGAACATCAGGAGCACCACTGGGACTGAATATAATGACCTCAGTTTTATTTTCATTTAAATTTAAGAAATTTGATGCCATCCAGGCTTTGATGTCCTTAAAACACTCCAAAAAGATTATTCCTTTTAAGAGGCAAATAAATCTGCAAGTCATCTGCATAAAAATGATACCCAATACGGTATCTTTTAAAAATAGAACCGAGGGGAAGCAAAAGAAGAGAAAAAAGAATGGGTCCCAACATTGAGCCTTGGGGGACACCACATGTCAGAGGCATTGAAGATGATATCAAAGTCAAAGCCAAAGTCAATTTTATTGTCAGGCCCTGCTTATATACTGTACAGATACATAGAGAGACGAGACGACGGGCTCCAGGTTATTTGTGCAGCAAACAAACAAAGCAACAGTAGAACAGAGGAATAAATAGGGCAGTGGCACGACTAGGCACATGGGATAGACAATAAATAGTAGAAATACTAAATATACATTAAACAATATACATTTTAAAACCGTATTAAATATAATATACATTTTAAACTAGACAGGGATTTTATTTTTTTTTTTTTTATATATATATATAATTAGAGGCTAGAAATAGACATAGAGGTAAAAATTTTGTCAAGTCAGGATGCAGTATTCTTAACAGGTTGAAATTGACATTTACACTGAATGTGCAAGAGGTAGAGTTATAATAGACAGATACTATATCCCGACTATTTTCAAGTACAATGTTCAGTATATGTGCAAATATGCAAACATTTAAACAGGTGCAAATTGACATTTTACATTGATAAATGATAGGTAGAAGGTTATAATATGACAGATACTATATTCAGCTATTTATGTGTACAATGTCCAGTGTATGTGCAAACATTTGTACAGCAGCGTATAATGTTTGTGCAAATAAGTGGCAGCAGCAGTATCATAACAGTAGTTATTGTGCATCAAAAGTGACGGTGGTGTGTAGTAAAGTGCAGTGGTGCAACAGAATCAGCTTTTCACAGTCCAGGTGTGTGTGGGGAAGTGTGATGGCAGGGAGTGAGTTCAAGAGTCTGATGGCTTGTGGGAAGAAGCTATCAATGATCCTGGAGACTGAGGACCTGATGCTGCTAAAGCGGGCCTGCTGGGATGGAGTGTGAGAAGTGTGAACAGGAGGTGAACAGTCTGTGTGAAGGGTGTGGAGGGGTCGAGCACGATGCAGGAGGCCCTTCTGATGCAGCGCTTTTGTAGAAGATGTCCTGGCAGCGGGCGGAAGAGACGCCTAATGATGTTGCCAGCTGCTTTTGATTTACCTTGAAGTCATTTCTTGATATCGGCACAAGACTGTTACCGAACCAGGCAGAGATGCAGCTGGTCAGGACGCTTCTCTATGGTGCCCCTGTAGAATGCGGCGGTGGGAGGCAGGTTGGTTCGCCCAGCCGCCTCTGGTAGGAAGTGGAGACGCTGTTGGGCCTTTTTGGTGATGGAGGGGTGTGTTGTGGTCCAGGTGAGATCAGCTGAGATGGAACTCCCAGGAACTTGGTGTTTTTTACAGTCGTGAACCGTGGATGTTGAGTTGTGTGGTGGAGCTTAGTTCCTCTCAAGTCGCATTTATCTTTCTTTGTTTTGCTTTGGGGGATAAATCCCCAAGCCCAACTCTAAAATGTCTCCCAGAGAGATAAGACCTGAACCATTTTAACACAGTGCCTTTAATCCCTACACTATGTTCCAAGCAAGAGATGAGAATATCATGGTCTATTGTGTCAAAAGCAGCAGTGAGATCTAAAAGTACCAGAATAACAGAATCACCAGAGTCAGTTATTGTTAAAACAGCATTACATATTCTCAAAAGTGCAGATTCAGTACAGTGTTGTTTTCACAACTATGACGATGACGAAATCATTTCGTTGACGCCACTTTTTTTCATGACGATAACGAGACGGTGAAGAGATAAACACTGCTCTTTGATGACTAAAAACATGACGCAGATTCTGTGTGAGTTTCGCTGACTTGGTGACGCAGAATGTGATCTAAAATGTTAGTGGGGTGGTCTGTCAGACGTTTAAAATGCATGACATTTCTGCTTACTGTGCGTGTCAATTAAAACCTAAAAAGTATCTGTTGCTGCATTCTATCCTTGTTTGGTCACGCCCATCACCTGGCATGCAGCGCACAACGTGCTCAACACGTCACACTGTTGTCACTCATCACAGACAATGGACCACAATGGCGGCAGTTTCAACACAGGGGCTTGGTGGTCGCAAACGTAGAGACGACATATGGGTGTATTTTAAATATAACCCAGCAGATAATAAAACAGAGTGTATTATGAAGGAAGACGATGACAATGTGGCCACAAAGTAGGCGGAAAAAATACGACCAACCTTAAGCGGCACCTGAAGGCTCACCACAAGGATATTTTTTCGAAGGTAAGCTAGTGCTGTTAATATATCGTATAGCTTCCATGCAACGTTACAATGTTACTTCATCATCCAGTTTCGTGATAAATTTCATAGTAAGCTTATAAATTAGTAAGTTTTCCACATACTCCTGCCGCAAATGGGCTGCTAACTTCAGGCTAAAGTTAGCTTTTGTTACGCTAACGTCAGTTCATTGTGTGTGTGTTACTTTAGCAGCATGTTTAGCCATGTTTACATTCAGTGACGGTGTGGTCATCTCTTTGTATGTCTATGTTCTGTCAGCGTGTAACTTGGATATGTTGTAACAGGTCGAGTTTATGTCAGTCTAGCCTAGCCCAGTGCCACAAGACGCTCTACAGCCCTAACCATGACTCTGTGTTACACACACACACACACACACACACACACACACACACACAGTACAGAGATACATTATAATTTGGCTGCTGCTCAGAATGAAAGATCAGAAAGCTTTAGTACAGGGTCAGTTAATAAGCTATGTATTTTTGTTTTGCTTGTTTGAGACTTAAGAGAGAGAGTGAGAGTTAAGACCATTCTATTTTCTTAACATGGTAGTATTTTGAGTATTTTTCATAGTATTTTAAGTATTTTTATGGTATACCTACATTTGATTGTTTTGTATTCTTACAACTTATAACTTACAACCTACCTCACTGTACCTCAGGAATCTTTAATTCTTTTATTACATTGTTTGCACAAGTTAAAGATAGAGTGGGGTTGTATGATGTCTGTTTTTACAAATAATATGCATCTTAATTGCACTGGCAGACAAGGCCAAGTTGAGCATATGTGTTCCTCATCCATCACTCATATTTTGGGCATGTGTATGTTCATTGTACTTTAGCAAATTCTGAGAAATAAAGCCACAATTGTTGAAGTAGAATGTTTTTGTTTCTGGCTTTTTTGGAGAAATGAACATTGATTCCACTGTTACCACTTTATCTGTGTGTAATGCACAATCATTAGATCAGAAAGTATTTGCAGTTGGGTGGAAACCTTATATGTCTAAAACCATTCCTTTATTATTGTAATTATTGGTGAAAATAGCTGATCTGCAAGCTCACAATGTGTTGAACTTATAGATCTGCTGCTATTTTCACAACTTATGTGTGACACTGCCCAGCAGCAATCTCCAATACTTATTGACCTAAATTAATTTGTTAAAAGACTATACTTCTTTTTTCCTTTTTTTGACTAAAACTAGACTAAAACTATCACATATAGAAGTGACTAAAATTTGACTAAAACTAATAAGCATTTTAGTCCAAAAGACTAAGACTAAGACTAAATCTAAGATGGTTGTCAAAAACAACACTGATTCAGTACTATGGATTGTTTTAAAACCGGACTGGAACACTTCAAGAATACTATGGGCATCTAAAAAAGATAGTAACTGTAAAAGAATCGCCTTTTCCAAAATTTTAGACATGAAAGGTAGTTTGGAAATCAGGTGATAATTTGAAAGCACAGAGGTGTCCAAGTTTGGCTTTTTAATAAGTGGCTGGATCACTGCTTTCTTAAAATAGGATGGTACAGTACTAGAGGCAAGACTGCTATTAACGATTGTTTGAATGCTAGGTCCAATTGTGTCCCACACCTCTATAAACAAATGAGGTGGGACAATATCAGTGGGACAGGCTGAGGCCTTCAGTAGTGCCATAATAGATAGTGCCAGGGCCAGATGAGCTGAGAGCTGGGATACTTGCTTTTATAGAGGCAATCTTTTCTACAAAAAAATTGAGAAATTTCTCACAGACCTCTAAAGATGCTTCATTGTAGACTGCGTGGGAAGTATTAAGAACAGAATTGATTGTATTAAAAAGGAGACGTGAATCAGAAGAATTCATTGCCAGGCTGTACCTGAAATCCTAAAGCTGGAGAGAGTATCCAGGAGGATCTGATGGTTAACCATGTCAAAAGCTACAGACAGGTCCAAAAGTATCAGCACTAGGACAGGTGCTTCTTTCAGCTGCTCTTAGTTCTCTTTGGTTGCTTCTCAGGGACTCTGACAGCCACAAGGTCGGAGGGGAAGCACGCTTTGGTCTGGAAGACAGTGGACAGAGCTGATTAATAGAGTTGTGGAGGGAAGAGAGAAAGTTATTGGTAGCAGTTTCAGTGGTTGAAGGACTTGGATTAGCACAGTCAGAGAGAGATAAGGAGGACTGGACAGTGGAGGAGAGGGAAAATAGAGAAAGAGAACTGAGATTTCTGCGGGTGGTCGTGAGGGTTACAGGAGGTTGAGAAGAAGAGGTCAGAAGACGGAATTTGAAAGACAGAAGATGATGATCAGACACATAAAGAGGAGTAGGCAGTATATTGAGCATAGGAATTGATTTGAATGATACTAGGTTGAGAGTGTTGCCTGCTTTGTGGGTCGGAGGAGAATCGCCAAGAGATAGACTGAAGGACGACTGGTGTGTATCCCTTCTCTCGGAAATTTGAAGTCACCAAGGAAAATGAGTAGAGAGTCATCATCTGGAAATGAACTCAGAAGTACATCCAGCTCATCGATGAAATTTCCTAGTGGGCCTGGAGGACGATAAAGAACAACTATGTAGAGTTTAGTTGGATATCTGATGGTAACAGAATGGAATTCAAAAGAGGAGATGTTGAGGTGGAGGAGATTAGCAGGTGTGAAACGCAGTTTACAAGATAGCCTCTGCCTGAAGTTCAATTCAATTCAATTCAAATTTATTTATATAGCGCTCTTAACAACAGTCATTGTCACAAAGCACTTTACATATAACCGGCCTAAACCCCCCAACAAGCAAGCCTGAGGCGACAGTGGCAAGGAAAAACTCCCTCTAATAGGAAGAAACCTTGAGAGGAACCAAGACTCGGAGGGGGACCCCATCCTCCTCTGGGCGACCGGGTGCACAAACATTTAATGTATAACAAGCAATAGTTCAAGATGAGTTGTTAGTCATTTAAAGAAGCAAAGATACAAAAATAGTCCAAGGGATATTTCGAATCCCGGGTTGTTGATGGGCCATTTGCAGGACTCTCTCAGCAACATTAAGCTGAAATTAGTTCAGTATTGTGCTGCTAAGTCAGTAGACGTCCATAGGGTCCAATCCCAGTTGGTTTCATGATGATGTCCCCATGGAGTCCTGGTGCGGGTTCAGTGGGTCAGGATCAGCTCAGGAGGGTTGACAAGGTCAAGCGTCAGCTCAGGACGTCTCCGGGACTCCTGGTGAGTTCGGTTGATCAGCGTCAGCTTGGTAGGGTCGAGATGGTCAGTGTCAGCTCGGGGCATCTCCAAAGAGTCCCGGTGAGGGTTCGGTCAGCCAAGCGCCATCCCAGGATCAGCTCGGGAACAGCTCGGAAAAAGAAGAAGAGAGAGGAGAAAGTTAAGTGCCCTAACCTAACCTCCGGCAATGCTAGAGTAGCTATGGCAGCCTAGCTAAGAAGGGAGAGCTGGAAGGTAACACAGACATGAGGGCTTCCAGGGGTCTCGGCATCACACCAAACCACCGTCTGCAAACTTGAGCGATCAGCAGAGTGGTAGGATGACAGCACCAATCCCCCCTTTCACCTTTAATCTCAAATGACCATGAACCCCCAGATCTCGCCTTTAACTAAGAAAAAGGGATTTTAATAACCAAAAGACTGACTAAACAAGTAAGTCTTAAGCCTTGACTTAAAAGCAGAGATTGTTTCTGAGCTCCGAACACTAACGGGTAGTTTATTCCACAGTATGAGGAGAAGGAGAGAAGGCAAAGGCAGAGGAGAGGGCAGCTGGAGTAGCTGTGTCCTCAGGTCTGATCCAGGTTTCAGTGAAGGCCAGGAAGTGGAACGACTGGAGAGATGCCAGTCCAGTGATGAAGTCAGTCTTCTTGATGCTAGATTGGCTGTTCTATAAACAACCATGCACGATAGTAGGAGGCTGTGGAGACATAAAAGGCTGAGAGAGGTTACATATATTTCTGCCCCTCTGACAAGGAATGTATCTCCGGGATCTGTATGATATGTGAACAGGTATAGGTGTGAAGCACATTTTATAGAAAATATTTGTCAGTGATCTGGTTAGGATATGGCACAATGCTAGCCATTAGCTGTTAGCCCATGTAGCATGGATGGTTAACCCAAACTATGAAGTAAAGCGCGAAGAGGTAGGCGAACCACGCGGGTTGATATAACTCTCTAAGGATAATAAAGATTCCCACCGGAATCTGCATTCTAAGGACACACGCTCAATCAAGGAGATCCAAATAACTGGAGTCCTCACAGTTGATGCCGAAGTTAATGAGTTGGGCAAGGTTGACTCAATGACTGAGCGGTGAGCTGCGAGAAGAAGCCTCTATTTATACTTCCGACCTTGCCGACCACTTCCGGGTCCTCATGCCGGTCACGTGATTGGAGCGTATGTGACAAAATATAAGAAAAACAGGTACAGTGAAACTAACATACAATAGAACAATGGCAGTCCAAGGGTTTCAGCTAATGAAGCAAAAATTCAAACAGCTAAACTAAGCACAACAGTCTGAGTACACAACTAAGTAGCAGAGTTCAGATTAAACAACAGATGAATCACAAACTAGCTTACCAGATGTAGAATACACAGAAGCACAAAACAGCGCACACTCTCTCCCAGTATATTACTTTGTCACACAAAGTACAGCACATTCAGATATTATTCAGACCCCTTTACTTTTCCCACATTTTGGTAAATTATAGACTTATAATAGATCTAAAATAGATTTGAGTATAGTTTTCTTTAACAGAATATACACAAAATGGTCTGTAATGACAAAGTGAAGACGTTTTCAGACATTTTTTATGTTTAAATTTAAACATTTAAACATAATAGCTACATAAGTACTCACACCCTTTGCTATGACACTTAGCTCAAATTTAGCTCAGGTGCATTCGATTTCCACTGATCGTCCTCGAGATGCTTGATTGGAGACCACCTGTGGTAAATTCAGTTAATTGAACAGGATTTGGAAAGCCACAAACTTGTCTCACAGTTGACAGAGCATATCAGAGCAAAAACCAAACAATGAAGGCAAAGAAATTGACTGTAGACCTTGTGTCAAGGCACAAATCTGGGGAAGAATACAAAAATATTTCGGCAGCATTGAAGGTCCTTAAACGCACTGTGGTCTCCATTATTCATTATTCATTATTCCCTAGATCTGGACAGCCAGCCAAATAGAGTAATTGGGGAAGAAGAGCCTTGGTCAGAGAGGTGACCAAGAACCCAGTGGTCACTAAGGTGGAACTCCAGTGTTCCCCTGTGGAGATAGGAGAACCATCCAGATCAACCATAGCTAACGCACTCCACCAATAAGGCATGTATGGTAGAGTGGCCAGACGGAAGCCTCTCCTCACTAAAAGGCACATCCCAGCCCACTTGAAGTTTACGAAAAAGCACATTAAGGATTTTCAGACTGAAAAAAGGAAAATCTCTGGTCTGATGAAACCAAAATGGAACTTTTAGGCCTGAATTCCAAGAGTCATGTCTGGAGAAAAACAGGCACTGCTCATCACCTGGCTAACACCATCCATACTGTGAAGCATGGTGGTGGCAGCATCATGCTGTGGGGATTTTTTCTGTGGCAGGGACTGGGCGACTAGTCCACATAGAGGGTAAGATGACAGCAGCCAAATATAGAGAGATTCTTCAAGAAAACATGCACCAGAGTGCTCTGGAACTCAGACCAGGGCAATGATTCATCTTCCATCACGTCAATGATCCAAAGCACACAGCCAAGATAACAAAGGAGTGGCTTTAGGAGCAGTCTATGAACGTCCTTGAGTGGCCCAGCCAGAGTCTGGACTTGAATCCAATAGAACATCTCTGGAAAGTCCTAAAAATGGCTGTCTACTGATGCTGCCTATCCAACCTGACTGAGCTTGAAAGGATCTGCAGGGAAGAATGGGAGAAAATCCCCAAAAACAGGTGTGCCAAGCTTGTAGAGGTATACCCAAGAAAACTTGAGGCTGTGATAGCAGCCAAGGGTGCTTCAACAAAATATTAAGCCAATACTTATGAAACACTAGATTAACAAGTTTTTGGCAATAAAAAAAATTGCAAATCTTTCTAAAAAGTTGTTTTTGCCTTTTCATTATGGGGTACTGTGTGTAGATATTTGAGAGAGAGAAAAAACTAAAATCCAGCAGCTTGTAACAACTCTTGTAAACTCTGCAAAAACCTTATGACAGAAAACAGAGACAGAACAAAAACATTTGTATCACATTAAGAAGTCATCACAATACACAGTGTAAGTGACAGTTTTACATTATGCAGTGCCTCATATGTACACACATTTTGATTGGCTAGCAAGAGGGCAGCGTTACTTTCAACTTGAGGCACTCTGGGCGCTATGGCAAGAAATCGCCTCCACCAGCGTTTTGTTCTGCTGAAGGCGCTTAACGCTCTGAAAGCTGGAGCTCATAGGATTTGTATTAAAAATAGGCGCTGCCCCTTGCATTTTAATTCTTATCAGATCTCAAAAGGAGCACATGCAGGGGAGGGGGCAACGGTGCGCATTGCCTGCAAGTCTTCACTTTGATTAACGTGGCACAATGAGTTTTAAATAAAACCTATTTTAAAACATGGGAGAGGGTGCACCTTTACGTGTGTGTGCGTGTGTCTCATACAGGCTCGCACAATACGTGCGTTTGGCTTTCACACGTTAAATTATTTTTCCACAAAACAAAAGTCAGTGAATTCTGGCTAACTTCTCATTTAATGTATGAGCTCTCGAGTGAATATCAGACCCGTTTACTCACTTTTGTCTACTTTATTAAGGTTCATATTAGCTAGCTAGCTTTAATATTAACTAGCATTAGCCCGCCAGAGGTTTTCAAATTACACTTTACCGAACATGACGCAATGCCAACGCTTGTAAATATGCAATTGTAAATGAAGTAATCAGACCTAATCAATTGAAATATGAATTTATATTGAACAACTTACCTAGGAAAATATTTCTCTTACACGGCAGAGTCCACATCGAAGTTTCTCGACTGATGACTCATGCAGCATCACTGCGCATGCTCAATGTGTTTTTCCCTCAAGCAATGCAAAGTTACGAGTCCACTTTACACAAACTGCCTTAGTAATATACAGTACTTATACCATGTACAAAGAGGGTATTACTCACATTGTTAGTTAAATCAACAGGATAATGTGATATAAGTAAAGGACACTCAGATATTTCAAGAAAGCACAAGTGTTACATTTTACAGTGTGGAGTAAATATATTTTACATATACTTGGAAGGTGAGAGGCTCACACTGACAACTTGTCATGATTCTGGGTTTCAAGTCAAATGTAAAGGTCTGTAACTATGACACTGAATACTGCAAGATCATGTAAATACAGATGACTTCTTGAGACTGCTAGGAGCATCCCCAGACCACACTGCTATGGGGGGCAGCTTTTTCATATATTCACTGATGGATGATCTGCCATTAAGAAGAGTAAGGGAGCTTACTGTGAATGACATTCATTTGAACAACAAAACACTCCATCCATTTTTTAATACCAAAAGGATCCATACAGATTTATCTATGAAAGGCAGAGTCTCTAAACGGCTAGAAGTAGTGGGCATGAGTACCAGACTGTTGATGTTCTGCACAGCATCTTTTCATATGGATTCTGAAATGAACTGAAGTGAGTGATTATTTGTCATTGTAAATACATCACAGCACCACAACGAAATGTGACCTCTGCATTTGATCCATCCGTGAAGGAGCAGTGGGCAGCTACAAAGGGCAGCGCCCGGGGAGCAGTGCTTGGGGACGGTACCTTGCACATGAGTACCTCAATGGTAACTTTACCAGCCCTGGATTCGAACCTGCGACCTTCTGATCACGGGGAAAACACCCTACCGTTACGCCACCAACCGCCCCGACTCTCAGAAGAAGTGGTTTCTGACAATGTGCCGCAGCTAACACCCTAAGACCTCAGGCACTTCCTGAGTGTGAGTGAAAGTAAACAGACCCTAGTACCTGTCCTGCTTCAAAATGGAGCTGTGGAATGGTTAATTCAGAATGGAACAATTTTTTTCATGAGAGGACACAGCAAACATCAAGTTCATTGCAGCGTAGATTGGCTAATGTCCTGCTGATGTATAGTGTGATGCCTTGCATGGTTACAGCTTGTACACCTGCAGATTTGTTCCTGAAACTTCAGCTGAGAACAGCTGCTGCTCTGTACCCTTATTGACAGAAAGTTAATGCAGAGGCAACAACTGTGTACAGGACAGGACTAGTGAAAGCACCTTATTTAAGATAAGAACATGAACATTGTGAAGACTGTTTACGTGCTTTCTGTACTGTAAAGAGATACTCCAGACTCACATTATAAATCAATTATTAGATTGAAGAAAACAAACAGCTGTGAGCATTGAACACACAAAAGTTTATTTAGAGCGACAAACAACAGTGCTTTGTAGTCCATTACTGTTCTTCAAGCTGTTAAGGTAGACTTAAAGGAACTACAGTATATGTAAGAAACTTATGTTACATTCTTATGCAAGTAATCATAATGAAGCTGATATGTCACCAGAGATTAAGGAATCCTATTCATTTGAAATACTGATCTCACTGACAAAATTAGTAAAGCCAGAATATTTATATATATTCATATTCAATAATAAAATGTAATTTGCAGCACGTAAATCGTGTTTATGTTTTGGTTTTGTGTTTTGGCATGTAGCTCCACCCACCGCCATTGGCCAGTCACAAAGTCAGTAGCATTTCGGCATCCAGGTTGCCAGTTACCACTGAGCCGCAGTTACAAGCATTCCTTGCTATGACTCTCAAAAACGTCTTGACTAAAGCAGAAACAAAACGAAGATCAGCATAGGAGTGTGTGTGAAAGATGGAAATGGCTGAAAACGGAGAAGAAATTGAAGACAGATGCTGAAGTGGCTAATTTTCAATAATTGTGACATAGATAATAATCAAGCATTATATGACAGACGATCAACTTACAGTGTAGGACTCGTCACTTGCCAGGTTAGCTCCTTGTAGATCGACTCTTGCAGGATCTGCCAACCTATCTGGCAACCTTGAGTCTGGGAACGAGGGGGAAGGGAAATACAGAATAAAAAAGACCACCAAACATTTGTATATTTACAGATATTTTCTTCAAACCTAATGGAATACACTGTACATTTATTTGTTAAAATTTCTTTTAATGTACATTATGTCAATAGTTATGTTAATGTTCTTAGAAAGACAATAAAATGGAAGTATTATTCCTTCCTGGTTAGTTTCATTACTTAGGGGATATATATGTACTATGTACTAAGCCATAAAATGTCTCTGCAAGCCAATAAAAACCACACAGTTCTTTTTATTTCTAGTTGTTTTATCTACAGTTTCAGTAAGTCTGTACTACATAAAGCTAAAAAAAATTATTCATTTGCAGGTCTAATTGTTTAATTGTCTAATTGTTTAGCTGCTTTCCCATATGTCTTTGGGAGCTGCTGCCATGAATGCAAAACTGTATATTTATATTTACGCCTTACTATGATAAAATCACCTTGAACTGCTATCAAAACTATCCATGTTTAATATGAATGCAAATGGTGCTACTATTATGACAATGCATTTAGACATTATTTTGTTAATAGCAATCATTTCATTTTTTTCTGAAAAAGGTAAGAAATGTTCTCCATGTGTGTCTATTTCTTGTAGGTGTCTTGCTTGTGTTAATGGCTCCTACCCTTGCCACTGGTGTAAATACCGCCACATGTGTACCCATAATGTCAATGACTGCTCCTTCCAGGAGGGCCGAGTCAACATGTCTGAGGTGAGATACTCTAAAAATATACCAAACAGACGGACACTTAAACCTACTATTTTAATGGAAAAGACTTGCTCCATACAAGAATCAGTTATGCTATCTTATCTATCTATCTATCTATCTATCTATCTATCTATCTATCTATCTATCTATCTATCTATCTATCTATCTATCTATCTATCTATCTATCTATCACACACACACACACACAGATGTAAGAGTTTAAGTATTCGTAAATGTATCATGTGCAAGCACACTGCTCTAAGGAATAAATGCTATGTTTTTGCAACATTTATCCTCCAGAACAACAGAGAAAACTGGTTTATTTCATTACTCCACAGCACTATTGTGCGGTGGCTCTCATATGGAACGCCCTCATGACAAAAATGTACTTCTCTTCCAGAAACGAGTTATAGGTCAAAATGAGTCCAAATGCTCAAAAATTGCCAAAACATTAGCATTTCTTTATTTTCCATTAATCTGAAAATATTTTATTTCCATTCTATAATGTAAGAGAGTAAAAAATAAATGTAGAAAAATGCATTATTTGTTATTAAATAATTTTATTCTATATCCAGATGTATTCCAAGTGGATAAAGAATTGTTTCCACCTCCACCTACCTTATTTTTCTTCATAGTACTAAGTCATATAATGTCTCTGCATAATAAAAATTCTGAATATGAATATGAATGTGTTGATGTTCACAGTCTTGTGTAGACATCATTTTGGGGAAAATAAAATAGCTGCTTTTGGTGCTGAAGACTGTAGAGCTACTTATTTCGCACAAAAAAACTACTCAGGAATCGAAAGGAGAATTGATAAGGAATTGGATTGATATTCAGTATTAACAATGGCATTGGTATTGATCAAATCTTATCAATTCCCACCCTAATCATTACCATAAACCAGACCTCTGTGCAGCATACCCATGTCCAACTTCTAGTAACTTTGGCCTTTTGGTTTCATATCTTATATCATTTTGCAAACACATCAGATTGTTTTACTCTCATTGTAAAGAGTCAACCTACTTCTGACGTCTAAACTGATCTCAAAATTTTAGCATTTCACACTACTTTGTAAATCAGTTCAGACAATCCCACCAAATACCAACATTTTCAGCATAGCCGCTTTTTAGTTCATCCTGTAAAACATGTTAAAAAGGACTCCACACAGCATGACAAAACATTCAGTTTAATATTTAATACCAAAAGAGCAGGTGCCTTTTGTACTGTTTCGAGCTGTGAAGCTAAATAATCTTTTGGTCAGATTTCCCAGTTAAATAACAACTCATTTGAGTTGCTTCAACAAAGTCTGTCATCCACAGTATGAAAACATTTTCGTGCACAGCAATTTTTGTAGATCTTTTGCCCTACTGAGTAAAAT
Organism: Distichodus sexfasciatus; assembly: GCA_032718565.1. Taxonomy (NCBI): domain Eukaryota; kingdom Metazoa; phylum Chordata; class Actinopteri; order Characiformes; family Distichodontidae; genus Distichodus; species Distichodus sexfasciatus. The sequence continues at coordinate 777,518 of JAVGVS010000174.1, forward strand.
TGTTTAATTTATATTCAGATTGCGTTTGATTACACGCAGTCCAAGCGAACATGTTCTAGAAGAAATTTGATTGGCAGTTTTAGTGAGGCCTCAAGCTGATTCTTGTGTTCAAACTTAACTCTAGATGAAAAAGCTCCAAGGATGAACAAGATGTAAAAACCCCCTTAAACACAGAATCAGACAATTTCCATTTTCTTTGTTGTAGTGCAACCATGATTTCTATGCCTGAGCAGCCTTTGCATATAGAGCATTGTGAATTTAAGCATCTAGAAACTATGCAAATTGTATTGTGCTCTATATTTCGAAAGTCTACATAGCATGACAATTGTTAATCAAATCTGTTTCTTTTACTGATTGAAGCTACAATGACATGCTTTGATTGTGTATAGATATCTAAGATTTCTATCAGAATATGATAGTCATCTGAAAAAAGTGAGTGATTATTTGTCATTGTGAACACAGCCTAGCAAACACTACAGTGAAATATGACCTCTGCATTTGACCCATCCAAGAAGGAGCAGTGGGCAGCTGCTTCTTTTCCATTCTGGGATTCAAACCAACGACCTTCTGTTCACGGGGTGAACGCTCATGTTAGCCACACTTGGGTTTAGGCTGCTATCAACAACGGTATACAAAGGCGTAGGCATAGTTCGTGACCACTAGTTTTGTAGAAGTATGTGACAATGAGAAGTGCTTCATCACATTAGAATTTCTTACAACCACTGTGGAGAAACACTTTGTTACTGGGTATAATATATGTGTGTGTTTGTTTATCTGTACATGCTATTACTACTATCTGAGTGTCCTTAAAAGTGGTAGCATTAATCATTTTTCATCTGTAGCTTTCAGTCTCAGCTGGGATTCAGACTCCTAGTTGCCTCTTCTAAACAGGGTCTTCTATTCACTTTGCTTTGCTCCTATTAACTTTGCTTTACAGCCTAAAATAAAAACACACAGCAACTGTTTTTCTAGCCTTATTTACTCAGTGAAATTTAAAATGATATAATAGCTCAGAAAAACAAAAAAAAACTACCAAGAAAAAAAAGGCTACCAAGAGGCCAATGGTGCATATGACTGGTGTCGAGCACGTGATAGGCGTCTTGTTATGGGAAGCTGCTTGGGACTTAAAGCACTGAAAACATGCACATACATACTGGAAAACATTCACATACACACTGGAAAATGTGCACATACACATAATCTATAAGTTCCCACCACTGAACACACTGTGTACTATATCTCGTTAACACTCATTACACATATTGTCACTACTTGCATCACATCTCAAAACATCCATGCACTGTCACCATTTGTAACGTGTTTAATACTTTTAAACTGTTGCCTTGTCAACACAACTTCTTGAATTACGAGCTGAATTTAGTGGGAAGAAAGATTTAAATGGATGAGGAGAGAAGATGAAACAGGGAAAAGAGTGGATTTTCAGTGTGCCTGGAAGGTTTTTCAGTGTTACCGGAAACAAAACTGCTCAAACTATTTGTAGTATGTTTTATGGTCTGAAGCCAACCATTATGTGTTGTTGCGACCATGGATGATGTTGTTGATATTTTGGGGCATGTCTTGTGCTGTCTGGATCTTGGTCTTAATTGGCAAAGCATCGGCTTGCTTTTTTCAGATTAACCGCTGTACTTTTTTTCGTCATCATCAATGCTTTCATGTACCACCACTCCAGTGCAGTGAAATTTCTAACGAGGATCTAATGTCTAGCATAAGACACGTTTTAGAGAATACTCCCAATGCTGGTGAAATATATGTGCTGGGCAGCCTGTGCTCTATGGCAATTCGTGTACAGCGCAGGAGAGTTATCTGAAGTCCTACAGGCCATAGACCACGATATGTGTGTCACAGACAAGCTATTCATCACAGGATCTACACTGTGAGAGCTCCAAATGAGTTATGGTGTGTTCACTGCTCCTATTATTAGCGCTACTGTTCATAATAATAACGCATATTTAGTAATATAGAACTTGGTCTTATCATTTATGTGCATTTATTTACCTAGCTTTATTTATTCACAAGCACATTGATGGGAATCACAAGCTGGAGGATGGTTTTTCACAGATGTGTGGATGGGTACAGTTGTACCATTATATAGTTAGAATGCCTGACGAACAATCGGGCATCTAGTGTGCTAATACTGTTTCAAGAGGGAGTTTGTTACTTCGGGTCGCCATCTAGAGTCCGATGTGATAGGGGGACGGAGAATGTTGAAGTAGCTCGATTCATGCTGAGGACAAGGGGGTTACATAGAAGAAGCATAATTGTGGGTTGCTGAGCTAAATCACATTGTTTCCTACTTCTACAGTGAGCCTTTCTGTCAGGGATCTGGTTAGGATGTGACAACAATGCTAGTCATTAGCCGTTAGCCTGTGTAGCATGGTTGGTTAACCCAAATGCGGAGTGAGATGCGAGTAGGTAGGATAGCCACGCAAGTTGATCTAAGAACTCTCTAACGCGATGAGCAAGGATTCCCCAAGAATCTGCATTCTAATGGACACACACTCAATCGAGAAGATTAACCAAATAACTGGAGTACTCACAGTTGACGCCGAAATGAATCGGAAGGTTGGGCTGGTAGACTCAGTGACTGAGCGGCGAGCCGTGAAAAAAAGACTCCTTTTATACTTCCCGACCGCGCCGACTCATTCTGAGTCCTCGTGGCGGGTGCGTGCTCAGAGTACGTGTGACATTTTTACGTTTATGGAGAACCAAGATCTTTTTGCAAATTTGTGAGTTGCACATATTTGCCCTACATTACATTTATTTACCATGAATCCGAAGGTCGGTGAGGGAATTCCGTAATCAATGGAATAATCACGCACTAAGAAAGGAAAGATACAGGACCCCTCTAATAGTTATGGTTCAGCAGGATCATTGTTCATTTAGGACAGGATGTCACAGGTGTCAACAGTGTATTAGACTCTCTCGAACCCCAAGGTATTGCTGATAGTATAACATCTTCAGATCTTCAACTCATCAACAGTACTGTAGTTCCTGACAACACTTTTTATGTTAACAAGTCTACAATGGAAGAGATTAATTAGACAATTAATCCTTTAAGGAAGGATGGAAACTATAGGATTAACATTTTTGTAACCTTAGTTTATTTTTTAGATGCCAGATATTCAGTTCAATGAAACATATCCTGTAATTCCTCATATCCTGTAAGTCCTGGAGCAAACCTAGTGTAAGTGTCACATTCACAGTCAGTATGACATGAGGCATGTTACCAATGCAAGCCATTTTATTCAAAACTTCAACACAAAATAGGCACGAGGGCCACAAACAGAAACTCTCTTCTTTGAAAAAAAACATGCAGCACGCCACCACAGGGGGATAGTATGATCAGTGGACAGACAAGGAACACAGGAAAATAGCCAAACCTATATAGGGAAACAGAAACGAGGACCAGGATTAATCGGACTGGGACAAACAATCAGTACTGGGGGCTGAACCAAACACTAAGCAACACAGATGAGGATACTGAGAAACATAGGTTAACCAATCAGACATAATAGGGAGGCGGGGCTAGGACAAGACAGATAAAATCAGAACATTTCACGTCTGCGCCTCCTCCCTGACACTCGGATTCGCCAGAGTATTAAATCTGTGGTTTGATGTGTCCTGTCTGTTTGTTTTGGTTATGTGTTTCTGCCCTTTTAAGGTTTTTCCGCCAGTCATGTCCGGTTTGGTCCGCGTCATTGGTGACGGGTCCCCCCTTCCTTCCGTGTGTCACTTCCTCATTGGTTGTGTGGAAATATGCTGTGCTGTTTAATCAGGCCGATCCGGTAACTGTTTTGTGTGTTCTCGTCTTTGGTGTGTTTTGCTCTCTCCCGCTCTCGCTCCTCGCCAGCCTCTCGCTTCACTCCAGCTCCATGATGTGGACCGCGAGCCGGCCCTTTCGCCTGAAGACCACTGACTCCGCTGCCGATGCGTTAGTCGTCTAGCCTAGTGGCTAAGCTAACCATGAGCACTGGACTTTGTTTCTTTGGGACCTCATGGGCTGCGGGAGTATTTGTGTGTCATTAGCAGTCAATAAAAGAGCACTTGCATTCAAGATTTCTCCGCATTTGCATCATTTATTCTTTACACGCTGTGAGACATGACAGAAGAACACACCTACCCAATGGATGCAGCGGGCATTCCCCTCCCGGAGGACGAGTTTGCCATCATCCTACGACAACAAGCCGCTCAGCAGGAGCAGATCAATCAGCTCACCCGCGCACCCCACGAGGCGCTACCGTTTATCTGGAGCCCAGCGGTGCCGCTGCCCATGGCCAACAATACAGCTGCGGCTTCTTTTGCTGCTCCGCCACCTCCACCGCTGAAGACACACGCTTCTCTCCCGGAACATGCAGGTAACAGGTGCTATTGACCTGTTACCTGGCACTGCACCCCCCCGGTCCCAGGTCTATCCGTTGTCTGAGGCTGAAACCAAAGCAATGGAGGATTACGGCCTAAGACCCTGCATCGACTACCGAGGGCTCAATGCAGTCACGGTGATATACCCGCACCCCCTTCCGCTTATCCCCTCGGCGATTGAGCAGCTCCGCGGGGCCAGGCTTTTCACTAAGCTTGACCTCCAGAGTGCCTACAATCTAGTCCATATTCAGGCAGGCGACGAGTGGAAGATGGCCTTTAGCACCACCTCTGGTCACTTCCAGTACAACGTTATGCCTTTCAGACTGGCCAATGCACCGTCGTTCTTCCAGGCGTTTATGAACGACGTGTTCCGCAAGATGTTGAACCACTACATCGTGGTATATCTGGACGATATCCTAGTATATTCTCCAGATTACCCGACGCATGTTCAGCATGTCCGGACAGTCCTCTGTCGCCTGCTCCAACACGGGCTCTACGCCAAGGCCAAGAAATGAGAGTTCCACCGAAGTGAGGTCGCGTTTCTTGGCTACACCATTGGGCCGCAAGGGGTAGGGATGGATGAGAAGAAGGTGGCAGCCGTAACTGAGTGGCCTGAGCCCACCACGGTCAAGGAGAGCACCGCACTCTGGAATACATACGACAGGCTAAGAGACTCAACCTGAGACATCACGTGGGATCTGGACGGGGAGATCCCTCCGCCTGACGGTTGTCCCCCCAAAAGCGTCTTCGTGCCGGAGCCACTGCGGGCTCGAGTCGTAGAATGGGCACACACTATACCTGCTAGAGGACATCTGGGAATTTCAGGGACCTTGCGGCTCGTGCAGCAGAAGTACTGGTGGCCCGCAATGCGGCTGGACATACAGAGGGCGGTTGCCTCCTGCTCCATGTGCGTGGCCACCAAGAGCCCGAATCAGTTGCCCGCCGGAAAATTAATTGCCCTACCGATACCTAACAGACCGTGGTCTCACATCGCTGTGGACTTCGTCACGGATCTGCCGGTTTCAAAAGGGTACACCACTATCCTTGTGGTAGTGGATCGTTTCTCAAAAGGTGTTCGTTTCCTGCCTCTGGTTTCTCTTCCCTCTGCCCTGCAGATGGCTGAGTCTCTGTTCCAGCACGTGTTCCGGGTGTACGGTCTGCCAGAGGAAATCCTCTCCGACCGGGGTCCCCAGTTCATCTCTCGGGTGTGGAAGGCGTTTATGGAGAAGCTGGGGATCACCGTGTCTCTCACATCCGGCTACCATCCCCAGTCCAACGGACAAGCCGAACGCACCAATCAGGAGATGGGGAGGTTCCTCCGGGCCTACTGTCACGCCTGGCAACACGACTGGGCAGACTACTTGGTTTGGGCGGAGTACACCCAGAATTCCATCCGCCACTCCGCTACCGGCCTCACCCCCTTTCAATGTGTGCTGGGTGTGTGCTCAGCCCCCATTGTGCCCATGGGACACTTCACCCACTGAGGTCCCTCGGGTGGATGAGTGGTTCTGGAAGGCAGAGCAGGTCTGGGAGGGAGCACACAATCAGATCCAGCAGGCAGTTCACCGGTTCACCCGTCAGGTCGATCAGAGGAACCGGGCTGGCAATCGGGTTTGGCTGTCGCCCCGGGATTTGCGTCTTGGTCTCCCCTCACGTAAGCTCACACCACGATACATAGACCCATACACCATACTTGAAATTGTTAACCCTGTATCTGTTAAACTACAATTACCTGCACACATGCGTGTCTCCCGTCTTTCATGTGTCTCTCCTCAGGCCGGCAGTCCGGGGGAGACGCAGACCCAGCGCTGCCAGGGGAAATCGACATCGAGGGTTTCCCCGCCTACTGAGTCTGGTAGCTGTTAGACTCCTGGCGGCAGGGTGGTCAGCTGCAATACCTGGTGGACTGGGAGGGGTACGGCCCGGAGGAGCAGAGCTGGGTGCCGGCCCGGGACGTCCTCAGTCAGGGCTTGATCGAGGAGTTTCACCGATCCCGGCCGGATCGCCCAGCCCCACGCCCTCGGGGTTGGCCCCACCGTCGGCCGTGGCCACAGCCGGGAGCTCGGCGGCCTGGTCGGCCACGCACTCGCCCTGCGCGGACAGGTGGGGGTCCTCGCCTCCCTTCGGGAGCCGGTCCTGCGCCTCCTCCCCGACACTCGGATTCGCCAGAGTCTTAAACCTGGGGTTTGATGTGTCCTGTCTGTTTGTTTTGGTTACGTGTGTGTGCCCCTTTAATGTTTTCCCGCCAGTCACATCTGGTTTGGTCCGCGTCATTGGTGACGGGTCCCCCCTTCCTTCCGTGTGTCACTTCCTCATTGGTTGTGTGGAAATATGCTGTACTATTTAATCAGGCCGATCCGGTAACTGTTTTGTGTTTTCTCGTCTTTGGTGTGTTTTGCTCTCTCCCACTCTCGCTCCTCACCAGCCTCTCGCTTTGCTCAAGCTCTACGACGCGGACCACGAGCCGGCCCTTTCGCCTAAACACCGCTGACTCCGCTGCCGATGCGTTAGCCGTCTAGCCTAGTGGCTAAGCTAACCACAAGCGCTGGACTTTGTTTCTTCGGGACCTCACGGGCTGCGGGAGTATTTGTGTGTCGTTAGCAGTCAGTAAAAGAGCACTTGCATTCAAGATTTCTCCGCATTTGCGTCCTCTATTCTCTACATGCCGTGAGACATGACAGCACATGGAAAGATAAAAACATTTAACCAGATTTAGGCCATTCCAAAGCCCTGTGTGTTGCGGATGGCAAAGTCCATTGCTTCCTTGAATGTGTTATAACAACTGTAAATAGGCAAAAGCAAACAATTGACAAGTATTTGCTAGTGGATATTTGCCTCCACTATGTAGAAATTCCACTGAAGGCTCTGGGGAAAAAACAATTGGTGGAACTGCATTTGATCCTGTTGCAAATGCTAGCACATCCTGCAAAGTAGTGGTCCCTACTTCCTCTAATGTGAATGAAAAGAAAGATAGAAAGCAAATTTTGTGCATACGTGTAAATCATACACATTACTCAAAATCAAGACATTCATATACTATACACAAATAATCAACAGTTTAAGTAATTTATCATTAGGCAACAATTATTGACTAAGGACAAATTTATTTTAATTAACACAAAGACCCTCACTCTGGTGTTCTGTGTAGTAATTGAACTCTAAAATAGGACTACTGTTTCATGAGGTAGGCATGGAATTACATCCCAGTCTCTTTATTTAGTCACTGTAAATAGTAAGGGTGCAGAGTGATATTGATAACGTGCCACCTTAAGTAATTAAACTGTTTAACCAGTGGAACTGAAAAGTCACAATGCTGCATTCCGCATTCTCAATAAACTTGTTAACAATCATTTACTTGTTTGACCGTGACATGCTTTCTGCTATAGACAGGCACCTACATTTCAGTGAAACCTAGAGTGATTGATTGATTGAAAGAAAAGTGTATATTTGAACATCATGTCAAAAGTATTACACAAAAAAGCCCAAGGGCTTATTTCCATTCCATTTCTTCTTCTTTTTTTCCGAGCAGTTCCCGAACTGATCCTGAACTGACACTTGACCGACTGAACCCTCACCGGGACTCTATGGAGACATCATCATCTGGAACCAGATTTTTCAGACCCTGTGGACCTGAGCTGGATTAATAGTTTAATATTGAACTAATTTTAGCTTAATGTTGCTGAGTGGATCTTAGCAAGTGGCCCCAGCAATGACTCGGGATTCGAAAACGTCCCTTGGACTATTTTTCATATCTTCACTTCTTTAAAAATGATTAATTAATGATTAATCTTGAACTAAGGTTTACTTGTGTATTAAATGTTTGTGCACCCGGTTGCCCAGAGGAGGATGGAGTCTTGGTTGCTCTCAAGGTTTCTTCCTACTAGAGGGAGTTTTTCCATGCCACTGTCACCTCAGGCTTGCTTGTGAGGGGCTTTGGGCCGGTTATATGTAATTATATGTATATGAACTGAATTGGTCCTTGTGTGGAGTGGAGATGACACAATAACAGTATTGATTGTTTAGGGTTGGTGCAAAAAGGAGCTTGGCTTTGAGGCCTTCTATGACATTGATTTTTAAGCAAAACCTGAAAGAACACATTTTAAAATAACATCTGAGACATTTTGATGTTTCCTCTAGGAGTGTCCACAGATCCTGCCTTCCACACAGATCTACATCCCTGTTGGTGTAATGAAGCCCATTACACTACTTGCCCGGAATCTTCCGCAGCCCCAGTCGGGTCAAAGGAATTATGAATGTGTCTTCTACATCCAGGGAAAAGAGTATAGTGTCACCGCACTGCGCTTCAACAGCACCAGCATACAGTGCCAGAAGACCATGGTGAGTAGGTCGTTCAGAGTGTGTTCATTTATCCAAGATTCCAACGCTATTGTGGACAGGGCCTTAGTGACTCTCCACAGGGGAGGGACTGGATTCTGTGAACTTCTGACCTCTTTTTTCCTTACAATTATGAAGAAGCAGTTCATGCAAATTGTTACCATTTATTCTGTGTTAAGAATGTCAAATTGTTAACTATCTGATGAACTATCTGATTGTATGTTAACTATCTGATGTCATAATTTTTTGACACACTCAATACTCTGGACTTGTTCTCCCAGAAGCTAAGAAAGAATAAAGAGAGCTGAGATTTCTGTGAGTAGTTGAGGGCACCAGTAGGCAATGAAAGGGATGAAAGGAGAGATGGACAGTAGACGGTAGATTTTATACTGAAAATGATCTGGTGAATATTACAGTTTTTCTCAGGCGCTTAACTACTTTTTTCAAAACAGTAACCACGTTCTCAAATCAGCCTGCAGAACACTAACACATTTGGCAGAACTCCCCATTTTCCCTGCGAAACCCTCTATGTGAATCAAAACACTAAATCACTATTGCAAAACTGCATAACTCACTCAACAGTACCACACATCAGTCAAACAGGAGACACATACAAGCAATCAGTGACCACTCTCAGACAAAATACTCACTCACCACAGTAAAATTAGTACAGATACAGAGGGATCGACAAAGTACAAAAACACGTCTTTTGTGAAAGTAAAGTGGTTTTATTGGGTGTGTATGAAAATGCAAAAATCAAGAAAACAAATTGCCATGTGATATAAAAAAGGCATGTTATTTACTCTGCACGATCTCTTCCGTAGCATTGTCAAAGTCAAAGTAAACTTTATTGTCATCTCTTCTATATATTGTACAGATATACAGAGAGATGAGAAGACGTGGCTCCCGTTTACACAGTGCAACAAGAAATAGAGAACAAAGAATAGATAAGGCACATGGAATAAACAATATATAAATAAATAGGGCACAAAATATACGTTTTAGGCTAAAAGTGGAAATTGACTGACAGTTTTCAATATGATAGATTACGATATCCAGTCTATTAATAGAAGTGTATTCTTAAAAAGTCTGACTGAAATTAAAGTTTGTACAGATTTAGCAGCATTGGAGAACCATTCTGTGCAATAATTTTCAATTGTCTCTCCCTTCAGACTCCAGAAGTGGTCAAATAGTCTATATTTGAATTATAGCAAGTGAATGTTACAGACCTATTTTCCCTCTTGAATGTTTGAATAATTGACACAACACCTGAAGATGAACATGGTCAATGACAGTGGCTTTAATTTTATGGCAGAGCTCTGTCTTTGACATTGCCCACTGTTTCTTCTTCCACGTCTACGTCCACGTCCTCTCCAGTCTTGTTTCATTATGTGTTAAAAATTACGCCATTTTATTACTACTTTTATACCGTGTGAGCAACTTTTGAGTGGTTGAGAGTTCGATTTGCAGCAAGTAGTGCAACCAGTTGCAAGTTTGGCCCAATTACGTTAGTGCTTTGGGTTTTGGATTTAGCAGCTGCCGCTGTTTTGAAGTTAATTGCTTAATCAGACACTCTGATGTGATTTTGGTGCTACCAAATGATCACTGTGACTAGTGTTTTGCAAAAATCCTTTAGCAATGAAAAATGATGTGCAAGCAATGACAACATGGTTTCTGTTGTGCAGAAAAGTTTATTGATTTGCTTATATTTATTTGGAAATGACAACAACCACTAATGGCATGGTCAATGTAGTTAAGCGCCTGAGAAAAACTGAGTTGAAAACTGTCTAGGTCAGAGGAGATAAGCACTATCACAGGATGACAGAAGCATCATGACACCCCTGGCATGTATCTTTTCACATGGAAGATTGAGGTCACTGTGATGAATGAGTGAAGTGTCAATCTGAAAATCAGCACAAGAGATCATTCAGCTTGTCAATTAAGCTTCCTGGTGAGCTGGGGGATAATAGAGACCATAATGTGGAGCTTAGTTGGACAGTACCAGAATGGAATTTAAAAGATCAAATGTTGAGCTGGAAAAGACTGTGAGACACGTTACAGCATTTTCATGAGAGAATTAACCTGAACCTCCGCCTCAGAGGTTACTAAGAGACGGCAAATTCGGTGGAGAGTGTAGCTGGAGTGGTGATGGTCTAGGGTCTTATCCAGGTATCAGTGAAAGCTATGAAGTGAAGGTGAAACAGACTTACTTACTAAGGAGACACACAGTGGTAACTAATCCAGTTTTAAGGTATCACTATAACATAAAAGTATTTTTTTTCATTAACATCATTCAAACTTGGATGCAAACTTTTATGCAAAGTTAATCTTACTTTCCTATTTCCACTAACTAATATTGCTAACAGAGTTTGGAAATTGAATGTCTTGACTGATCTAGGAGTTCTAAGTGAATTGTATTTTTTGTTGTGCCATTTTTATGCTAGGATAAATATGGCACTTATTTTTTCTACTCATTTTGTAGATACATAAAGACAGTATTTGTAATTTGACATTTTTACCCTTGTCTCACAGTATGACTATGAAGGCCATGACATCAGTGATATGCCTGTGGATCTGTCAGTGCTGTGGAATGGAAACTTTGTCATTGACAACCCTTATAATATTAAAGGTACTTCTTGTTTCCTAATCTCATCTTTTTTCCTTTCTCTCATGTGCATTCACACACCAATGTAAATTTATTATTTGCTTTTTATTATATACTTTTACAGCATTTAGCAGACACTCTTACCAAGAGCAACTTTCAACTAAAATTAAACTTATCTTCTTTGGGTGTATGAGTATCTGCAGATTAACTGTGAAATCAATTATTATCAAAAAATAATCAAAAAGAATTAGGGGTCTTTATAAACTCAATTGTCTATTGTGTTTTAAGAAATAATGCTATTTCTGTCAGGGGCCGGTCTGCCCCTTAGCGGAGCAGACAGGAGGTGGCGCTGTGTCCCGTTTTGCTTCTTTTGTTTTTGTCTCTGTCTCGTCTTGGCCCCGTTTCCTCTGTTTGTGTTATGAGTTTCCTGTGTTTTAGTTCGGCCCCTTGTTTATGTCTGTGCATATAAGTTTGAGTTTGTCAGTCGGTTGTTGTCAGTTCACCCTCATTATCACCACTTTCTGTCTGCTCCGGCCAAGAAGCCTGCCAACACCGACCGGGCTAATCGCTAACCGGGCTAGCCGCTAGGCTACTTCGAGGCTAACCACTACGCTACCAGGGAGGACTGGGTCCCATTTCCAGCCAGTGGACTTGAGGAGCGCGATCCGGTTTGGCTTGGCTGTGCTGCACTTTGTCTGTTTGTGTTTTTTGGGACTTAGTAAACTACTCACCGTGAACTCCTGCATTTGCGTCCTACCTTGCCTTGCGAGCGGGAACATGACAATTTCATGCAAGCAATTTCCAAGAAACATTTTATTTAAAGCCGTGGAATGCTCAGTTCAGAGAACAGCATAGACTAGTTCTAAATGGAAGAGAAAGAGAAGTGGGAAGGATAACGTCAGGTTGGTCAGCACATCCTTAAATTAAATTTTCAGCTTTATTAAATTTTGTTAAACATACTAGGATGTCTGGCCTTGTAATTTGATAAAACACCTTCTGCAAAGACTGTTTTTCCCACACACAACAATGGGTTTAGTAATTAATGACACTTTGGACATCGGAATCATGGTCCACCATTTGTTTATGAACTTTTCAAACCTGATATCGTGGCTGAGATGTGGATGAAGACAAAGGATGTGACTGCACATCAAACAAGCCAGTTGACTTCACTGGGACACACAGCTCCACTCCATCATTAACTCTGCTGTTGACGTGGTGCTGTGACTTATCTCCTACAATGATGAGACAGACTACATTGAGGAGTTGGAGAACCTGACCTGATAATTTGGTGCCAGCAGAACAGCTTTCAACTGAATGTCCGCAAGTAGCTGGTGGTGGATTTCAGCAGGAGACAGCAGTGGTTCTACACCCCTCCTCTGTCCCTCATCCCCCACAATATCTCTGCGCCCCCACTTTGTTCTTGGCTACTGGATCTATTCTTGGCTCTTTACTTGTCACAATCTATATTATATGGACAAAATTATTGGGATGCCTGACCATTGCTTTGGATGGCTTTCCTCTTGATTTGAAGCATAGCATTGTCCAAAATGTCTTGGTATGCTGAGATGTTGATAGGCCTTCACTGGAAAGAAGGGGCCTAGCACAAACTCTGAAAAACAGCCCCACATCATTATACCTCCTCTACCAGACCTCACAGTTGGCACAATACAGTAAAGTGACATTCTTCTGGCATCTGACTGGCAACCCAGACTTGCCATCTGACTGCCAAACAGAGCAGCGTGATTTGTCACTCCAGAGAACATGTTTCTACTGCTCCACAGTTCAGTGGCGGTTTGTGTTACACCACTTCACCCCACGTCTGTCATTGGACTTGGTTATGTGAGGCTTGCAGGCAGCTGTTTGGCCCATGACAGTTTTTGTGCTTACATTAATGCTATGGAATCAGCAGAGTTTTGGAGACAAGGTACACACCATGGACCTTAGCCGTCATTGACTCTGTTCTGTAACTACATGGTCTTCTGTTTTTGTGGCTGAGTAGCTGTTGTTCCTAAATGCTTCCTCTTGCCAATAATACCACTTACAGTTTACCATAGAATATCCAGCAGGGAGGAAATTTTATGAACCGTGTGGCTGCAAAGGTATCATCCAATCACAGTATCAAGCCTAGGCTAGGTACTTGATTTTATTCACCTGTGGCACCTGAGTCTGATTAAAACACCTGCATTTGATAATTAAGAGGTGTGCCCCAGTACATTTGTCCTGTTCTCTAACTGTATGTTTGTGCCTGTATGTTTTTAATGTGATTTTTCTTTGAATAACTGAAGCTGTCCTCTTTTATCTCTCATTAGCGCACCTATATAAGTGCTATGCCATGAGAGACAGCTGTGGCAAGTGCCTGAAGGCAAACCCACACTTTGACTGCGGCTGGTGTGTGCAAGAGAAGAAGTGCTCCCTTAAAGAAGAGTGTGCTCCAGTAGAAAGCACTTGGATGCATCCCAGTGCTGTCAAAAGCAGATGTACACATCCTAAAATTACCAAGGTGAAACCGTTAAATCACGCACAATTGAATGACCTATGAATTAGACGCAGAGTACCTTTACATACCTTTGAACAACTTCCTTTGGGATGAATAAAGTTTTCAGATTCTGATGCTGATTCTGACATACAGTTAATGCCAAAATTATTAGCCCCCAAGGAATTAAGGAACATTTTCCCCCCAAAAAATTCTCCCCAATGTTTGCGTCATTCATAAAACTATACATCATTGCACATTCATCATTGTTATTTGGTAGTATTTAGTACATTTTGGAATGTAAAATAAATATTTATGCATTAAAGTAATAAAAGTATGGGATTAAAGTTCTCAGTCGCTACGACTAATTTCCGACCACTGGACACTGGATAAAATGAGCTGCTTTTGGCATATCTTGGAGAGAACTATATTTCCAACAATTCCCTGCACGCCACTCAAAGCCGTGTCACAATAAAGTGATGGACGCACGTTCCGGAATAAACTCTGAAAATCTCAATAAATGGCTGTATTGTGAGTAGAATGCTGGTTGTTGTGGTTAGTTACCAGCTGAAACATGAGTTTGGTCTGTAATAAAGGGGGAGATTTGAAAAATTTTATTTATGCGTCTTTACGCATTTACTTTTGTTTTTGTGCACGCACCTAAGTTATAGGCACTTCTTTAGTCTAGTTTTGAGAAAATCTTAGCTTTTTGCAGCTGTTCTAATGAGGTGGTGATAAGTGGAAGCAGGTAACTATAAGGGACAGTAACTTTGTTCAAGGTTCTGTAATCTATACATGGCTTGAGCCCTCCGTCTTTCTTTTTTTAATAAAAAAAGAATCCTGATGCCACTGGGGAAGTGGAAGGATTTTGGAAAATATCTGTAAAGTCTTGATAAGAGTCTGGTGTCCGAAAATCCTTAATTGCATTTGGGCTTTCCACTGCTGTCGTTCGCTCGCACGCTTATGGTTCCTGGGAACTTGCTCTTCCATTGGGTAATATTTTGATAGTGGCATAATCTTGTATAAGGGCTACTTTTAATTATTACCATAACAAATTAAAAATTTAAGACAAACAGTCTGCAATAATGCATAAGTACATTTCATGCATAAAGACACAACCATGTATTATAGCTTTGTCACATTCCATAGTGCAGGAGGAGTTCCAGATCAATCTCTCACATTCATTCCTCTAAATACTGAATCACCATAGATTCATGACCTTGCTATTAATGTAACTGGACCTAAGAACTACAGTTCTTTCAAATGTGAACCATAGGTGGCAAATCATTGTCATCTTAACATTTGTGTGTGTGTTAAGATTTACTGATTCTAATGAATCTTGTTTGCTTTCTATTGTACAGTTGTTTCCAGAGACAGGGCCTAGACAGGGTGGAACCAGGCTCACAATCATTGGGGAGAACCTGGGGCTACAGTTCAGAGACATCCAGACAGGAGTCAAATTGGGAAAGGTTCTGTGCATTCCTATTGAATCGGAGTATGTGAGTGCTGAGAGGTGAGCTTTCACTTAATCATGCTTTTCTTTTTATTGCAACCATTTTCCTAAGTCTATAATATTTTTAAACACATATTTTATAAGATAAAAGATATACTGGTGGTGCGGTGGTTAGCGCTGCCGCCTCACAGCGAGAAGGTCCTGGGTTCGAACCCCGGGGACTGCCTTAGGGCCGTTCTGTGTGGAGTTTTCAAGCTCTCCCCGTGTTTGCGTGGGTTTTCTCCGGGTGCTCCGGTTTCCTCCCACAGTCCAAAGGCATGCAATATAGGTTAATTGGCGACTCTAAATTGGCCCCATAAGGTGTGAATGTGAATGTGCTTGTGTGAGTGTGTGTGCCCTGCAGTATGTTGGCACCTGCCCAGGGTTGGTCCCTGCCTTGTGCCCATAAGTTCCTGGGATAGGCTCCGGTCCCCCCGCAACCCCAATTGGGATTCAGCGGATAATGAATGAATGAATGGAGATATACTGCTCCACCATCATTGCGACAAATGGGAATTTATTAATACTTGCAAATTAAAGCAGTATGGAACTGTTTTGACTCTTCTTTGTTTTTACAGAATTGTTTGCCAGCTGAATGATGCCTCAGGGTACCGTGTGCAGGAAGCCCAGGTAGAAGTATGTGTGAGGGACTGTACGGCAGACTACAGAGCACTGTCACCTCGAGCCTTTACTTTTGTGGTAAGCAGCAGATCATTTGGAACTGATATTTACAAATGAATGCAATATTACAAAAATGCAATCTCCAGAACTTTGCCAATCACTAAATATTTTTAAGATAAGGTTCTGTTAGTAAATGATTTGCTATTAAGTAGGGATGCACCGATCGATCGACCAGCGATCGGAATTGGCTGATTTTTGGCCTGATCGGCCTGATTGGTGATCGGCCGATCACTCACACGTATTGCCGATTTCAAACCGATCTTGCGCATACGCATTACTTGCAGCACAGCCACGCGCGCATTCAGGCAGTGTTCACATGTACGCGCAACGGAGGCGTTTCTCATTCACTTTGAATGGGGTGACATCGTGCGGCGACGAAATGAATTTTGGGTGCGTGAGTATGGCGTCACATCAATGCCAAAACTAGAGCGCGCAAAATGGCTTGCCACAAAAAATTTGCGGGTGTAAATTTCAAAGTTGCGCGCGCAAATGTGAAACTCGAGAGCACAAAATTAAGAATCGAGTGCGCAGTTGTGATAATATTGCGCGCGAACTGTATTTTTCTTCTCGCAAATGTCTTTTTTCCTCTCGATGTGTTAAATGTTCTCGCGCGCGAAGTAGATTACCAAGGAGCGGCTTTTTTGCTCGAGTGAGATTTCTCTACACACGTTTGAAAGGGGGTGAGTTTTGGTAGCTTCTGCCTGGGAATCCTATTGGCCGATGACTTCTGGTCTTGTGATTGACTGCGCACTACAGACAGTTTTTACAGAAAAACCAAAGATGACGTAGAAAGAGGAACGGCGACAGGTAGATTAAACCTAAGTTATAGTTTATCAACCTTATAATTATAATTTAATAGTAAGGTCTTACACATTTAATAAGCACGCAATCAATGGCTCCCCTTGCACACTTGTCTGTTCCCAATTCAACCTAAACACAAGTCAATCACAAGATGATCACTAGATGATCAGTCGAGTCACCGGAGTTGTTACATTTTACAAGTTACATTTTATTTATTTAAATTTGTAAAGAAAATTTGTTATGAAAATAAAGCATTATAGTAAAGAAAATTAGATTTTTGTTTGTATTTGCTGTAGAGCTGCCACTATTTTATGTCACTATTATAAAAGTAACTAGTAAACAGAGAAAGTAACTACCACGTTACATTAGAAAAGTTGAAACCCATTTTTTTGTGTCGATGTCGTCGACTACTCGCAGCAGCTCTAATTTTCTGTTATCTGGGAAAAAAAAAAAAAAATTCGGTATCGGAAAAATCAGTATCGGCCGATCACACAAAAAAATCGGTAATCAGAATCGGCCAAGAAAATTGCAATTGGTGCATCCCTATTATTAAGTACTGTGTTTCTTTATTAGTGAAAGTTAACAAAATAAATTAAAAGAACAAAAAAAAAGTAGCATCTACTTCAAAAAGATTTAATGAAATCATCATTTTTCCAAGTTTAAAAACCAGGTTTAGTAAACCTTTTTCTTCTCAAAAAGGCATAATTTTAATTAAAAATATTTTCTACATTTATATATAACAAAATTACTTTTCATGTCAAAATTACCTTTTTGTCATGTCCACCACTGCAGACGCCGTTCTTCACCCAGGTTCAGCCATTGCAGGGACCGCTCTCTGGGGGCTCCACAATCACCATTGAGGGCAACCACCTCAACGCTGGAAGCTCACTGACTGTTCACATTGGTCGTCATCTTTGTGAATTTAAGAAGTGAGTGTCTGTCAGCTTGTCTTAAAGCGAGGAGCAGTGCTTGCGGACGGTACCTTGCTCATGAGTACCTCAGTGGTACCTGTTCCAGGCTGAGATTTGAACCGGCGAGCTTTTGAGTACAAAACAAAACTCTCAGGAATCTTCAAAAGACACAAAGCGCGTCGGCACCGGGAGGGTAGTGTGAGGGTGGACCGACAGAAGACACAGGGAAAACTGAGCTTATAAAGGGGAAAAGAAACAATGAGCAGGATTAATCAGACAAGGGGAAACCAATCAGAAAACAAGCATGATTAACCAATGAAGGGAGAACCAATAGAAACAGGGGGCTGGGCAGAAACAGACAAGAACCAGGTGGGATAACTAATGAACCTTGATCTACCAATAGGACACACTGGGAAGGTGGGACAAGGACTTGACAGACAGGGAGCACACATGACACAACTCAACACATCAAAAACCTAACAATTGCAGCATCTGCTGGCCACTTAGCAATGTCACAGGAGGCCTGTTATGGCCAAAGTCCAGGGGAGTCATGACATCCTGTGAGCAGAAGGTCCTCAGTTTGTATCCTAGATCAGTAAAGGTACCACTGAGGTACTCACGAACAAGGCATCATCCCCGAGCAGCACCCATGTTAGCTGCCCACTGCTCCGTCACAGATGGGTCAAATGCAAAGGTCACATTTCGTTGTGGTGCACTGTGTGCTATGCTGTGGTGTACTCACAGTGACACATAACTCACTCACTTTATTTTAATGGGCTTGTGGAAAGCTGTCTTTAGTGTTTAGTAGTAATTGATTATCTGATAATATCCCTAGACGGAGCTCTACAGAAATTGTCTGCGTGACTCCGGCTGGGGTGAACTCGGGAAGCACTCCAGTCATGGTGGACATTGATGCTGCAGAGTTGAGGAACCCTGAAGTGAACTTCAGTTACACAGACGATCCTACGATTCTGCACATTGAGCCAGACTGGAGTATTGCCAGGTAGACCATGCATTTTGATCTTTTCCATGCATTCACATTTTTCTTGCCTTGTCTTCTTGCACTAAATTATCTTAGTTTTTACATTTTATTTGCATCATTGAAATTTTTTTTGCTTCATTCTATCAAAGCAAAATTTATAGTTCTTTGAAATGGTGAAATGGCCTGTACAACGGCCTGTGTGGTTGTACAGGCAGTTGCACCATTTCAGCGGCCTGTACAATCATACAAAGAAGCTTGGAATGGAATACATATTCAGAATGTTCTCTGCAGTTCCTTTTTAGGATCTTTAGGTGAACATTTGGATCCACAAAAGATTTGAAACTTTAACACCATCAGCACACACTTTTGATACTTTTCAATACTTTTTGATACTCGGCTAACCAGATGGCCAGTGTACACCTGTCAAATGATCGGTTGGATTTTAGATGTACCATTAGGTACATAAGAATTTGGACAATGGCGCAATTTTGAAAATTTTGACAAACGAACACAAATTAAGCAAACAAATATGGATTTTGTACATTAATTTAAGGGGTTTAACAAATATTCGCATTAAGCTCTCAGAGGTTAGAGCCATTTTTACAGAGCCTCTCATTGTTAGACACCAAAACTAATCAAACAGGTGAATGACAAGCAGTGTCATGGCCAGATGTGACTTGTTCCTTCATTATTTCATAGCAAACCAGGTAGATAAAAGGTCTGGAGTTGATTCAAAGCAGTGAACTGCATTAAGTACCTGTCCTCTCGAGTTCAAAATGAGTTTGTGCAAGTGAAGAAGACCATCTGAAAAAAACAAAATAAATCTATTAGAGAGGCAGCTAAAACTTCAAAATAACAATTTGGCATATACATAAAAAGAGAGAACACACAGGTGAGCTCAGCACCACCAAAAGAAGACAGCTATAAATAGAATTATCACAGAATTCTTTCCTTGGTGATGAAAAAATTATTTGTAACGATAGCTAATATATTTGTATTTTTCAGTTCATGTTTAATTTTTCACAGAATTCCAACTTCAGAACCTTCAGTGTTCAGTAGAGATCTACTGAAATACAGTGACCGGCCATTACATTGTCTACGTCACCACATCATTTCATAAAGAAATACTACTAGTGACTCTAAATCAATGGGATAACATTGGTGCTAGTGCTAAGTGCTAAAATAATCCAATGTTGCAAAAATTCTTTTTACAATAACAATCATATGCTTACAACTTAAAAATTGATAAAACTGAAATGAGCAGAATGTGTGTGTTATATAATGCAAGTGGGCGTAACGTTGGAAAAACAGCAGTCAGTGTTCCATGTTCCATCTCTTTAGGGTTCTTAAACAATACATTTTATTAGGAAGCTTTTGAATGTATGTGTCATGTGGGCGCCGTGCAGCCAAAAAAAAAAGAAAAATGGAGGACGACAAAGTAACGGAGGAACAGGTGGCTTTAATAAATTCAGGCTCAAACACGGTAAATCATGAAAAAAGATTAACGTGATGGTCTCGTGCCCCCGCTGTGCCGATTAGCTCTCTTGCCCTCGGAGATCTCGAATACAGGAACCACATGTAGCAATCCTCAGTCCCAGCTGCTGGGAATTCCAGAAAGGATCCTAACCATTTCTCACATGAGAAAGTCCAGGGCGAACGTCGCCAAATATGCACTCACCAGTGGGCAGCTCGAGCCTGGAGCCGTGGAGACAAAAACAGTCTGGGAAACAGAAAAACAAATAGAAAATCCAAACAGGCAAAACTCCACATAGACACGCTCCAACATGACCACACGACACCAAGTATGAGGGAGAAGAACTCAAATACTTACCAGATCGGCTGGGTTTGAATAACCAAAACAAAACGAGCTAATAACCTAATAAACAAACTGCAAAACGCGAACGAAATCAGACACAGCTGAAAGAACTTAGAGCGAAAGTAAACCCGCGATCTATTTCACCGGTGAACTACTAAGAATAGGGGGAGTGCACAGCTACGCAAAACCTGACGTGAGCTATTACACACGAAGAGAGTACACTGAAAACGTGATCCCCAAGGCAGACTTACCTCCCAGGCTCAGAACTCCGGGGACCGTGAACGTGGTAGTATGTCTCTTAAAAATAAACAATAGAACAGTTAAATTTAGATGATTTTTTTTCTGTTTTATTGAAAGCATTCAATGCCTATTTGCCTATTGAAACTGAATCTGCAGGACTGTGAAGTGGGTTTGCTCATTGCTCACAAACCCTTCTTCTGGTAGAATTTGTATCTCAGAAATCACCTTATGCACAGCATATAGAATTAGGATTGAACATTCATATGGAATTCATGTAGTCTTGTAGTACTCAAGGCCGGTCTCAAGACCAGTTTTTAAAAGTCTTGGTCTTGTCTCGGACCCCACCGTATTTGTACTCAGTCTTGTCATGGACTCAGGATTTTATTTGGAGACCAGCCGAGACCACAACTCTGAGAATATTACTATTAAAACTCTTTGAGACCGACGCAGGCGTTTTGCATTGTTTATTATTTAGTGTTTTAATAAATCACAAGACTTTGAATTTACCAGACATTATATTCATTCCTCTGTATGTGAAATTATTTAGTAATTCCGTGTACAAGAACTAAAGTAAAAATGCATTTCACCAAATCACTCGCTTTCACTAATTATATTATTCTTGAGGAGTCTTGGGGAGTGTTCTGCCACTGTGGTTTGTTGACTTTAACATATGATGTGATCAGTTTGGATAACTGCCTCCAGTGAAGTGATTTCCTCATTATAGATATGTAAGAGAGAAATATTGAATAAACATCTGTTGCTTAGGATTTGCACATTCCACTTATTTGTCATGTGATATAAAACGTGCATTGGTCTATGGAGATAGATTAGAGATAGATTATTGTCAAAATTAACGAATAAATATCACACCATTCACAAATATATTTCTTGATTCAGCAACAAATATAGCAAGATTCACAAAGATAACTTATGACTTACAAATAAATGTAACACCATTCACAAATGCATTTCTTGACTCAAAAAAATGTTACATGATGCACAAATGTTAGTGCAGTTACCCCTACATTTATTTGTGGATTTTTGACAACTCCCTGACGGCACTCGATGCACAAATGTGTTTTTTCAAAAGGTAGCCAATCATATGTCTCCAAAGTTTACAGCCCATCACATCATCTGAAGTTCGAGAGTATGATTTAATGTAGTCAACATTGCGCTACATTTGCGCATTGTAGTGGTCTTTTGGAGGGAATTGTACGGAGCCACTTAAAGGTCAGGGGAAAAAAATTAAGGATGGAAAAATATTTTTTAAAAATATAGTTTGTGTTCCTATACAGTTGCAATAGTACTACTGGCTCACTTGCTCTTTGCCGCAGTGTGACGGCATGGATCAACTTAATGAACTTTACTTTGAACTTGGCATTAAATATGCAGATATTGTTCTGCTACTTAATGATAAGCATGGGTATGTCATTAGTGAGAGTAAACTACAGCGAATTCTTCGAATGAGAGGACTCTCCAAAATAAAGAATTATTGTAATCTGCAGGATATGATTGATTTCATTCATGAACAGTTATTACACTCTGGACAATTGCATGGATATAGATGGATGTATTATAAATACAGAGAACATGGATTGCGCGTGAGAAAAGAAGATGTCCGTTTAATTGTCAAAGAACTGGATCCAAGAGGGGTTGCGCTGCAGAAAAGATGTCTACATAGACGCAGTTATTTCTCAAAAGGGGCAGATTTCATTTGCCATATTGACTCTTGCAATAAGCTGAAACCTTTTGCCATTTCTATCAATGGCTGCATCGATGGTTTTTCCAGGAATATGATCTGGCTGAACGCCTATACCACCAGCAGAGATCCCAAGGTAATCGGGGTTATTATGTTGAAGCTATGCAGCATCTAAAAGGATGTCTTCAACTTGTAGTGGGGGAGGACCTTGGTACAGAGAACGCACTTGTGCTGGACTTTCAACGTCTGCTTCGGCCCAACCAACCCCACAGTATAGACAGCTATGTGGAGAGGGCGAGTACAGCGAATCAAAGGATAGAAACCTGGTGGGGATGTCTGCGCAAGGAGTGCTCAGAGTTTTGGATAGCATTGTGGCAGTGGCAGACCCAGCATCATGTATGCATTACCTGACCTTTATGGAACCAGAGACTATCTCTCACCTGTTGATGATAATGATCTTCATCTGTGCAGAACTGCATGCACCTTTCGGCAAAGCATTCCATGACATGAACAAAGACATGAATGACGTGTAACATGATCATGGCCGAATCACGCCTGGTATTTCCAATAGAACCATATGAAGCAGTGGACTTCTACACATATTTGAGAAATGCTATTTTTGCTTATACACTGCCCTCCATAATTATTGGCACCCCTGGTTAAGATGTGTTCTGTAGCTTCTAATAAATTCAGTTGTTTTTCTAAATAATATAGGACCACAATGAAAAAAAGAGGAAAATCCAACCTTTAATTCAAGTGCATTTATTCAGTGGGAAAAAAATCCCAAATTAAGAAATAATTATTTTACATCAAATCATGTGTGCCACAATTATTAGCACCCCTGATGTTAATACTTTGTACAACCCCCTTTTGCCAACAAAACAGCACTTAATCTTCTCCTATAATGTTTCACAAGATGGGAGAATACAGAAAGAGGGATCTTCGACCATTCCTCTTTGCACAATCTCTCAATCATCCAGCGACCTGGGTCCTCTCCTCTGCACTCTCCTCTTCAGCTCACTCCACAGATTTTCAATGGGGTTGAGGTCTGGGGACTGAGATGGCCATGGGAGGAGCTTGATTCTGTGTCTGGTGAACCATTTCTGTGTAGATCTGGCTACATGTTTAGGGTCATTATCTTGCTGAAAGACCCAGTGACGACCCATCTTCAGCTTTCGGGCAGAGGCCACCAGATTTAGATTTAAAATGTCCTGGTATTTCAAAGCATTCATGATGCCATGCACCCTAACAAGGTTCCCAGGGCCTCTGGAAGAGAAACAGGCCCACAGCATCACCGATCCTCCCGCATACTTCACAGTGGGCATGAGGTGCTTTTCTGCATACTCATCTTTTGTGTTCCGCCAGACCCACTTAGAGTGTTTGTTGCCAAAAAGCTCTGTCTTGGTCTCATCTTACCAAAGCACACGGTTCCAGTTGAAGCCCCAGTACCGCTTAGCGAACTCCAGACGTTTGCATTAATGATTGTGAGTGAGAAAAGGTTTTTTCCGTGTATGCCTTCCAAACAGCTTGTTGGCATGTAGATAGCGCCTGATGGTTGTTTTGGAGACTTTGTGACTCCAAGATGCTACCATTGTTGCAATTCTTTAACAGTGAGCTTTGGAGAACTTTTTATTTCTCTTACCATCCTCCTCACTGTGTGTGGTGGCAAAATAACCTTGCGTCCTCGTCCAGTCTTGTTTACCACTGTTCCAGTTGTTTTAAACCTCTTAATGATTCCTCTGACAGTAGATATGGGCAGGTGCAGGTGAGTGGCTATTTTCTTGTAGCCATTGCCTGACTTGTGAAGGTCGACACACATCTGTCTTACTTGAATGGTGTGTTCCTTTGTCTTTCCCATGGTGAAGAGTGGATAAGAGAAATGGCCTCTTTGTCACGTCATATTTATACCCCAGTGAAACAGGAAGTGATGAATTACTAATTAAATGTTCCTAGATACAACTTTGCAAACTACTGTAGAAATGACAGAAATACTTCAATTACATTTATTTCCTAGGAATTGTTAGGGGTTTTTTTTCTCTTAAAATTCACTTGAGTTGAAGGTTACATTTTTCTACAATTTTCAGTGTGAGAGTATGCTTCTGCAATAAAAATTTAATTTATTTTAAGGCTTTTAACACATCTTAACCAGGGGTGCCAATAATTATGGAGGGCAGTGTATGTATTGGTCTACGTTTATGTTCCGCTCTTAGTTTATTGCAATATAGGCGCTCTATGTAGTGAACTAATTTTATTTGAAATGTGTTTTATTTTGAAAATCAGTTTCAGGAAGTCAGCCATTTTGTTTAGTTCCTAGCGGATCACATGTGGTGAAGTTCCACCGACATCTGCCTTTTGTTTGTGCCATCGACTCCACCGTCTGTAAGTGTTCATTTGTATTGAATTGTAGGATTATATTTCATGTATATTTTGTGGAAATATTTGCTGTAGATGAATACTTTGGCAGTTGTGTGCTAACACCAACGTGTGTGTATTGGAATTCAGGTTTGTGGTGCTAATAATGATAAGTTAATTGTAGCTATGTCATTTGTATTTCAGTTTTACTCCATGAGGAAATACGTACTAATTAAAAGGAGTTAGATGCTACAACCTGACTTCGCGTGTTATTTCAAGTGGAGTTAGGCTACTGCTGAATTGTGTAGCGTACACACACAAGGAGAGCAGGATAGTAAAAAGACGTTAGCAGCTGGCAAAACAACTCTATGATAGCAAGCTATGTCAACAAACATGGACGAAGCACACCCCGAAGGTGCAAGACCTAAGAAACCGAAGCCTCCTCAGGACGGAGCATCAGTTAAAAGCGCTGGTTCAGTTTCCAGATATTCAGGTAGATCATCTGTCAGTGCAGCAGCAGCACACGCGAGAGCCAAGGCAGAAGCTGCTCATGCACGTGCTGCCTTCGCACAGAGAGAGATCAGCATTAAAGTTGACAAAGGAAGATTAGAAGCTAATCTCAAAGCTTTAAATCTAGAAAAAGAAGCTGCAGCCGCAATTGCCCAAGCAGAAGTTTTGGAGGCAGCAGCAGAGATAGAGGTTGAAGCACATTCTAGTTGGAAAAGTCCCCCAGTTATGGTACAGAGTACACATGAACGTGTAAGTGACTATATCAGAGACCAAACTATGCAGCTTGACCAATGCAATGAACCAGTCAATCTCTCAATATCAGAGCATCCCATCGCGAAGAGCCTTCCACCATCGTCTAAGTACATCATTAAAGATGAGTATATCGCGAAAGACTCCTGGTCCACACCTTTCCAGCCACAACCAAGTTCTGAGTTAACGCTCGCATACCAGACCGCTCACACCTCTACTCCATCAGCTCAGCCAGACATAAATGGTCACCTCCAAGTTAACAGTGGGAGACTCCTGCAAGAATCAAAGAGCAATACGCCCTACCCTAAGCCAGAGCTAACTTTTCCTCAGTACCCCAACACTTCTCATACACACCCTCCAGAGTCTTCAGTGATGATGGACATGGCGAAGTACCTGGCACGAAAAGAGCTTGTGAGCACTGGCTTAACCTACTTTGACGATCATCCAGAGTCATACAGAGCATGGAAATCTGCCTTCTCCAATATCATTAAGGGTTTGGACCTTACTGCAAGTGAACAGTTGGATTTGCTCTCAAAATGGCTTGGGAAGGAATCTTCTGCATACGTCAAGCGCCTAAGAGCAGTTCATATTGACAACCCAAATGCTGCGCTCAAAATGGTCTGGGACAGGCTCGATGAATGCTACGGTGCTCCAGAAGTCATCGAAAGCGCTCTCTTTAGGAGGTTGGACAGCTTTCCTAAAATAATAAACAAGGACAATTACAGGTTAAGGGATCTTGGAGATCTATTGATGGAGCTACTTTCAGCAAAGGATGATGGCCACTTGCCCGGCTTAGCATACCTGGATACCGCCCGCGGCATCAAACCCATCGTGGAAAAACTGCCTTACAACCTGCAAGAAAAATGGATCACCCAAGGGTCAAAATATAAAGAGGACTACAAGGTTGGTTATCCCCCCTTTTCATTTTTTACTTCCTTCATCTGTTACCAAGCCAGAACAAGAAACGATCCCAGCTTTGCTCTTTCTGGAAGCAGTCCTGTCACAGAAAAGCCTATCTCATGCCACGCAAATTTAAGAACCCCAGTCTCAGTGCATACGACCAAAGTTGTTTCTGATGCCCCACAAAGCGATCCAGATCCTAGAGAGAATATATCCAAGCATTGTCCCATCCATAAAAAACCGCACTCCTTAAAGAAATGCCATGGTTTCAGACTAAAGACTATTGAAGAACGAAAAACGTACTTGAAAGATCAAGGCATCTGTTTCAAATGCTGCGCGTCCACATCTCATCTCGCACGAGACTGCAAAGTTGTCCTGAAATGTGGCGAGTGCAACAGTGGCAAGCACATCACAGCTCTTCATCCCGGTCCACCACAACTGTCCGCCAAGGCCTCAAGTCCCCCAACAGATGATGGCGGGGAGCCGGAAAAAGAGGACATTACCCCAGAACCAGTCGCAAGCCCTCTGTGCACTGAAGTTTGTGGCGACTGCACCAGGTCAAAATCTTGTTCCAAGATATGTCTTGTTAAGGTTTACCCTAAAGAGTGCCCGCAACAAGCTATCAAAATGTATGCTATGCTCGATGACCAGAGCAACAAGTCTTTAGCCAGGTCAGAGTTCTTCAACTTGTTCGGAATCGAAATTGACTCATACCCCTACACTCTGAAAACTTGTGCTGGCTTAGCCGCAACCTCCGGCAGGAGAGCAAATGGCTATCAAATCGAAGCAGTAAATGGTGAAGTTAGCTTCGCGCTACCAACAATGATCGAATGTGACGACTTACCAGATAATCGTGATGAAATACTGACACCTGAAGCTGCCCTCCATCACCCTCACCTCAAGAGCCTTGCTAGAAAAATCCCACCCTTTGATAACAATGCTCAGATCCTTCTTTTACTTGGGAAAGACATTCTTCAGGTTCACAAGGTGAGGCAGCAGATTAACGGTCCTGGCAATGCACCCTTTGCTCAAAGGCTTGACCTTGGATGGGTGTTAGTAGGTGACGTGTGTTTGGGAAAGGTTCATAAACCCCTTGTCCACAGTTATAAAACGAACATACTAGAAGATGGAAGACCATCATTGTTCAGACCCTGTACGAGCCACATCCATCTCAAGCAAACGGTCAACTCCAGTCAAGTCAAGGGACTCTCACACAGTTGCCGTAACACTACAGTGGACGACGACTCACTCGGCATCACAGTCTTTACAAGAACAGTGAACGATGACAAGCATGCCTTCTCCATAGAGGACGAACAGTTTCTGCAGATAATGGGTGATGAGGTTTTTCAGGACGAGTCCAATAGTTGGGTGGCTCCTCTTCCCTTCAGGTCGCCCAGACCACCTTTGCCCCACAATCGTGAGCAAGCAATGACCCGCCTTTTCTCATTACTGCGCACACTAGAGCGTAAACCAAGGATGAAAGACCAGTTCATTGCCTTCATGCGCAAGATCTTTGACAACAATCACGCAGAACCAGCCCCTCCACTCCTTAAAGGTAAAGAGTGCTGGTATGTGCCAATGTTTGGGGTCTATCATCCCAGGAAACCCGACCAAATCAGGGTTGTCTTCGACTCAAGCGCACAATGCAATGGTATCTCGCTGAACAATGTGTTACTCACCGGACCAGACTTGAATAACGGTCTAATGGGAGTCCTCATTCATTTCAGGAGGGAGCGAGTAGCAATCATGGCTGACATCGAACAGATGTTCCATTGTTTTGTCGTGAGAGAAGACCACCGAGACTACTTACGCTTTCTGTGATATAGAGATAATGATCCGAGCAAAGACACTGTTGAATACAGGATGAGGGTTCACGTATTCGGCAACAGTCCTTCTCCAGCTGTGGCAACGTACTGTCTCAGAAGAGCTGCAAAGGAAGGAGAACAGCAGTACGGGTCAGACACCAGACACTTTGTGGAACGCGAGTTCTATGTAGACGATGGTCTTGTTTCTACATCCACAGAGGAAGAGGCAATCTCTCTGCTACAGAAAACCCAAGCATCTCTCTCTGAGTCAAACCTGAGACTGCACAAGATCACGTCCAACAGCGCTGATGTCTTGAAAGCCTTTCCTGCAGGAGATCATGCTAAGGGCATTAAAGATCTTTACTTGGATGGAAACGCAGTACCCACACAGCGAAGCCTTGGATTGAGTTGGGATGTTAAAAGGGACGCATTCACCTTCCAAGTGTCAGTCAGTGACAAGCCGTTCACACAACGTGGGATTCTCTCCACCATAAACAGTCTTTTCGACCCTCTCGGCTTTGTCGCTCCTGTGACCATTCAAGGCAAGTCATTGCTGAGAGAGTTGACCTTAGATGGAACCGACTGGGACAGTCCACTCCCTCAGGACAAATGTAAGGTTTGGGAGACATGGAAAAATTCGCTTCAAGAACTGCAACATCTTCATATCCCTCAAGCTTATACCACCACCTCCTGTTCCAATGCCAGTTGTAAAGAGATATGCATCTTTTCAGATGCTTCAACCAAAGCGGTTGGTGTGGTGGCGTACCTCAAGAGAACAGATGCAAATGACCAGATTCATGTGGGCTTCATTCTTGGTAAAGCTAGACTTGCACCACCAACTGAACCTACCGTACCCAGACTGGAGCTGTGTGCGGCAGTGCTAGCCGTAGAAATTGCTGAGTTTATCGTTCAAGAGATCGATATCCAAATTGATGCATTCACCTTCTCCTGTGACAGTAAAGTGGTGCTGGGCTACATTTATAATCAGTCCAAACGTTTCTATGTGTATGTCCACAACCGGGTCCAGAGAATTCGCCAGTCCACACAACCGAATCAGTGGAGGTATGTACCTACGGGGCATAACCCAGCTGACCATGCTTCTAGGTCTGTTCAAGCCTCACAGCTGACCAGAACCAACTGGTTCATGGATCCAACATTTCTATACAAGTCACAGCCAACCAGTGAGTTAGTTGCTCTCTCCAAGGGCGCCAACGTTTCCAAGAGAAGCTCTCTAACTAAGCTCAACCCGATCGTAGATGCAGATGGTCTGCTAAAGATTGGAGGCAGGTTGGCGATAGCTGACTTAGGCGACAAAGAAAGGCATCCAGTCATCCTGCCAGGCAAACACCATGTATCCACATTGCTCATCAAACACTATCATGAGCAGGTCGAGCATCAAGGTCGTACCATCACAGAAGGTGCCATTCAAGCTGCTGGCATATTTTTCAAGTTTTCAACGGAAACAATTACAATTTTTATTTAGAACACAGCAAAGGTTGTTAATTGAAATTAAATAGGAAATAAAAAATTACACTCCTTCGCACAAATAAGTTCTCAAGTATTTCTAATGCTCAAAACGTAGGAGAGCTTCAGTTAGCTTACACACAATATTGTCTTGCTAACACCCGAGAATTACCCAGCCTAAGTGAGTCTCTCTCACTTGAAATACACACTTTAATAAGTTTGAAACTCTTAGGAAGTTTTGTGTGGTAGATATTAACTCAGTAAATCACAAAATTAATATCCTTGAACACCCGTACTAAACCGAATAATAGTGGGCCCACACACAAACACTCATTCACTCTTAAGTGCGCACACCCCCCGTAGCAGGCCTGTAGCGTTGCTTGCGTGCGTTGTGGCCAGGTAAAACTTAAACTCAAAATTGGCCACTTCACTCCGAAGAGCAAAATAAAATGAAACTAAATACCTGAGAGTCCATCAGCTGTCCGCCGGGCTCGGTAAGGGCGGTACAGCTTTCTTGAATTCGCGTTTAACGTAGTTCACGGATCCGGGTGTCCCTGTTGCCAGAGTAACTCTGAACCCCACGGTGATTCAGAGCGCTATCTGGATCGTCCTTACAAGCAACTATGATCCCGCTTCCGAACCAATTCTAGGGATGGGCGATACCACAATTTTTGAATGCGATACGATACCGATACTTTTTGTTAATTTTTTTACGATACCGATACCGATACCACTTATTATTTTAAATGTTAATGTGATTTTTCAAAATAATATTAATAAAAAAAAGATCATTACATGTAAAGACAAAATTACATACACATACTGGCCATTAGTAACAAATTTATTAGAAAAGCAAATTTGACAAATAAGTCAAAATGTTTAAACAACCTTCTTACAAAAATATTGATTAAACAGAAATATTAAAAAAATAAACAATACCAACAACATAAACTAGATGTTGCATATTTTCGCTTATTTCTTATTTGTGAGTCTTATTTGTTTTTTTCTTTCAATATTCTGTTTACTAACTACATATTTTACAAAAAAACTCACAAAATTAATCTTAATAAAATAAACTAAAATACCAACAACATAAAATGTGCTTTCACATTTCTTAATTTTAAAGAAATTTTTTCTTCATCTTCAACTTTCTACATTTTTGTAGTATTTAGCAATGCTCAGGACAACACTGTAAGATTACAGCAATTGTTGATAAAGATTTACTAATCTTTGAGCTGTAGATTAGCGTTTAAGAAAAGCAACATGTTAACATTTTTTGGTTTCAGCCGATTTCGCCTCTGACTAATTGTCTCTCCTGCCTTAGAAAACAGCCTCTCTGCTGGAACAGAGGTTGCGACAATTCCGAGGTATTTTTTGGCCAGTTTACCGAGCAGTGGAAATGTGTTATCGTTTTTCTTCCACCATTGCAAAGGGTCCTCACTTCTTGGGATCACTTTTTCTTCCATATATCTGCGCATTTCAATGTGTGTGTCTGTATTGGTTGTGCGGTTCCCCTGGAAAGCCAACATACGTGTGTCGAACTCCTGCCATAATCCTCCTTTGGATGTTGAACAGTCTGCATCCCTCCTTTCAGCGTTTGCAGCAGGTGACTCTTGTGGCACTGTCAAGGCTGTTCCCATAGAGGTGGTTGATGCAGAGGGTTCACTGGTTGTTGCCTGTCTGTGCAGGGCTTGCATCTCACTGATAAGGCGTGATTTAATGTTTTCTACATTTCCAGTATCACAAAACACAATGTTTTTGAACCTAATGTCCAAAAAGGTACTGGCTGCAAGAGTATAGTTGTGCTCAATGTTTTCAAAGCGCCGTTTGCACTGTGTTGCAAGCTGTAAAGCGAAAGTGTTACCCTTCTGTCCAGCAGACATGGTTGCATTTTGGAGGAGAGAGACCAGAGGTATGACTTTTGAAATGGTTACATACTGCTCTGCTGAAACTTCCTTAGTGGCTTTCTCAAAGGGCCTGAGAGCTTCAATGGCTTGGCTGATACAGGACCATTCTTCATCATTCAAGCACAAGGTGTTTCTCCCAAGAAGACAAAGTGCTGTTATAACAGCTTGTCTTTGCTCACTGAGTCTCTCCAGCATGTAGAATACCGAATTCCACCGGGTCTCTACTGCTTGAATTAGTTTGTGCTCTGGCAGTTGCAAATGAATTTGCACTTCCTTTAGCTTGTCAGATGCTTTGGTGCTATGGTGAAAGAACCGAACAATAGCGCCACATTTCTCGAGGATGGACTCCAAATTTTTCTCAGCCTTAATGGAGTCTTTCACAACCAAGTTAAGGGTGTGTGAAAAACACGGAATGTGTTTCCAATGGGTTTTCCGCACAGCTGAAACCATATTAGCTCCGTTATCAGTAATAACAGCAAAGACCTTGCTGGTAATGCCCCAGTCATCAGATATTTTTGTGAGGAGCTCAGATATATTCTGTGCTGTGTGCTGTACAGCTACATGGATTGTCTCAAGAGTGCAAGCCTGCATCTGCCAATTGTGGTCAATGAAATGTCCTGATACAGTCAAATAAGCTTCGGTTGTTCTTGATGTCCACATGTCACTTGTTAAAACCACACTGCTTGAAGAGTCCTTCAGTGTGGTTTTGACTTGCTCATAGAGCTTTGGAATCTCAGTCATCAAGGATTTCCTACCCGGGATATGGTATCGGGGATCAACCACCTTCATAAAATGACGGAAACCTGCATCCTCAACCATTGAAACTGGTTGCAAATCAGTAACAACCATCTTGGCTAGGCTCTTTGTGATGTCTCTGGCTCTTTTGGAATCATCTGAAAAGGATAAAAGTTTTCATTTACATTGCCTCCTTTAAAACTCTCCTGTAACGTCTTCTGTCGGACAGAGGGAGACTGAGCAGAGGAACACTGGGCAGCTTGTTTTGGTTCCGCTTCTTTATAAGTTTCAGGGTGTGTTGTGTTTAAGTGTTTAAAAAGGTTGCTTGTATTGTTGCTGTGTACGACATTCTTATCACAAATATTGCATTGTGCAATATTTTTTTCTGCTGATGAGAAGTAGCACCACACCACGCTACGTTTCCTCTCTGCCATCGTGCCATTCTGTAATGCGGAAGTGTGCGACTTGCATGTGTTGAGTACGTAAGTTAGCTGAAAGGCACATGATCGCTCACATTCTGCCGCAGATTGATTGGTGTAACGTCTTATAAACAAAGCGTCACCGATTATCCTGTACACAGCGCTAAAACATTTAGTTATGCAGAAATTATTAAAATATATAAGCCCTGAGCCTATTTTACAGATTTTTGCTCTAAAAAAGGTACCCAAAATAAAACGTGTATATCTCAGCAACCACAATGTCTATTTTTGTGCTTTTGCTGTAATTGTAAAGGTAACACTTGTGAGATTGCTGTGGAATGTTGGGATGACCATACATGTTACTGTTTCAGAATAATGGAAGATGGAACACAGCAGAACATGACAAAAAAAATCAAGTTCGCCTAAAAAAAATACATATTCAGAGTGATTATTCCTTTGCAATGAGCTTTGGTAGCCCAAAACCTCAAACAATCTATAGTCCAACATCTTGACTGTCAACTGCACCAACAGCATTGCTAAAAAAGTAAAAAGGGAGATATTAGGAGAGATATTAGTAGGGGTACATCTAGGCGGACCCTCTAAATTATCCATTTGGGCACCTTTGGGTACATTTTAGCACCATATGTGCCATTTGAGATTTCTCAGGAACCAAGCTATAAAACTTTTTTTTTTGACTTATGTGTTACTTGAGGTATTCATTCCATCTATTTACAGCTGTTTTGGGATTGTTTTGAAAAAAAATAAAAACATACAAAATAAAATTACCAAAACTGGAACATTCACTCAGAATCATATGGATCTTGTAAAAAAGTAATAATAAACATTTGTAATAACAACATCAACAGCAGCAACAACAACATTACTGTCCATCCTGCCACAACTGAAAACTGTTCTTTTTGCAAGTGATGCACAGTGGGACCTGGCAATTCAATAAATAGTTTATGAAACAGATTATAAACCTTTCAGAAAATGGAATCTTATAATCTGGATCACTGTTTTCTCTGAATCCCATTCAGTGGACAAGAGATCGTCTTCCTCTTATGACGATTCCACAGGAAAAACAGTAGCTCCACTGTCATAAGCAAGCGTGTCCAGTACATCCCCAGTAGTAAAAAACTGCTTTATATTGCCATTATTATTATATCTGGCTATTTTTACGAAGCGCTGCATCAAAATAAAGCATCTTGAGCGGCCTCCTGCTGGTCTGCTGCGCGCTCTGCTTTACTAGGCGTAAATGCGCTATCTCCGGTTTTCACACTCTTCGGATACGCTGCGCTATATCTCTGGAACCGATTGGTCAATCTGGACAGTTCATGCCTTATTTTACTCTGAAGAGCCAACCGTATTGAGAGACAGTTGTTGAATGATCATCAGCAACTTCATTCGCCAGTTACAGCGTGCCAAACACGGGGAGTGCGGGACAAGCGCAAAAACTAGGAGCTGATTCGCGGCCCCGCTGAGCGACAGACCGGACTGCGAATGGTACGCGGCTTGTTTTCAGAGTAAGACGGTGTTTTGATTTACAGTTTCATGTGGATTTTATTGACTTAAATGGGATTTATGATTACAAAACATCAAAGGTAAGGCGTATCACCTTGTTTATAACTCTGTGAGGTTTTGAGGTTTTTGGCTGCTGCTTCGGTCAGTTTCAGAGATAGATCGGTAACTTGCATGTCTGCGTAATCTGCGGACTCTCAGCTTTCATATGATATACGTCATGCGTTGGCTCGTCATAGTAGGACAGATTCAGCAGCCGTATTTCTACCACGTAGTCATTCGCCGTATTTTTGCACTTCGTTTATTTATTTGTTTAGTGTTGGAACTGGGTTATGTTTAGGTGGAATTTGTTGTTGGAAATTGTTAGATGAGATTTTAACGGTGACGGTGATATGCCGCATGCCTATGTTTGTTTACGTTTACCCACTATTTAAAGCCTTTAAAGACGACGTCACAGTTCCGGGTTTAAGAGGTTAAAATATCGATACTTTTTAAAAAATATCGATACCAAATTAAAAGCTTCTGAGTATCGATATATCGATACTCCAGCATCGATGTGCACATCCCTAACCAATTCCCGTCGGAGAAATCCAGCGTGAAACTCCCGCATGGTGGCTGAAGACGCTCAACTACATAGTCTCTTACATTCGTCACAGCAGTCGCGGTAAACGGACGAAATCCGATCTGTCTCTATATAATAACTCAAAAATAAGTATGATTCTTTATAAAACAACCACACGCAGTAGGCTTGAAGTCTCTTATTAACGATTTGTTAGTAAACTAACAACAACAAAGCAGATCAATCCGATCAGGATTTGTTGGCGTTTCTTCTCCTCACTCCTATCTTCAACCCTCCCTCCTCTCTGGTGACAGCCAATCTTGATAACGCGTCCTTTCTAGGAGGCGGGATTAGCTACACATACTCCAATAAATAAACAGATAGAAAACTTGCTTGTCAAAAGCACGTTTTTTCTTTAGCAGGTATATTACAACTGCCCCTACAACCCAACATAATTTTAAAGGAGCCATACTTAATATGTAGGGAAAGCTGGGAGTTGCAATCAACACAACCTACATATTTACCCTAACTGTACCATAACGAATTGGCAAATTTTTTCCCCAGGTTACACAGGTGTGTACTGTGAGGGCACTTTCTTTGGTATAAACAGGTAAATACAGTAATAAATTAGTGTAGTTTTTAATAAAAAAAAATACAGTAAAATGTAGGTGTAATGACCAATATTTTTTACAGTTCAACAATTTACTGTTCATCAGCGGCACGTCTTATTGTAGAGACAGACATTGGGTGGCGACTGAGCTTAACCGCCTCTTTTAATTTAATTTACAGTACAGTAATAAAACTATTGGGGTTTAAAAAAACACTCAAGATGAGTCAGGGACGGACTGGCAATCTGTATCTCTGGGGAAAAAAAAGGCTGTCCGATGCATGGCGGCTGTCAGCCTGTCTTTCTCGGCCGAGACGCAAACATTATAAACAATAATTAGGTTTAAATTAAAAATATGGAATTCTCTGAAACATACTAAAGTAGAAATGCAAGAGAAACGAAAAACAAGATAATTTCTCAAGATGAGTCAGGGGAGGCGGACAGGCAATCAGTGCTTTAAAAAAAAAAACGGTTGTCCGATGCAAGTCCCAGTACGTCTGGATGTGGCCGTGCAACCCCCTACACTGATTTATACTGTATTTAGCTGAATTAATATTTGGAATAATTTAGAAATAAAATGCGTAAAAAAAATATATTGTCACGAAAAAAGCCAAAAAAAAAAAAGTGGAGAATATTTGCAGGTTCCGCGCTGTTGCGGAGATTTCCGCGTAAAAGGAGGAGTTCGGTTCTCATGAAAAATCTGCGTATGACTGGATCCGCGAGTCCTGATCCGCGTATGACTGGGGGATTACTGTATATACTTGTGATCGGAACATGCGCTCATTAAAAGCTTCACTGCGAATCTTTTTGTCTATCGTTGCTATGGTGAATTGTTTTATCTGCGTTCCATTAATGACGCCTTTTTATGTCCGCGTGCGAGTTGCGTCAACTAAATGTTACCACCTGTTCTGAAACCGAAAATTTAGAGTTTGACAGCTCCGAGTTAGTCAACCCAGAGGTCAGGTTTAAACCCCGAATTTCCTAATCCTGCTTTCTGAAACAGGCCCTAGGAGGTGATGGATAGGTTTGGTATCAAGAATAGAGACACAGAGAGTCAGATTGTTGTAGATTTTGCAAAGAGGATGGAATGGCTGTCATGGGAGCGAGTGGGGAACGAGGCAGGCGAACGCAATCTGCAGACATAGGGGTGGATTTAATAACAAAAACACAAATATTAATAAGGACAACCACAATAATACTGAATAACAATAATGATAACTAAACAGAACAAGGTGGATCGAACTGAAAAACAAGCAAGGTCTCATGCTCCCGGCCAAATCAGAATCCTGGTAACTGCTAGGCTGCTTCCAATCCAAAAAGGAAACACATAGCCACACTCAGGCGAAGTCCTGAACAGGACAGGAAACTGACGTAGGACACAGGGGGACATAGGTTTCAGAGCAAGCGGAGCTCAGGACACAGATACAGGGAATGCCAATTTGCATGTACGAGGGCAGACTGAGCTCTTGGGACTGGCAAAGGAGCCCTCAAAGCAGGCATGGGGGCCACTGGAGCTCTTTCTTTTGCCCTTGGGATGTTTGCTATGCTTTGTTTGTGGTCCATCCATTTGTCACGATGCTACCCTGTGCAAAGTAAAAGGCTAAAGCACACTTGCATGACATCCCTTCTTTATTAAATAAAACTGAGGCACGAGTGCCAAAACAAACAGAAAATCAAATATCAAGACTTCAGAACACAAACTGGTAGCACGCCAGACAGATAAAGCACAACAGTGGATGGACAAGGAACAGAGAGAGAAACATATAGGGAATAT
Source organism: Distichodus sexfasciatus (assembly GCA_032718565.1). NCBI lineage: Eukaryota > Metazoa > Chordata > Actinopteri > Characiformes > Distichodontidae > Distichodus > Distichodus sexfasciatus. The sequence continues at coordinate 814,732 of JAVGVS010000174.1, forward strand.
AGGGAAACAGAATCAAGGGACAGGATTAATCAATACCCTGAAAACTAATCAAAGGGTGCGTTCGACATGGGCTTAGGTCTGTCTGCAGTTGACATGACGTAGCACGAGATCTTCCGGCGGCTGCAGGGGCGGAGAAAAAACTGACTGGCGTCAAGTCAGACAACTTTTACTGCTCGTAGCGTGCAGAGATCTGCAGTGGCTGAGCTCATGGTGCTGGCATTTTCGTGGATGAAATAGACATTGTGGAAATCCCTGTGTTCTCGCATGAAGAATACGGAGATCAGCAAAGGCAAATTAAAACTTTCAGAAAATATGCTTTACGTTATTTCTATGATCTGATGCCTGTAGTCTGCTTTGCTTTATGGAACAGGGCAGATTAAATCTTAAAACAACTCTTTACTGCAGGCTACATTTTTCAAATACATTAGAAGAGGAATGATTTTAGCCTAGATAAATAAAGCTTAACCTGCGAGGGGAGGAGTAGCTGACAGCCTGTGTCCACATGATTTTCACACAACATTTTTTCCTACATTAAGAATGACAGTACAACAGGCTAATAGAAAGTCTAACCTGTTCTGCTAGAATGGCCGAGAATTATATATCTGAAGAAAATCATCCCAAAAAGTATTGACAGTAGCCTCAAGCAAGTATCAGCAAATAAAAGCTTATTGTGTATTCACCAGTCCTTAGCCTTTCTGTCTTCTTCGGACACACACAGTGCTAAAATGTACCCTCAGAATAAGCTATAGTGATTGAAACAGTTTCAGTTGCCATAGCTCAAGTAATGCAAATTTTGAGCCTTTATGTAGACCCAACCATCTACCCAGAAACACAACACCTTTTCCACTACAGAATTGCTAGATGCACGTCTTATTTTAGCCAGCCCGACCCGCAGTTCAGTTTCATACTCATACTGTGTTTGTCTGTTGCAGAGTGCATAGAGTTATGCAGAGTGCATAACTGTCATGGCCACGCTGTTTGCTCCGGAACCCCTACTTCTTATTAGCGATGTCCAGAGGATTTCCTGTCTTTTGTTTGCAATGTTTTGTTCTTATACAAGAACTGTGTTTGACTGTGTGATCTAGAGACTTTTTTACTAGCGTGAGTCTAAGGTGAGCTTGAGTCTGACCTCTGTGTGTGAGTGCCAAGGGTTTACCAGCACGTCATATACGTATAGTGCATTCAGAAAGTATTCAGACCCCTTTCAATTTTTCACCATTTATAATGTTGCAGCCATATGCTAAAACCATTCAAATTAATTTTTTTCCTCATTAATCTACAGTCAGTACCCCATAATGACAGCACAAACACAGAATTGTTTGCAGATTTATTTAAGAAGAAACACTGAAATATCACGTGGACACAAATATTCGGACCCTTTGCTCAGTACTTAGTAGAAGCACCTTTTTGGGCTAATACAGCCATGAGTCTTCTTGGGAATGATGCAACAAGTTTTTCACACCTGGATTTGGGGATTTTCTGCCACTCCTCTGTGCAAATCCTTTTTCACGTCTCTCCAGAGATGTTCAATTGGGTTTAAGTCAGGGATCTGGCTGGGCCATTGAAGGACATTCACGGAGTTGTTCCTAAGTCGCTCCTGTGTTGTTTTGGCTGTGTGCTTAGGGTTATTGTCATGTTGGAAGGTGAACCTTCGGCCCAGTCTGAGGTCCTGAGCACTCTGGACTAGGTGTTCATCCATGATATCTCTGTACTTTGCCGCATTCATCTTTCCTTCAGCTACAACCAGTTGCTGCAGCTGAGAAACACCCCCACAGCATGATGATTCACTGTTGGGATGGTACTGGGCAGGTGATGAGCAGCGCCTGGTTTCCTCCACACATTCTGCTTAGAATTAAGGCCAAAGAGTCCTTTAGGTGTTTTTTTGCAAACTCTATGCAGGCTTTCATGTATCTTGCACTGAGGAGAGGCTTCCGTCAGGCCACTCTGCCATAAAGCCCAGATGGGTGAAGGGCTGCAGTGATGGTTGTCCTTCTGGAACTTTCTCCCATTTCCACAAAGGATCTCTGGAGCTCAGCCAGAGTGATCTTTGGGTTCTTGGTTACCTCTCTCACCAAGGCTCTTCTCCCCCGATTGCTCAGCTCAGCTTGTCCCAACTTCAACTTCTTCCATTTAAGTATTTTATGATGGCCAATGTGCTCTTGGGAACATTAACTTTAACATTACATTTTTTTGTAGCCTTGTCCAGATCTGTGCCTTGCCACAATCCTGTCTCTGAGCTCTTCAGGCAGTTCCTTTGACCACATGGCTTAGTTTGTGCTCTGATATGCACTGTGAGCTATAAGGCCTTTTATAAATAGGTGTGTGCCTTTCCAAATCATGACTGATCAGTTTCATTTAACACAGCTGGACTCCAATCAAAGTGGAAAACCATCTCAAAGATGATCAAGAGAAATGGACCGCACCTGGGTTAAATATGTCAGCATCACAGCAAAGGTCTGAATACTTACGTCCATGTGATATTTCAGTTTTTCTTTTTTAAAAATTTTGCAAAGAATTCTATAATTCTGTGTTTGTGTTGTCATTATGGGGTGCTGAGTGTAGATTCATGAGGAAAAAAAAATAATTTACATAATTTTAGCATAATGCTACAACATGACAAATGGTGAAAAATTGAAAGGGGTCTGAATACTTTCTGAATGCACTGCATATGATGATATTGGTGTTTTGTTTACAGCGTTGGTGTCCAAATATTTTTTAAATATCCAGAACAATGCAACTAGTTTGATTCTGATACTGATGCCTGGCTTTAGGTTCATACTGCATAATGATCATACACCAGTGTTTCACTGAAAAAAGCTATATGTTTCACTCACTCAGTTGAGGACTAAGACTAGTCCGAGACTAGTTTTGGGTTTGAATGGTAAATCTCCATTGGTACTGTGGTGTAGCTATGGCCAGAGTTGCTTAATAAGAACTGATAAGAGTCCATTTCAGTGTGATGATCAGGACACTGTGGAGACATGTGAAGGTTGTGTAGAAGTGCAGTGACTTCTTCTCCGTTCATTTCTTTGAACATCAAGTCTATAAATATGATTAGCCAAAGTAAAAAGTAATTACATGAAGATACAATAAAAACAATAAAAAAGAAACATCTCCTTAAAATGTTTTACATAATGTTCTTTATCGACTTAGGCACAAATCATGGTGTATTTTTACTTGGTATGGTATATTTTTACTAACCATGTATGTGACAAACAAATCTTTTACTTCAAGAAGTGCTATTTGTAATTATAGATCATTCTACACAGTTAAAATATCTATTCTGCTATTCACCACTATTCCAGGTTTTTGCATTTAGATAAGATGGGGCGCTGCTGCCTCACAGTGAGAACGTCCTGGGTTCAGTCCCTGGCTCGGCCATGGGCCCTTTGTCTGTCTCTGGCCGGCCTGCCTGCCTGAAGACAGCATAAAATAACAAATTAAACATAAAAATAAAACATAAGTAGTGTAATTTATGCACACCATTTATCTACATAGCTTTTATTTTGAAGGTGAAAAAATGCAAAAACATACATATTTCAATATTGCATTTGTTGTTGAAAGAATGTATTGTCAAAAATGAAACATAAAGATATAACATGCATTGCTCTGCACATTTCCAGCTTAACCGTAACATCTAGTATTAACAGTAAGACCTAATCAAAACTAGACAATTGTCTGTTTTTTAAATGAAGTTCAGTTAAACAGAGTAGATCACGGTCTGTTGGTTCGGCCCTCCATGTCAATCCAAATTTGTCATGTGGCCCCTTGGGAAAATTAATTGCCCACCCCTGCTCTGGGTACTCCGGTTCCCTCCCACAGTCCAAAAGCATGCAGTATAGGTTAATTGGCGAATCTAAATGACCTCGTGTGAATGGGAGTGTGATTGTGTGAGTGTGTGTGTGCCCTGCGTTGTGTTGCCGCCTACCAAGGCTTGGTCCCTGCCTTGTGCCCGTAAATTCCCAGAATTGGCTCCGGCCCCCCCCGCGACCCCAGTTGGGATTAAGCTGTTCGGATAATGAATGAATGAATGAATGAATATGATAGCCCTCACTATGGTTTACTGGATTAGCTTTCAGTATGTTTCAGTAACTTTCTCATCTTTTCAAGCGTTTATTTTTTATTGTAGGACAGTTTTCTACAACCAGTTATCATTTCTGAAAAGTTGCTACCTAAGTGATGTTTAGATTCAATGTGCCAAGGAGTAATCAAGCTAAATTCCAAAACTGTAATTGTAGATTTTCTCCATTTCACTGCTGATGCTATATTTGCACATACAATTGAATACCTCACGTAATGTACTCGGTTACTAACGTAACCTTGGTTCCCTGAGATATGGGAATGAGTACTGCGTCGTAAGACGCTATGGGAAAAGTTCTCTTTTTCCTCTTCATCTGAAGCCTTTTTTTCAATCACGCAGTGCAACTGCATGCTGATTGGTTCGTAAAAGTTAACCAGCACGAACCAATCGCTTGACGGCAGAGTTTAAGCGGCCAATGGCCGCGCCACTTTTCCGGGTGCCGGCATTTGCATGGGGCGGCTCCAACCGGCTCTATAAATGCGGTCATTTCCCCGTCAAGTTCAGATTTTTCTTCGAGTGAAGCATATCTGAGGTGTGCAGCACATGGCACGGCAAGGAACGCAGTACTCGTTCCCATATCTCAGGGAACCAAGGTTACGTTAGTAACCGAGTACATTCCCTTTCGATATTTCACTCGTACTGCATCATAACACGCTATGGGAACCAGTACAATCCCGCCGTGCCATGGTGGGGTGCGACTCAACATGACGCCCATGGGGAATCCCAGGGGAGAGTCAAAAATTACACCAAGCACAGGGCAAGCCGCGAAGGGGCCTCTGTGGCTCGGGCGTCGCCCTGCCGGTGCCCGGGTGGGCCCGAAGTTAGGGACTCGTACCACACAGGTCAAGTAGCCCATAAGTCAGTCAGTCAGCCAGTCCAAGACGGACTCAAACTGACAAAACTCTGGACTGCAGAGCAGGGACATCCAGGTTATAGAACCTGATAAATGTGGATGATTTCGGAGATTTGTGAGGACCAGCCAGCCGCCTCACAAATCTCCGAAATGGAGACCCTGCTAGACCACGCCCAGGAAGAGGCCATGCCCCTGGTGGAGTGGGCTCTGACTCCGATGGGGCACTGCAACCCAAAGGAGGAATAAGCCAATGCAATGGCCTCCACGATCCACTTAGAAAGCCTCTGCTTCATAACCGGAAGGCCCTTGGCCCAGTTACTGAAGCCGACAAATAGCTGTTCCGAGCTCCTGAAGGAGGCGGAATGCTCCACGTACACTCTCAGGGCCCTGACGGGGCAGAGCAGGTGCAAGTCCTGGTCATCCGCCGAGGCGGGCAGGGCAGAGAGAACTATGACCTGGGCTCTGAACGGAGTTGAGAGCACCTTAGGCACATAACCCAGCCTTGGTTTCAGGACGACTCTGGAGTCGTTCGGCCCAAATTCCAGGCAAGACGGGTTGACAGACAGGGCTTGCAAGTCACCCACATGCTTGACAGATGCCAGTGCTACGAACAGGGCAGTCTTGAGCGAGAGCACTTTCAAACTTGAGGAGTGCAGTGGTTCGAACGGGGCCCCTTTCAGGGCCCTCAGCATGGTGTATAAGTCCCACAAGGGGACCGTACGAGGGTGCGGGGGGTGCAACCGCCTGGCACCTCTCTAAAATTGAATAACCGCGCTGTGCCTGCCGACCGAGCGCCCTGCAAATTATACCAAGCACAGGGCAAGCCGCGAAGGGGCCTCTGTGGCTCGGGCGTCGCCCCGCCGGTGCCCGGGTGGGCCCGAAGTTAGGGACTCGTACCACACAGGTCAAGTAGCCCATAAGTCAGTCAGTCAGCCAGTCCAAGACGGACTCAAACTTGCAAAATTCTGGACTGCAGAGCAGAGACATCCAGGTTATAGAACCTGATAAATGTGGATGGCGAGGACCAGCCAGCCACCTCACAAATCCCCTTGGGCTAGCCAGCGAGGGTCCCTCCAGCAGGTCAGGGCTGCGACGCAGGCCCGAGTCACTGCTATGCGGTGGCGCCCCTGGAACCCTGGCGCAAATGGAACCCTCTGTTTCAACCAGAACTGGATGGGTTGCATGTAAAGCAGACCCAGCCGAAGTACCGGCAATGCTGCTGCCATAAGGCCCAACAGCCTTTGAAAGGCCTTGAGTGGGTGCGAAGAGCCCTCCACGAAGGAGGCTGCGCGGCTCTAAATTGACTCGGCTCGCTCCGCTGAGAGACATGCGTTCATGCGCAGAGAGTCGATTACTAGTCCCAAGAACGAAACCCGTTGGCTGGGTACCACAACACTCTTGGCAGGGTTGACCCTGAGCCCCAGACACTCCAAGTGGCTGAGCAGAAGGGCTCGGTGCGATGCCGCCTCTGCCTCCGACTGGGCCAGAATGAGCCAGTCGTCAAGGTAGTTGAGGATGCGGACTCCCATCCGCCTCAGAGGGGAGAGTGCCGCGTCCATGCATCGCGTAAAAGTGCGGGGAGCCAGAGACAAACCGAGCGGAAGGACCTTGTATTGATATGCCACGCCCTCGAAGGCGAATCTCAGAAAACGCCTGTGATGGGGGGCAATTTGGATATAAAAGTAAGCGTCTTTCAAATCCAGAGACATGAACCAGTCCTTGGGCCAAATCTGCACAAGGATCTGCTTCACAGTAAGCATCCTGAACAGCCGCTTTACCAGGGCACGGTTCAGGAGCCTAAGGTCCAGAATTGACCGTAGGCCACTGTCTCTCTTGGGGATGAGGAAGTAATGGCTGTAAATGCCTGACTCGCTTTGAGCTGGAGGAACAAACTCTATGGCTCCTTTTTCCAGCAGACTGCCCACCTCGGCGCGCAGAACGGGAGCATTCTCGTTGCACACTAGCGTGGGGACCACACCGTGAAAGCGGGGTAGCCTGCGAGCGAACTGCAGAGTGTAACCTCGTCTTATCGTACCCATCACCCAATCTGACACCGCGGGGATGGCCTGCTAGGCCCGCTGGGACAGAGGGTGGATGAGGTTTATAGATTGGCTGCCCGAAGGCAGCGGATCTGATATGAGAGGAAGAGGAAAATTGCTCTTTTTGTGAGGATGTGTGGTTTTTTTTTTATTTCCGTTATCACAGCAGTCGGACGGCCAGGCACATGGATGGGCCGGGTCGGAGCCGAAGACACACTTGCCTCTGCACCCGGCAGAGAGCGGGGTGGTGAGAGGTTGGCACAAGGCCGCTTGCGGGGTGGTCCGGGCGCGGTGGGACTCAAACCCCTCCTCTTCCTGGTTGGGCATTCAGGAGGACTTCTTGGGCGCTGGATCTGTGGCGATCTTGGGCCGGGGACCCATGCGCTGAGGGAAAGGGAAGTGTCTCGCTGAGCGCGAACGTCCTCTCTCCTGACGCTCTTTTGGACGTGGATCCGGTGGGGGAGGGGCGGGAGCAGTGGGCTGCCAAGCCGGCTCAGACCTGTGGCGGCTGGCGGCAGATGACGTGCTGGAGCGCTTTGGGAGGAAGTGTCGCATTGCTTGGGATGACTTCTGAGCCTCGGTAAAGCGCTCAGCGAACCCCTTAACCACTGGACCAAAGAGGCCACCCAGAGAGACGGGAGCATCGAGGAACGGGACCTTGTCCGGCTCCTTCATCTCAGTAAGCATCAACCAAAGATGGTGCTCCAACACCACCAGGCTTGACATGGAGCGGTAGAGAAGTGGCGTCGAGACTGGTCCCCTCTGAGGCGAGCATTTTTGCCTGAAAAACCTGCAGGACAGCTATGGAGCGCAGGGCTGAGGCAGCTTGGCCAGCGGCAGTGTAGGTGCGGCCGGTGAGTGCCGAAGTGACTCTGCAGGGCTTGGAGGGATGGTTCGCCTTTGCCTTCCAACCAATGGCCGATGGCGGGCAGAGATGCGTGGCCACGGACTCATCTAGAGGAGGCGGATGCACATCTCCCGGCACTGTCCATGGAGGACAGCGTGGTGGAGGAGGAAGAGCGAACTCGCGACGAGTAAGGGGCACGCCACGCCTTGGTGAGCTCGTCGTGGAGTTCGGGGAAGAAGGGGGCTGAGCGCTGGCGAGGGGCCTGCCGGTGCCCCGGGAGGAACCACTCATCCAGCCGGCTTCATGAGGGCTCCTCGGGGAAGACCACTTGAGCCCCAGCTCAGAGACAACTCTCGTCAGGACCCGGATGAGCTCTTCATCAGTCTTGACTCTGGCGCCGCGAGTGGAAGACGGCGGCCGAGGGGTGGGGTCCGACTCAGAGCCCGTAAACTCAGCCACGTCAGAGGCAGCCAGCGAGATGCTGTCGTCGTCTTCTTCATTGCTGCCGCCAAATGATACCAGGTTGCTCGCAGCCGCAGAGGGACGCTGGTCAGGCTGGGTGAAGAAGACGGACTCCTTGGGAGGAGAGGACTAGGCTCGCGGGCACGGAGCCGGCCAGAGCTCGTCCACCTCCAAATGTGCAGCCACTCTACCCCACCGCTTCTTCCTCACAGGGCCCTGGGAGGAGACAGATGGAAGAGATCGAGGGGCGGGGTCGCGCTCTGAAAAGAGCGCTAGCCGCGAGCGCAACGTAGAAATGCTGAGAGCCTCGCAGTGCAGGCAATCTGCAGAGATGAGAGCGGCGTCTGCGTGCGACTCGCCCAGACAGAGCGCGCACTCAGCATGGCCGTCGTCAGAGCGCAGAGGCTCAGAGCACGAAGTGCAACGACGCCATGGCATTGAAAAATGCCGTTGTTTTAATGCTCTCTAGAAAGCTCTTTTAGAAAGCTCTTTTAGAATTCGCCGGAAGCGGCAGGGGAACGGTGAATAATTGCCAGTTTCCAGCTGCGTTGCTCGATCAACGGCAAAGGCGTTCAGAACAGAAGAGCTCAGCGAGGAAATATCCAAGGCTGAAGAGAAGAAAAATCTGAACTTGACGGCGAAATGGCCGCATTTATAGAGCCGGTTGGAGCCGCCCCATGCAAATGCCGGCACCCGGAAAAGCAGCACGGCCATTGGTCGCTTAAACTCCGCCGTCAAGCGATTGGTTCGTGCTGGTTAACTTTTACGAACCAATCAGCGTGCAGTTGCACTGCGTGATTGAAAAAAAGGCTTCAGACGAAGAGGAAAAAGAGAACTTTTCCCATAGCGTCTTACGACGCAGTACGAGTGAAATATCGAAAGGGAACTATATTGCACATTTCTTTTTCTAACTGGAATTTTGAGTTTATATTTTATAGCTTTTATTTATATTCTAAGTGCCTTTTTGTTCTTTGTACTTTGCCACATCGTTTCATCTCTCTATATACATGTATTGTATGTATCTGACTAAATTGATGTCAATGTATCAATTACATTTGACAAAATGCTAAGGAGGCCATTTTTCTCACACAAAGCCTTAGTTTTTTTTATAGTTGCCACACTACATTGTAGCAACTATATTATATCTTACAAGATTTTCATCTTGGAAACATGGCACAATGATGGAATGCTACATATATACCAAAGTAACAGGGAAACAGATATAATTATTGTCATGGCCCCCCTGTACTTTGGCCCTACAGGCCCCCTTTGACTCTGCTGCGGCCAGCAGATGGCGCTGTTTAGTTGGTTTTGGTGTATTTAGTTCTGTCTCATGTCTTCTGTCTGTCTTGTCCTTGTGCTGCATTCCCAGTGTGTCCTATTGGTAGATCAGTGTTCATTAGTTATCCCACCTGTGTATTTCAGTCCAGCCTCTAGTTTTGATTGGTTGTCCCTTCATTGGTTAATTTGGGTTGTTTAGTGATTGGTTTGCCTTAGTTTAATTGATCCAGCCCCTCGTTTCTGTTTTCTGATATAAGTTTGTTTTTTCCCATTGTCTCTTGTTGGTCCACCCTCACCATACCCCCAACCATCCCCCCGTGTCGGCGTGTTTTTTTTTTTATAAATGAAGAGTTTTTTGTTTGTGGCCCTCGTGTTTCTTTTATGTTTGTTTTTTTCAATAAACGGCTTACAAATGAGTACCTTGCCTCGTATCATGCCTCATGGGACCGTGACAGTTATCTTCTGCAGAAATTATCCTGATAGCCCCAGTAAATTCCTGAGCCATTGCACGTGCATGTCTTTGAAGGCGTGATGTGTGAAAGTACTTTTGGTACTGGTACAGTCACTGTTGCGTTGATCTGCCTGGGGGTGTGACGGCGGTTGCTGCCGCACTGCTCCATGTGTGTAACAGCCGGTGCGCGCTGCTTTGACCAAGTGACAGCGGGCCCGCGCACTGCTCCACAGGTGAGAGCGATCAGACTGATTTACAGCACACGCCACTGCAGGCAGTGGAGCGAGGACAGCATGCACTGAAGAGGCACACAAGAAACACAAACGCATGAGGAAAAAGGACTCAGAAGGGCTACCAGTTTTTCACTTTACTTCCTTCCTTCCATTTAACTCCCATTCAACTTTCATACAACTTCCATTCAATTTCCTTCATTGTCACTGGATAAATAAACCATAGAGAAAGAGAGTGAAATCCTGTGTCTGAAGTCCTTCCTTTTCAAGTGTGGGAAGCCATGACGTTGAATACACTTGACAGTGAAAAAACGCTATTGTGACCAGTGAAGATTCTACGTGCGGCCACAACTGAGGAGGATACTCCACCTGGGGGCCTGGAGGATAAAGCCTGCTGTCTGTCAGCCAAAGAGAAAAGATAGCAAAGTCACTTGATGAACTGAAAGTGGAGAGGACTACAGTTAAAAGACTTTTCTCCCGTCTTGCTAATAGCGTTATGAGGACCCACACGGAGATGTCTGTGGAGGAGTTGAAGGAGAGCTTCGAGAAGCTTACACTAGAGAGCTCCAGAGTCATGGAGGCAAACAATGAAGTGGAGGCCGCTTACATGGCAGAGTGTGAAGCAGCTACTGCAGAGGAGTTGAGCGACCCACAGAGAGCCGACATAGAAAAGATGGAGAAAGAATGTGAGCAGAAGGTTAGGGAAGTTAAACTCCTCATCTGAGAGACACTCTGGGCCACATATGGAATAAAAGAACTGCCCCTTGCTCTACAAATTGCAGAGGCTGAGTGCGAGAATGTCTCTTCAGATACAACTCTTGAGGCATATGAGTTTATGCTAACCCACCTAAAGGAGTTGGTGCACAGAGCAAAAGAAGCACACCAGAACTGGAACCACTGGGCTCCACCTGCTGAGCAAGGAGATTTTGATCGTCGTGTAAGAGGGCTCGAGGTGCACCTTCCCAAGTTGGTGTCGTGGAAGGCCGCCCTCATCAAAGCAAGGTTAAAGACAGACACTGAACAAGAGTCCATCCCAGTCCGCAGCTCAACTCCAGTAGCAGCGATAAAGCTAAAAGCCACAGCCCTACCAAAGTTTGCCGGCAACCAGCGTGACTACTACAGATGGAGGAAAGAATGGGAGGCTCTGCAGAAGCAAGGTGAACCGACTGGCTCCAAAGAGGTGAAAAAATTTCAACTGCTCAATAGCCTTGACGAGAAAGTGACTAGAGGTCTACCAGGCCTGTCATCATATAGCTCAGCAGGCGAGATCTTCAGGGTCCTGGAGAACCGATATGGGAACCAAGCTAACATTGCTCTTGAAATCATTGAAGAGTTGCAGGCAACTCCACCAGTTAGGAGTGGCCATCCGAGGAGAATAACAGAGCTCATCCAAACTGTTGAAAAGGTGCTATATGATTTGAATGAACTGGGCAGTGCAGATCCCACAAAGAACCCACTAGTGACTAAATCCATCGAGGGAAAACTCCCAGAAACCCTAAAGAAAGACTGGCTTAACTATGCTTCTGACGAGGGAAACACTGTTAATCTCCAGAACTGCTTCGACAAGCTTATCACATTCCTGAAGTCACAAGAATCCATATATGAGCAACTAGATCAGCTGAGGGATGTCATCGAACCTGCCAAAGAGAAGGCCAAGTTCCTAAAGTACGCCAGAACAAAGACAACCAAGACCAGCAGTGAAACAGTAGGCTGCATCATTTGTGGTGACCCAAAGCATAAAAAGAAACTGTTTTTCTGCAGAAGGTTTAGGACCAATTTAAAGCCTTCAGAAAAAAGGGATGCAGTACAACAGCTCGGCGCTTGTATGAGATGCCTTGAAGTCCATAACGGTGACTACTGCGGAAACACTACTTACCTGTGTTGGAATCCGAAGTGCAAAGGCCAACACCACTATCTACTCTGTCCAGTCACCAGACCCCAGTCCCAGAGACCATCCAAATCCAGTCCAGGAAAAGCTGAGGGCATAAGGTGTACTGAAGCCCAAGAAGAGTTTCTCTCCAAACTTTCACCTGAGCTGGCACAGCAGTGTCGAGATGCCTTTTGCAACGTTACATCCAGGGCATACAATTCTGCTGCAACTGAGAGAGGCCTTCTGGAGGAAAATGGCTTAAACGAATACCCAGTAATCCTGATGCTTCTTGATGTCGTTGCTAACGATGGACAAAGAATCAGGACCCTCATTGACTTGGCATCAGACACGAACTATATAACACATAGAGCCACAAGCAACTTGAACCTCAGGAGTGAAAACATGACACTGGTGGTTTATGGCATTGGAGGAATGAAAACCTCTGTCGTAACTAAGCGCTACCTCCTCAAAATACGTGTGAACACTCCGAGAGGGACTCTCAAGTCACATCAACTGATCTGCTATGGACTCGATAAAATTGCAGAAGTATACAGACATGTTCCAGCTGCCAAGTTACAGAAGATCTTCCCTGATGTTCCACTTAAAGAACTTGAAAGACCCAAAGAAATACAACTTCTGATTAGCCACAAAGAAGGCCAGCTGGTACCTCAGAAAGTTCGTTCTGTCGGTGACCTGGTGCTTTGGGACGGTCCGCTTGGCAAGACTATTGGAGGCACACACCCAGACCTCTTCAAGGAAGTCACCTTAATGGCCCATACACACTTTGCAAGATCCCTGAGAACTGCAGCAGTCAAGTACAGTGAACTCACCTACAAAAACTCAGTCACCTGCCACTCTCTCAACCATCCCCACACCCAATCCAATACAGCCACTGGCAGCAGAGACTTTCTGAAGTGGTGGAAGTGGGAAAGCATTGGAGCCGCTTGTGAACCGAAATGTGGAGGATGTTGCTGCGGGAATTGCCATCCCGGGGGAAAAGAAATGACACTGGCTGAGGAAAGAGAGATGGAGATGGTGAGAAATGGCTTGACGTATATAAACGGAGACCACCACAGCCTTGAACCACACTGGCATGCCAAGTATCCATGGACAGAAGATCCAGCATCTCTACCCAACAACAAGAGAGCAGTTGAAGCTACATTTCTCAGAACAGAGAAACAGCTGGCTAAGGAAACAGAATGGAAGACAGCCTACATGTCACAAGTCCATGAAATGGTTAATCGCAAAGCACCAGTGAAGCTATCCAAAGACGTTCTGCAGAACTGGACTGAGGCAGTGTGATACATAAGTCACCTGATAGCACCGAACCCACACTCAGTCTCCACCCCAGTAAGGCTAGTATGGAACAGCAGCCAGAAGTACAGAGACCTGAGCTTGAACGACATACTAATCAAAGGTCCTGACGTCCTAAACCCAATCAGAGCTGTCCTGTTGAGGTTCCGAGCTGGTGTCTTTGCTGCCCTGGGTGACATCTGCAAGATGTACAACTCTGTCTGGTTGGAGGAGAGAGACGTTCACCAGCACAGATTCCTGTGGCGCGACACTGAAGATGCTGAAATAGAAGAGTTTGCCATAACAAGGGTCAACATCGGAGACAAACCTGCTGGTTGCATAGCCCAAGTTGCCATGCGAGAGACCGGCAACCTGCCTGCATTCTGTTGCTTCAAAGAAGAGAAACGTGTGCTTGTGGAAGATTCATATGTTGATGACATTCTGACTTCTCTCAACAGCTTTGACCACCTGAAAGTCCTCACGTCCAACATTGAGCAGATCCTTATAACTGGAGGATTTTTTATGAAGCCCTGGGTCTACTCTGGTCAAAGTGGGAGGAAAGACCAGAGTGGTGTGAAAATGGAGTCAAGGACTATGATCCTGCCGAACCAACTCACTGAAGAGGATAATAAAGCCCTCGGCCTCGGCTACACCATAGAAGATGACAAGCTACACATCATGGTTGCAGTGAACTTCTCCAAGAAGAAGAAAAAAATGTGCCTTGGTCAGAACTTACTGAGTGAAGAACTAAGAAATCAAACCCCAGATCCACTTACCAGACGAGAACTGTTAAGCCAAGTCTCTGGTCTCTATGATCCACTCAGTTTGGTAGCTTCTGCAAAACAGAAGGGAGCCATCTTGATCCGGAGAGCTTTTCAAGAAGCAAAAGTAATGTACTGCAGAGAAGACACCTGGGATGCCACCTTATCCAAAGAACTGAGAGAAGATGCCATAAAGCTCTTCGAAGAGTATGCTGACCTAAGCCAACTCAGATTCACCAGACCCCTGATGCCACCAGACCCAGGTGAGAGACCAAGTGGCATCACCTTCTCTGACGGTAGTGAGCATGCACACGGCGTGGTGCTGTACCTACGTTGGAACTGCAGCCATGGTGTTGTCGTGAGTTTAGTTGAGTCTAAGGCCCAACTAACTCCTCTTGACCACAAAGGTGACCCTGTGAAGGTGGAGATGTGCGGAGCAGTTTTTGCAGCCTGGTTAAAGAATTACTTCTGAATTGAGGTCGAGAGGTGGTACCATTTTGTTGACAGTCAGACAATCTTGGGTGCCATACAATGTGGGAGTTATGGCTATCAGACCTTTTATGCAAACAGAGTGGGTGAGATGCAGAGCACCACTGATGTCCAAGATTGGTTGTGGATACCAGGGTCACTGAATATTGCAGATATCATCACTAGAGGGGCAAGTCCTGATGACCTAACTGAGGAGACCGAGTGGCAGTCGGGTCCAAAGTTTCTTAAACTTCCTGAGAGGGAGTGGCCAAAGAAGTCAGCCAAAGACATTGCTGCACAAGTAAGAATCAATATCACAAAAATACAGAAGTCATTTGTTGCAGTCACCCGAAGTCAACAGAGAGTGCAAGATCTGATCACAGTCCAGGAAATAAAATCTAAGTCCAGGAAACCAAGCTAAGGCCGCTGGTCGGGGCGATAGCGTGGAAGTTCCTGTGTGGCAACATTGGTGACAAAGAGAAGTGGGAGGCAGTACCATCATCTGGTGTCCTCACAGTCAAAGAAAGAGAAGATGTGTTTCGAGACCTATGCTTGGCAGCTCAGGAGGGTGTACATTTTCCGAACACAACAACTCGGTAGACTGGTTGTCTACCGAGATCAACCAAGTGGACTCCTGATGTGTGGTGGCAGGATCCAGACCTTCAAAGAAGACCACAAATCTGTTCCACTGCTGCCTTTCCATGCCTGGATCTCCATCCTCCTGGCCAGAGAGGCACACAGTGAGGGACATGACGGAGTGGCGGGAACTTTGCTGCGGATGCAAAAGAAAGCATGGGTCATCAAAGGAAGAGTCATTGCCTAAAAAGTCGTTGACAAGTGTGTCGTTTGCAAGAAGGCAAAAGCAAAACTCTGTCAACAAATAATGGGAAACCTACCCGAAGAGAGGTCAAGGCCAACTGCACCATTTCAATTCACATCTGTTGACTTGTTCGGACCGTACCAAGTGAAAGATGATGTTAAGAGGACAGTGAGCATGAAAGTATGGGGCGTGCTCTTCTGTTGCATGTCAAGCCGAGCCATCCATGTCGAACTGGCAAACACACTATCAACAGAGAGCTTTTTATTCGCTTACCAGAGGTTCACTTCCATCCAGGGCCATCCCCAAAAGATCTGGTTTAATCCGGGTACTCTATCAGAGGAAAACCTGTCCTGGAAGAGATGTAAACTTACCTGAGACAACAACACGAAACGTCACTTGAAGAATATGCTGCCAAGAATGTGACCTACTGGACGTGGAGACTGCTGTAAAGCTCACCAAAAGAGCTCTCCAAAGTCTGGGTAGAAGAGAAGGCCTTACTTTTAGCGAATTTCTGACGGTGCTCAAGCTAGCGGCCAATCTTGCCAATGAAAGGCCTATCGATGCCAGAGTCCAGAGCCGTGAAGACCACATCCAGTACATTACACCAAACACCCTGTTGCTTGGTCGAGCCACACAGAGCAGAGACTTCAAGACATTTGATTACACCACCTACCCCTTCAAAAGGCTGCAAGAAATGCAAACCCAGGTTAGCTATTTGTAGAAGTCCTGGAGCCAACTTGTAGGTCCAAACCTGTTCGTCTGCAGTAAGTGACATACTGCTGAAAGACACGTTGCCATTGGAGACATCGTTTGGCTCTGCGATCAAAATGCACTACGGGGGCAATTCAAGCTAGCAAGAGTTGTCAGTGTGAATGCAGATTCCAAAGGCATCGTCCGTGATGTCTATGTGAAAGTCTCTCCAAGTGGGTGTGTTCAAGCGTCAACTCGAAAACCTGTCGCCAAAGAGTCCAGATCTAAGGAAAAGGATGTCCAGGGTACCATACTGCATCGAGATGTTCAGCACCTCGTCGTCCTTATTCCAGCAGAAGATCAACTTAAAGAAGACCAGCTCGACTGAGAGGTGCGATCTTCCTGGGTTTCACCGCACAAAGATCGAGTGGGAGGTGTTGCGTCGATCTGCCTGGGGGTGTGACGGCGGTTGCTGCCGCACTGCTCCATGTGTGTAACAGCCGGTGCGCGCTGCTCCACAGGTGAGAGTGATCAGACTTACAGATTTACAGCACACGCCACTGCAGGCAGTGGAGCGAGGACAGCATGCACTGAAGAGGCACACAAGAAACAAACGCATGGGGAAAAAGGACTCAGAAGGGCTACCGGTTTTTCACCTTACTTCCTTCCTTCCATTTAACTCCCATTCTACTTCCATACAACTTCTGTTCAATTTCCTTCATTGTCACTGGATAAATAAACCATAGAGAAAGAGAGTGAAATCCTGTGTCTTTTCAAGTGTGGGAAGCCATAACATTGAATACACTTGACAGTCACCCCCACTGACCATTCTATATTGATGTTCACATATAATTAGTGGTGTTTGCGAAGAGAAGCACTACTATTGTTATCTCTCAGGCTTATTTAAAAAAAAAAAATTCTTATTCTTCTTCCGTATAAAAGTTCGGCGCGTAACTAGTCCCGCATCGTTTGTCGTAGACCCTCGAATGAGGTATCGAATCGTGCGCCTTATTCGGGAATGGGGTGCTATGACTTTTCTAAGGGGTGGGAGGTTAATTGCCCCCAAAAGTCCCATAGACTTAACATTGAGACCAACTTTGACGGACTGTAGCACAGAGAGGGAATTTTGTAGAAAGGTCAAATTTGAAGAAGTTTGCAACCTGTGTCAGAACATACCCCGCAAGAGGGTATAGGTTTTGCCCCCGGGGCACAGGTGGTCCCCAAATTT
Source organism: Distichodus sexfasciatus (assembly GCA_032718565.1). Lineage (NCBI taxonomy): Eukaryota > Metazoa > Chordata > Actinopteri > Characiformes > Distichodontidae > Distichodus > Distichodus sexfasciatus. The sequence goes on from JAVGVS010000174.1 coordinate 832,106, forward strand.
GCCCCACTGACATAGAATGGGGAAAAAGTCCCATAGACTTAACATTGAGACCAACTTTGACGGACTGTAGCGCAGAGAGGGAACTTTGTAGAAAGGTCAAATTTACCACATTTGAAGAAGTTTGCAACCTGTCAGAACATACCCCGCAAGAGGGTATAGGTTTTGCCCCCGGGGCACAAGTCGTCCCCAAATTTGCCCCATTGACAGAATGGGGAAAAAATCCCATAGACTTAATATTGAGACCAACTTTGACGGATTGAAGCGCAGAGTGAGAATTTGGTAGAAATCTCAAATTCACCACATTTGAAGAGGCTTGCAAGCTGTGTCAGAACATACCCCGCAAGAGGGTAGAAGTTTTGCCCCTGGGGCGGAAAAGGTGCCCAAAGTTGCCCCATTGACTTAGAATGTGGATTTTGGCGCAGAACTATTCCTGTACCGTTTGTCGTAGACCCATGAAAGAGGTGGCAAATTGTGCGGCTCATTCGGGAATGGGGTGGTATGACTCTTGTAAAGAGGTGGGGGGGATATTGCCCCCACAGGGGCAACACTCAGGCAACCAATCAGTCTTTCGCATTTATCATGATGCTCATAAGCCACGCCCCCTAGCAACCTCATTAGAATGCTGTTAGCATGATGCTAACACGATTAGCATGTTGCTAGCATTATGCTAATAATATTAGCATGTCGCTAGCGTTTTGATAATTATATTAGCACGTGGCTAGCATGATACTAACGATATTAGCATTTCATGAGCATTATGCTAACTCTATTAACATTCCATTAATAACATGTGTAGCATGTTCCTAGCATGATGCTAGTGTGATTAGCATGTTGCTAGCATGACGTCTCGCTGATTAGCATGTTGCTAGCATTATGCTAACTATGTTAGCATGTTGCTAGCAACATCATTAGAATGTCGCTATCATGATGCTAGAGTGCTTAGCATGTCGCTAGCATGACGTTTTGCTGATTAGCATGTTGCTAGCATTATGCTAACTATATTAGCATGTTGCTAGCAACAGCTTTAGAATGTCGCTATCATGATGCTAGAGTGCTTAGCATGTTGCTAGCATTATGCTAACAATATTAGCATGTTGCTAGCATTATGCTGACTATATTAGCATTTTGCTCTTAACATGATTACCAATATGAATAGAAACAATATTGTCTTATTGTCATATCACTGCTATACCAGCAGTTTAAATGTTGTTTTTCACAGAGAACTGAAGGAAACATTGTAATATTGAGGCCCAAGTTTTGCCACGGCAAGCACCACTCACATTTTCTTCAGACAATGTACCTCTCTAGTCTTTATTACAGCCCCGCCCCACAGATTTGATGACCCAGTGATGCCAAAACACCTTTAATGTTATTTTAAATTCTGTTCCCACTAGAATTGATTGGTTTATTACTGTTGTTTCTTTATGTCTTTCTGTTAGTGGGGGAACTACTCTGACTGTCAGTGGTACCAATCTGGGCACTATAAAAGAGCCGAAGATTCGTGTCAGGTATGGGGCTGCAGAGTCCTTCCATGTAAGTATTTTTCCACAGTCCCACATATTACACACTAAAGGTTTTTTTCTGTTGCTTTGTTCACACATTTTCTCTTCTTTATTTTGTAGCCCTGAATTTATATAGCCTTTTTTTTGGTGGAGGCATTTTCTGGTTTCACTGCACAGTGATATTATCTGTGTAGGACACTGTCAGAATCCAGTCTCCCATTTCTAGGAAACTTGAAATGTTTCAGTTTTTAGAACTAAACAAAAATTATTGTTCCACCTTTGAAGTAACCACTATAAAATTCAAATTGATAATACACACAAACAATCATTTTGATATGAAAAATTATTTGAAACTATTTTAACTATTTTCATTCTTGTTCTGGTCTCTTTTCACATTGCTTCCATGTTTCTCAGAACTGCACGGTGTATAATAACTCTGTGATGGTGTGCCTGGCGCCATCAGTGGCTCACTCTGAAAGAGGTTTTGCAGAGACTGGCAGTGGACCTGATGAGATTGGCTTCTACATGGATAATGTGTACGCTCTGCTGGTGATCAATGAGACCTTCAGCTACTATCCTGACCCCGTGTTTGAACCTCTGAGTTCAACTGGTATACTGGACCTCAAACCCACCTCACCACTGATACTTAAAGTAAGACTTGGATGGTTGTACACTTTTAAACTGTTACTAAGGAACAATAGAACTTTTAGCAAAGATGCATATTAACATATTGTGCATTTCTTTATTTTTAAAAAGCCTAGCGATTATATGCATAAATATACAAAAATGACAGAGAACAAACAAATATAACTCTAGAAATGCACAAAAGTGAGAAACAAGAAAATGTAGCTCATGCACAAATTGATACATGGACCAACAGAACACATGTTGCTTCGTGAAATTTAAAATTAAATATGATGTTGGTATTTACGTATGTTGGAACTCTTGACTACCAATCCGGATGCAACTACCCACAAAGATCTTTTGTCAGTTATTAGATTTATCACATCCCAGCCACAAGGTTTTTGTTCTTTCATGCCCACCCACTTTTTATTGTTTCATTAGCTGTGCCTGATGGTTCCTCCTCCTTAATAAAGATAAGGAACCTCTCTCACTTGTGTGAAGCAGTCTACACACTTTCTTTGTCAGCTTTTATAGGCATTTTGTGCAGAACTTCACCTCTCTTCCAGCCACCATAACTTAGATCACAAAGCTCACCAAAAGACATTTCCATGGACGACAGAGTTTCGCATGGCATTTTGTGAGTGAGTGAGTGAGTGAGAGTGAATTAACTTAACCACACATTTATCAGCATCCCAGTGCTGATACTCCCTGACCCAGAGTGTCCCCTCATGGTTGGGGTGTACACTTCTTATGTCAGTGCCCCAGTCCACAAACTTTGTTATAAAAGCCGACCACTGCCAAACATCCATTCCTGGTCTGAACTTGTCACAAAAGCTGTCATGGCCATAGGCAACAAAGTGTATAAAACACAAGCAAGGCAGGTGGGCAGTTTTCTTTAACTGGTTTCAGTTTACCCTCACAAAGTATCCAGTCTCCAAAAATGCCAAGCTGGATGCTCTCTTCCACATGTATGAGAAACCAGAGCAGGGACGTGAACCAGCAGCCATAATACCCTCACAGAGGAGACTGGAAATATGAAGGCAACCTTGAGACTGCTCAATCTGAAAAACCTGCTCCATCTACATGACCTCCAGGCAGACTCTATGTTCCTGCTATCCTCAGAGTCCTTGAATGGGGCCATGCATCTAGTCAGACATCCAGGTATGAACCAAATCTAGGAATTTTGAATGGTGGCCCACTATGCAGAAAGATGTCACTGGGTACATTTGAGTATGTCAGACATGTGCATGGGATTCCAACCAGCCACTGGCAAATTTCTTGCAACCTCTTCCCATATCCCACATACCTCACATCCCAAGCCTAACCTTTCTGTTGATTTCATCACAGGATTTACTTCCACACTGGGAAAAACACTTGCACCATAGTTGACAATTTGCTCTGTTGTTGACCACTGCTGCTCAAACTGCTGACTTCCTTCTCTAGCATGTGGTGAAATTGTCAGAGGTTCCCAGAGGACATTGTCTCTGACCGGGTTTTGATTTTCTTGTGCCCACCCACTTATTATTGTTTTATTAGCTGCACCATCAGGTGCTTCTTCATAACCTCCTTGCTTTTGCTTCTTGTGTGATCCTGGAATCCTAGTCTTGATCTGTGTGTTTGTCTCTGCTTTTTGTCCTTTGTAGCAGTTTTGTTCTTCAGCCTTTTTTTTTTTTTTTTTTTACATCTTATAGTTTTTTTTGGCTGAATTGTCTTTCTTCCTTTTTTCATTTGATAGACTATGTGGGGCTACAGTTTGTTCTACGCAGTCAGCCTGAGTTTGAATCCTGGGCTTGCCCCCTTACAGTGTCAGCATCACACCAGAAGTAATGGGTCTCTGATCTTCCAAAAAGTTCCTATTTAATGGTAATTGTGATATGAGGCCTTACATTTCTATTTGATAGCAATACCCTGCAAATCCAGAGAAACCATGTTTTTCCTAATGGTGGAATCAAAGGGTACTGAATTTTAATGAACCAAGTAAGGCCATCAGTTTCATAAATATTAGTTTGGATTAAGTGATTAATGTACTCTTAATGGAATTTTGGAAAACAGCTCATCCCAAGTTTTTCTTTTTAGAGAATTCACATGAATAATCTGCTGTGAATCTGTCTAAAGTACCTCTTTATCTTCTCTTTATTAAAGGGTCGTAACTTGTTTCCAGCAGCACCAGGAAGCTCCAGGCTTAATTACACAGTGCTAATTGGAGAAACTCCATGTGTTTTGACATTGTCTGAGACCCAGCTTTTGTGTGAATGGCCTAATCTTACGGGCCAGCACAAAGTTACAGTATGTATGCTAATTACTCTTTTGCACATTTTGATACATTTCTAGTTTGTTTGCAAGAAATGTCTGATACTTAATCCCTAACTCTTTTACACAGAGAGTTTGTAAATGCTTAACAATAATAATGAATTATAATCCTTAAAATTGATCAGTTGTACTAAATATTTTATGATAAAAGTAGATAATATTTATAATATATTATCAGGGATCACATCACATAATTTATGTTTAAAAACAAACCAGCTGGGGTCAGCTGTGATTTTCACAAGGAAGCGGACACAAATGCAGGAGTTGAAGACTTGCAGTATAGTTTAATAACAAGCATACACAGTCTGTGAGATAATGAAGAACATGAAACACAAACACTAAGGAACAACGCTACCGACCAAACCAGGCACAAGTCTGTAGATAGCTCCAATGTGCTGAGTTCAAGGAACGGGTCATAGATATATCCACACTCTGAGTTCGTGAAGTAAGTCCAGAAAGCTCCTGAGCGCTTCACTGCTCCAGCACCTTGAGGAGAAACACTGAGATGGTAGAAGAGAACAATAGCCATTTGGCTAACGGTTAGCATATCACCTTGTGGTAGCTTAGCGGTTAGCCCGGTTTGCGGCGGCGGCCTCTCTGGCTGTGACGAGACAAAGGTACGATCACAACGGTGAACGGACAAAGTCTGACGGGTCGGACTGGTATAAATAATACGACAAACCAACTAATTAACGAAACCAACCCAATACGAAAGCAGAATCGTATTAACCAATGAGACACACTAGGAATGTGAAGCCCAACCCAACACACGACAAACCAGGCAGACACACACACAAACACACACACATACAAACCCAACACGGACTCATCAAACCTCAGGTTCAAAACTCTGGCGAGTCCGAGCGTTGGGGAGGAACCACGGACGTGACGGCTGGATATAGCATCATTAAGTGAATAGATGTGTCCCTGCTGAGGTATAAAAAGATCGGAAAAGTTAATTGATCCATAAGCATTAAATGCCCCGGAATTGAAGAAAACAATAAAAATCTAATCTAAAACAATTTTTTGTGAGTGAAGTTTATGCATGATTGGTGTAGTGTGTTCTGTTTTTGCAAATTGCTAGTGTACTTTTTTAAAATTATTTCATTAGGTCAGAAGTTGCCTGGGTATTGTATTTATTGCTGAAGGGAAATAGAATTGAATTTGAAAAAAGCTGTTAGAGTGCTCAAAGTAACGTTCTTTTAAAAACATAATTCAAATTGATCATCCGTGGTGTGGGGCTAACTGTTGTGAGTCAAGGCTAGGTTAAGAGAGAACACAGAATGTGGCCTACATTCATGCGTGATCGAGTAGTTGGCAGGCAGAAGATATCTTCTCTGTTTTCTGTTCTCTGAGCATCTATGGGTGTTGAACATCATGCTGTAATATCTTTCTCTTATTTTGAGACCATTCTCAAGTGCTAATGATATTTTAATTATATCTTGATTTTTGTTATTTAATATTGTTTTTCCTTTATAGCTGCTAATGTGAATAACTTTATCAGGAGCACATCACAAAGCATTCTTATCCTATATTCTTCTCTGACTCAGGTCTTATTTGTTACAGATCAGGGCTGGTGGATTTGAATACTCTCCGGGTACACTGCAAATCTACTCTGACAGTCTTCTTACCCTTCCTGCAATCATTGGAATTGGAGGTGGTGGAGGAATGCTCCTGCTGGTCATCATTGCAGTGCTTATTGCCTACAAGCGCAAGTCCCGTGATGCTGACCGCACTCTCAAACGGCTGCAGCTGCAGATGGACAACCTAGAGTCCAGAGTTGCTTTAGAGTGTAAAGAAGGTATAAGAGTAACTTTGTCATTTATTGAAATTTGTGAAACTAATAATGTTTCACAATTACTTTAAATTAGTTTAAATTAATTCATGATAAATGATTTAAGATGTGCACTTTCTATTTCATGTCTGCATCATATATGGAAAGGAAAAAATTGTCACCTGTCACAGAAAAATATGGTTCATTATTAATTACCAAATCTTTATCCATTACAATTTCTTAGCTATTTGACTTTTTCTATCTGCTATTCATGGTTCTTCTGTGTCGGAAAGTTTAAGCCAACTTTGGATCAAATGCCCAAGGGATTGTGATGTATAAAAAATAGAGATGTAGCTGATCCGATATGTGGATCGGTATCGGTCCGATAACAGGCTCAAACAGCTGGATCAGGTATCGGTGGCAATGAGCCGATCTGTAAATGCGTGTACACTCAGTTCGTCATGCATGGGAAGTGGCACTGCGGTACAGTAGAGCTGAAACGACTGTTCCAATAACTCCAATAATTCTATTACAAAAATGGTCGAGGCAATTTTTCTAGAATTGCAGCTTCGTTTAATTCATTTTACTCACTAGAGCAGCTCCGCTTGTATTTCAGACGGATGCTTAATAGTGACACACAGCGTTTTCAGTGGCGCGATCAAGACAAGACCTGATCCCTCTGCATGTGAAAGTATTTGTGAGATGTTCCGTGCACTAAAACAGAAGTAAATGCATAAAAACGCATAAATGACAATTTCGCGATGTAAACACGCGCGCACGCATGAGTGCCGTTACTCGCTATAACGATTTTCCATCGTTTATTCTGGAACGCGCGCCCCGGAGCCGCGTCACAATGAATAAACGATGGCGTGTGTTTACATTGAGAAAATGTAATTTATGCGTTTTTCTGCATTTACTTCTGTTTTAATGCATGGAAGAGGATTGTGGAAAATGTAGTTCTCTGCAAAAGCAGCTCATTTTATAGGCCATATTGGTTCAAAATGACAAAAAAGTTGAGTAATTTTTTTTCAATTTTATAATGTTATAGTGTAATCAATAAGAAAGAAATAACAAATAACAAACAAATAACAAATAATTTAGCGTATAGGTGTGTGCATTTATTACATTGTTTTATTAGGAAAACGGAATTTAAATCAAGCATTTCTTTAAGCATAACAATAATCCCAGTCATGTATTCAGACATTTTAAAGCATTATTTTATGTTTAAAAAAAAGACTGTGACTGTATCGGATTTGTATCGGTATCGGCAGATATCCAGATTTACAATATCGGTATTGGTCGTAAAAAAGTGATATCGGCCCATCTCTAATAAAAAATACATTTTACAAATACATTTTAAAGTTGGGCAGTCAAAAATATTAGCACCAATGAAAGTTGGTACCGAAAGTTTGAATGACACCAAAACTTCGTCCTTCATAAATGACAGATTTCACTCCTGTTCTGAATCATTGTTTAAGGTCCATACTCATAAGTCATTTATCTTCGATGAGCTGGAGCAATCTGCCAAGGAGAAATTTGCCTTTGACAAGCTACAGTAAGATACTACTATCAGACAGGGTCAAATTTGGCGCAATTTACTTGAAAAAGCTAACGTTTAAATTCAGAATGGATGCAAATAATTTTGGTCTGTAATTTCAGGTTAATTCCCCTCATTCAGAAAAGAAGGCCTGTCTAGTTAGCCTGTTGACTCCTTTACATGCTCCTGTTTTAACTACAGCATTTGCAGAACTCCAGACAGATATTCATGAGCTGACCCAGGAACTGGATGGGGCTGGGATACCCTTCCTAGATTACAGGACCTATGCAATGAGAGTTCTGTTTCCTGGCATCGAAGATCATCCTGTTCTCAAGGAAATGGAGGTATGGGTCAGTACATTACAGCAAATAAAAAAAAGAAATAATAATAATAATGTATGGATATATATATATATATATATATATATATATATATATATATATATATATATACTCCTCACTCTACATATATACACAAACTACCCTCCATAATTATTGGCACCCTGGTTTCTTTGGCTTCTAATAGAATTCAGTTGTTTTCTAAATAATAGTGAATGAACAAAAAGAGGAAAAATCAACCTTTAATTCCAAGTGCATTTTATTCGGTGGGAAAAAATCCCATATCAAGAAATAATTCTTTTACATCAAATCATGTGTGCCACAATTATTAGCACCCCTGATGTTAATACTTTATACAACCCCCTTTTGCCAAAAAAACAGCACCTAATCTTCTCCTGTAATGTTCCACAAGATGGGAGAATACAGAAAGAGGGGATCTTCGACCATTCCTCTTTGCACAATCTCTCTAAATCATCCAGCGACCTGGGTCCTCTCCTCTGCGCTCTCCTCTTCAGCTCCTCCGCCAGGTTTTCAATGGGGTTGAGGTCTGGGGACTGAGATAGCCATGGGAGGAGCTTGATTCTGTGTCTAGTGAACCATTTCTGTGTAGATTTGCCCACATATTTAGGTCATTATCTTACTGAGAAAGACCGGTGGCTGACCCATCTTCAGCTTTGGGGCAGAGCCACCAGATTTTGATTTAAAATGTCCTGGTATTTCAAATCATTCATGATGCCATGCACCTAACAAGGTTCAGGGCCTCTGGAAGAGAAACGGAGGCCCACAGCATCACCGATCCTCCCGCGCCACTTCACAGTGGGCACGAGGTGCTTTTTCTGCATGCTCATCTTTTTGTGTTCTGTAGCCCACTTAGAGTGTTTGTTGCCAAAAAGCTCTATCTTGGTCTCATCTGACCAAAGCACACAGTCCCAGTTGAAGCCCCAGTACCGCTTAGCGAACTCCAGACGTTTGCGTTTATAATTGTGAGTGAGAAAACATTTTTTTCCGTGCATGCCTCCCAAACAGCTTGTTGGCATGTAGATAGCGCCTGATGGTTGTTTGGAACTTGGGACCCCAAGATGCTACCATTGTTGCAATTCTTTAACAGTGAGCTTTGGAGAACCTTTTGTTACTCTTACCATCCTCCTCCTGTGTGTGGTGGCAAATAACCTTGCGTCCCTCGTCAGGCTTGTTTTACCACTGTTCAGTCGTTTAAACCTCTTAATGATTCCTCTGACAGTAGATATGGGCAGGTGCAGGTGAGTGGCTATTTTCTTGTATACGTGCCTGACTTGTGAAGAGTCAACACACATCTGCCTTACTTGAATGGTGTGTTCCTTTTGTCTTTCCCATGTTGAAGAGTGGATAAGAGAGAAATGGCCTCTGTGTCCGCGTCATATTTATACCCCAGGGAAACAGGAGGTGATGAGATTACTAATTAAATGTTCTAGATACAACTTTGTAAGCTTCTGCTTAAGAAATGACAGAAATACTTCAGTACATTTTATTTTCTAGGCATTGTTAGGGGTGCCAATAATTGTGGAACAGGTGATTTATGAAAAATAATTATTTCTTAGGTCAGGGTTTTTTCCCTTTAAAATTCACTTTAGTTGAAGATTACATTTTCTACAATTTTCAGTGTGATGTCACTTCTGCAATAAAAATTGAATTTATTTTTAAGGCTTTAACACATCTTAACCAGGGGTGCCAATAATTATGGAGGGCAGTGTGTGTGGGGCTGCATGCTGACTATTTTGATAGTCGACTAGTCATCAACTATTAAAAGCGATTAGTGGAAGCTAATCAGTTATAAATTGCATAATTATAAAATGGCTCCGATTTAGCTACCAGCTTTTACATTTAGTATGAGGTTATTTGAATTTTGTGGCAAATAATAAAGACAAGAAAGATAGTTCACTCAAAAGCATATTTTAATAAATAACTTTCTTCTTTGACTTATCTAGCCTTATGATGGCTCTGGTTTTAATGATGGTACAGAAAATGGTAACATACCATTATAACATTTGGCTGGTGACCGGCGTTGGTTGCTTTACTGTTTTTGCGTGCTTATTAAACCTAACTATTAAAATTATAAAGATGATAAACTATAACTGCACGTTTAACGGCGTTTCCCAATCGGTCTCGCGCCCGCTCCTGCTGGGTTGACTTTTCCAGCCTGGCACAGCTGATGCTGATTAGCTAATTAGCGTGCTGGTGCGCGCCTGGCGTGCTAGTCGCGCACCGGCGTCGCGACAGTGCAGAAATCACGGAAAATGTGCAGGCGGTCAGGAAGCCTGAAGACTGAGATTGAAAACTTATCAGTTCTTCAACCCATCGCCCGTTCCTCTTCCTCCGACATCTTTGGTTTTCTTTAGGAACTTTCTTAAATAATCACAAAACCAAGGAGCCATCGGCAATAAGTTCGCAGGCAAACGCCAATACCGCCCCAAACCTCGCCACCCTTTCAAACCACACACACGTAGAAATCTCACTCGAGCAAAAAAGCGCTCGTCATTAATCTCTACTTGTCTTGGCGAGGACATTAACACATTGAAAACGCATTTATGAGAGGAAAAAATGCAGTTTAGTGCAATACTTTACAACCAGCACTCGATTCTAAATTTTGTGCTCTCGAGTTTCACATTTGTGCTCGCGACTTTGAAATTTACGCCCGCAAAATTTTTGCAGCAAGCCATTTTGCGTGCTCTAGTTTTGGCGTTGATGTGACGCCGTAGGGCCATTCTTCTAGCTGTCACTGAATGCGCAAGAGCGAATCTCACCAGAGTGTAATTGTATTGGTGCCTCTATTGGAAAGCGGTAGTACAGGTGAAAAGGAAGGAAAACGTTTCCTCCCGTTTAAAAATATGTCTGGCGACAATTATACGACAATCAAATTAAGTCACTTAACTATTTTGTCTTTATTAGAGCAATGTGAATAAATGTGCACCCTAGTGTGTGTGTACAATTAAATAATTAACTCAGACAAACCAATAGAATCGTGACATACTAGCAACAGCTGAAACACATAAGGAAAGTGAAGCCCAGCCCATGACGTGACTAACCTGGAGTGACTAAAGGGGAATCCTTAAAGGGACAGACACACACGTAAACACTGACAACTAGCAGCGGACTTTATCAAACCTCAGGATTAATACTCTGGTAGTCTACAGGCGTCATGGAAAACCTGAGCGTGACAACACTACTGTGTTTGTGGCAGAATTTTTTATTCAAGATTCCTGCAAAGTTATGAAGTCACAAAGTTTTATAAAACCATGGTTATTCCAAGTAACAGCTACACAATTAAACATTAGTTCAAGATTAATCATAAATGAATCTTTTTTAAAGAAGTGAATATATTAAAAAGTCCAAGAAATGCATTTGAATCCCGAGTCATTGCTGGGGCCACTTGCTAAGATCCACTCTGCAAAACTGAGCTAAAATTAGTTCAATATTAAATTGGTAATTCGGTTTAAGTCCATAGGTCAGAAAAATCCCTGCTGGTTCCACATGATGAGGTCTCCATAGAGTCCCGGTCAGGGTTCAGTCGGCCAAGCGTCAGCTTGGGATCAGCTCAGGAACAGATCGGAAGATAAGTAGAAGAAAGAGAAGAGAAGTGCTAAAGTAATGGCAGCCTGGCTAAAAAGGGAGAGCTGGAAAATAGCACAGACATGAGGGCTTCCAGGGGTCTCGGCCTCACACCAAACCACCATCGACAAACTTGAGCGATCAGCAAGAGTGGTAGGCTGACAGCACCAATCCCCCGTTTCACTTTTAATCTCAAACGACCATGAACGCCCAGATCTCGCCTTTACCCCCCCCAAAAACAACACAGAAAACAAACATTTTTACAATAAATAATAAATTAAACAGAAAGGGAGAGAGATGAGAGAGACTTGACAGTACTTAGGACAGACACACAAATGGACAGACAGATGGACATACGGACAGACAAATAGATATACAGAAATAAGGTGTATGTATATTGTATCAGATAAATAAATAAATAGATTATGTGTGGGCATGTTGGGAATTAATTAGATTACTTAGTTATGGTTTGAGTTGGAATGTAGTGTAATGTATCTGATTGTTGGGGAGTTGGTTCACGGAGGCAGGTCTAAATTGATGATAAAAGAAGCCCAGACTTCTGGGAAATGTGGAAGTTGATGCTGTCGTGTTATTTTTTCCATTAATATGTGTTCTGAGGAGTTGAACCACTGCATGATGTTTAGTGTGCTTCCTGGTTTTCCAGTTTAGCAGGATTGCTTTTTTGGCAATCGCCAAGGCAACAAGTAAAGGTCTGAAACTTGAGATTGGTGGATTTATTGTTGAGTGGTCACCAAGCAGACAGAGGGATGGGGATAGTGGAATGCTATGATTCATAATACAAGAGATTGTGCTGATGACTTTTGCCAAAGTGTTGAGTTGAGACATGATAGATGGAGTGGGAAATAGTCGTCTGCAATTTTTGAAAATTACAATTTGAACAAATATCGCTTTCTATAAATCCCATTTTGTGCTGAGTGATGTGTGCTCTGTGGATCACCTTATATTGTATAAGTTGAACATTAGTGTTATTAGTGACTGTGAAGGCGTTCCTACAGATTTGGAGCCAGAATTCATTATCAGGAGTGAATGACAAATCTTTTTCCCAGGCTTCGACTGGAATGGAGATCTTTAAATTTGCTGTAGGTATTGGTTTATATAGTTTTGAAATATTTTTTTTCTGATTTGTTATTTTGAGTGTTATTCTGCTATTAATTGGGATGGCTGGGTGTTAGACAGACTGATCTTAGATTTCAGGGCTGCTTTTTAGTTGGAGATAATGGAAAAACTGCTCATCTCTATATCATACATACAGTGCTTTATGCAAAAGTTTGGGCATCCCTGATAAAAAATAACTGTATTAATTCATAACTTGCTAAGCTTGAGAGGCAGCAATTTAATTTTAACATATTTGATAACCTATGGAAATAGCAACAATTCAGTAGTGAAATATTATTTATTATTGGGTCAAGAAGAAACAATACCAATGCTCATTTTAAACAAAAATAGGCAGGGGCATAAATTTGGGCACCCCAAAGGAATAATCCATTAATATTTTGCTTAAAGGCCTCCTTTTGCTGGGAAATAACAGCCTGTGGAGCGCCTCCTATAGCCTCTCACAAGTCCTGAATTCTGGCTGGTGGTATTTTTTGGACCATTGTTCCATACAAAATACTTGCTCCCAGTTCCAGTCAGGATACGATAGCTTCTGGGCATACTGGCCTACTTCCAACTCAATCCATACATTTTCCAATGGCGTTTTGGGTCTGGGGACTGGGATGGCCATTCCAAGAACATTGTACTTGTGCCTCTGCATAAATTCATAGTAGATTTGAGCAGTGCTTTGAATCATTGTTGTGCTGGCTTATCCAACCCGGCGTAACTTCAACTTTGTGACTGACTCCTAGAACATTCTTGTGAAGAATCTACGCACTGATATTGGGTGGAATCCGCTCGCATTCCTCAACTTTAACAAGGTTTCAATACCTGTGCTAGCCACAGCCCCATAACATAGTGGACCCTCCACCAAATTTTACTGTTGGCAGCAAGTTCTTCTCCTGGAATGCTGTGTATTTTTCCCCGTGAATAGCACCTCTGGTTATGACCAAATAACTCTATCTTAGTCTCATCTGTCCACAGTATTTTTTTCCAGAATATTTCTGGCTTGTCCAGATGCTCTTTGCATACCTCATGTGGCTCTTCTTTTTCGCATCACCTTCCACTGAGCTGTTCTGGTGCAAAGTCACGCTGGACTTTGGGCGATGTACAATGACACCATCCTTGTGGATGTGTTGTAGCTCTCTGGAGGTGGTCTGTGGTTTGTCTATGTCAATTCTATGGCCTTCACCTGTGCCTTTGAGATATTTTTTCTTGGTCTATGACATTTTTCTTCACAAGGACTGTTGTTCCTGTAGCCTTCCATTTCCAACTACATTTCTGACTGTTGGACAACCAGTCCAAACCTTTAATGATAATCTTTTGTACCCTTCTCCTAATTCATAAAAAATGCATTATCTTAGTTTTTAGAGTCAGTAGAGAGTTCTTCAAGGTTCACATGTTGCCCGCTCTCTAACAGAGCCAAGGACAAAGTACCACTATGAATTTATATATATTAAACCATTTTTTAAAAATTGGTGCAGCTATCTTTGTAGTTTAAGATTAATAGGCTTATCAAAGCAATTTAGTGCTACAAACTGTCAGTAAATGACTGCAGGTCTTCAAGTAATGCAAGTGAGGAGAGTGCCCAAACTTTTGCATCCCATTTTTCAAACTTTATTTTTATTTCATACAACTCAGCCAGGCTACATTGAGAATTTTGGTCTGTCATATCTCATGTCTATATCTCTGAAAAAAAGCATCTGCTGTGATCTTCTCTTCTGAAGACAGAGCTAATTATATGCAACCTTGGAGAGTGCTCCAAACTTTTTGCATAGCACTGTGAGTGGATCTGGAAAAGTGATAAAGCTGTTTTAATAATACAGTATATGGAATTGTTCAAGATGTGATACCCGCTTTGGTTTTCCATGCATTAAAAGTGTTTTTATTTGAGTAAAAAGCCTGGGTTATGCCAAATTGGAGTGTGTTGCAAGGTTTCCATATTTATGTGAAAAAATTTTGTTGATTCTCCACCAGGCTGTCAAAGTTATTTGAGATTACAGTATTATTAAAACAACTCAACGTTGTTTTTAGAGCAGTGCTAAGGAAATGGTAAGTCCGCACGTAAAACCTCTTTACATTCTGACTGTTCTATTTCTAACCATTGGTTGTTCTGTTGGTTTGGACAACAGAATAACCAATAGTTATTTCAATATATTATTAGCTGACTTGCTAAATAATAATTTTTCAAAGTTTAGAGTGCTTCATTTCTCCTTGAGTTTTTGTTTCTGTAATGTAGCTAGTTGATTCTGGGTGGTTTGTTTTTAATAGAACATTAATTATTGAGTTTAAGTAAGTTGAACCATCTAGTGGTTGGTGTGGTTGGTATCATTGTGAACAGCTAGTTAGTT
This sequence comes from Distichodus sexfasciatus, assembly GCA_032718565.1. NCBI lineage: Eukaryota > Metazoa > Chordata > Actinopteri > Characiformes > Distichodontidae > Distichodus > Distichodus sexfasciatus. Next base: position 847,240 of record JAVGVS010000174.1, read on the forward strand.
TTTTGGTAATATAAACATTTTACTGTTGCAATTCTGCTGATGAGTGAAATTGGAAAGTTTATCAGCAGTTCAGATCATCTTTTTTTTTTTTTTTTAAATTAAAGGATTGAAATTTAAGTGGAATGATTCAGATGGGCTAGCTGAAATATTTACGCCTAGATACTTAATGTTACCAATTGGAATTTGAATAGGTAGGTTTTGAAGAGTATTGTGTAATTGTCACCAATTATAGGTAGAATTATTGATTTTGTCCAATTTATCGTGTAGTTAGAGAGTTTGGAAAACGAATTGATTAGAGTGATAGTCTCATTTATAGAATTTAAAGGCTCTTGCAGATAAAGTAATATATCGTCAGCATAGAGACTAATCTTGTGATGAGTGCTGAGTGTTTGTATTCCTTTGATGATGTTATTTTGCCGGATTGCAGTAGCAAGAGGTTCAATGAAAGACAAGAGTGATAGGCGAGTGGACATCGCCCACTGGATTCCCTGTGCAGTGTGAAACTCTGTGATGTTTTACCGTTAGTAACAACTGTTGCCATTGATGAGCTGTACAATGTCTGCACCCAGTGAATAAATGATTCTCCAAAACCTAATTTGTGTAGTGTTGCAAATAAAAAGTTCCAGTTTACTCTGTCAAATGCCTTTTCTGCATCCAATGATAATAGTACAGTTTCCTTTTCTTTTTTTCTAGATACATTAATTAGCTTAAATAATCTGTGCATGTTATTTGCAGAATGCCTGCCTTTGATAAGTCCAGTTTGGTCTGGGTTTATCAGTGATGGGGTTATGGTTTCTAACTGGGAGGCTAGTGCTTTGGTGATGACTTTAAGATCTGTATTAATTAGTGACATGGGACGATAACTAGAGCAGAGAGATGGGTCCTTATTGGGTTTCAGCAGGATGGAGATGAGAGCAGTATTCAGGTGTAGAAGAACTGTTGAACTATATTTAATGTGTTGCACCATTCTGAGAAACAATGATGAGATTATATGCCAAAAATGTATGAAGAATTCAACAGGGAAGCCATCAGGTCTGGGGCTGTTATTTGGGCATTTTGTTAGTGCTATGTAAAGTTCATCAATGTTAATGGCATGTCCAACTGATCCGTTTGTTTTTTGTTGAGTTTGGGTAATTCTATATTATCGAGAAAGGAGTTAATGTCAATTAAGTTCGGTTCATTGAAATTATACAATTTTTTGTAAAAGTGTTTGAAAACGTCATTTATCAGGAGATTGAATGATTTTTCCCGTTGCATTTTTAATGGCTGGAATAAGTGATTTTTCTTTATTCCGTTTCAGTTGATTTGGCAGATATTTTCCAGCTTTGTTATTATATTCAAAATTATCATGTCTAAGTCTCTGAATCATAAATTGAGTTTTTTTGTTTATTATACTGTTAAGTTGTAGGTTAGTTTTGGACAGTTCCTTTTGAAGTTGCTCAGTGGGGTTTCCTATAAATGCATCATTTAGTTCTTTGATTTCTTTGATTGAATCTCCATTTAGCCGTGGGTTGTTTAAATTGCTTAATGCTTAAATCAAGTGTTGCAGTTATGGTCACTAATTATGTGGGATGGATTACGGACTCCAAGATGTCTGGTATGATTGAGTTGCTGGCTAAAAAAAATCGATACCTGAGAAGGATTGATGGGGTGGAGAAAAGTGTGAGTATTCTCTGTTTACTGGGTTTTTTAGGTTTCAATGATTCAGTGGAGTGCCAATTTCTGAGGTTAACAGCAGTAGTAGAGTTGTCTAAAGTGGGATTAATGACTGTGTTAAAGTTGCCTCCAATTACAATTTTAGAGTCTGATAAGTTCGATAATGCGTGAAAAAATGTACGAAAAAAGACAGGGTCGTCAGTATTATGTCCATATATATTTGTAATAGTTAAGTTATTATTGTTAATGGATGCGTTAATAATGACATATCGGCCCTCTGGGTCAGTGATAGTATTATGCGTAAACTGAATTTTTTGGTTTATTAAAATTGAGACACCTCTTTTTTTGGAGTTATATGTTGAGTATATTTGATTAAATTGTGGGGTTTTTAATTTCTGACTTGTGGCTTCTGTCAAGTTCTGAGTTTCCTGTAGGCATATCTGCTTGCAAATTAGTCAAGTGATTCAGGATTTTGATGCTCTTCGCCTGTGAACTAGCTCCGCAAATGTTCCATGTTACAAACTTAAGAGTACTCATTGTGCAGTGTATGTGTATGAATTTAGATATGGTATGAATATGGTGATGATATGGATGATATGACAGGACACACAAGAGCATAGCAGCAGCAATAATAATAATAATAATAATAATAATAATAATAATAATAATAATAATAATAACAGCTTTAAATCTATATATCACCCGGTCGCCTAGAGGAGGATGGGGTCCCCCCTCCAGTCTTGGTTCCTCTCAAGAGTTTCTTCGTAGAGGAGTTTTTCCTTGCCACTGTCGCCTCAGGCTTGCTTGTTGGGGGGTTTAGGCGGTTATATGTAAGTGCTTCTGGCGACAATATTTATTTGTTAAGGCGCTATATATAAATATAAATTTAATTTGAATTTGAATTTGAATATACCTTTTTTTTGTGAAGCAGCTTCACCATCGTTATTCCCATTATAACATATAAATTTCCCTTAGCACAGTTTGACAAATACACACATAAATGAAATTGAAGGAATTAAAACAAAAAACACTGAACATAAAAAAGCCACAAGTGAAGAGATGGTGACAGAATAAGATTGAGGTTTGAAAAAGTGAAGGCAAAAAGAGATAAGATGAAAGCGTAGTAAGCCCATCGTTGAAAGGGAGAGAAAGAGAGGAAAAAGAGAGAGAGAGCGCGCTAAGACAGCAGGGTGTATGTGTGATGCCTTGGTCTAGGTTGGCATCGGTGTTCGGAGGTAAATCAAAGCCAGGTGGTGATATTAGAGATTGGCCAGTAAGCTGTCGATCACGTGAAACATCACGGTTAGTCGGCTCGTCTCACCTTTTCCCGAAACCGTTTCATAATTGGGAGGAGTTTTTTCTGTCTCGCCTGAATTTCTCTAGGGAAATGGTCGTTAAGTCCGAAGTGAATCCCCTTTAGTTCTTTCCCTTTAATTTTCACGAGTTCTTTGTGTTTATAATGTTCAAATTACGATTGCTCTTGGTTTTGTATTGTTTGGGTTTTTTGCTCCGAGGCGGTGAACACGGTGAAATGTAATTTTGTTTACGCTGTCCGGTGACAGCTAAGAGCTGATTGCATAAATTGTTTAATGGCTTGTTCTGGATTGTCGGTGTCTGCTCCAGTATTCCTGAAAATATTAAATTTTGCGCATACTGCAGCACTGTATATCCAGAATGGTTTCTTGCATTGTTTTATCAGGGATCCCAACCTGCAAAAGCTTCCATTTTCGGGAGAATCCGCCACTTGGTCTCTCACTCCGTCAGGTGCTGTGATTTGTTACAGTTCTCAAAGTAGTTCTCACGCTACTGTCGCGTGCAGGTTCTTGTTTGCTTGCTCCAGTTTCCGGGATATTTTATTCAATTTGCAGGCATCAGGGAGACGCTATCAATATGCAGGAGACTCCCGGAACTTCCGGGATACTTGGGATCCCTGTTTTATTGTCGTTTGCCAGGTTGGTGATTTGCGCGGTGAAAGTGTAGCAGATTGGACCCTCCCCCTTGCCTCACAGTGGGCAGTGCCTCCATAGTTTATATACAGGCCGCAGGTGGGCCCTAAGAATTGTGCTTGTTGCCCTCTCTGTCTCATAGGCAGTGTTTGATGGTAGTGTGTGGATGGAACTAACGCTTGCTGAGTGCGTGAAGACGGTGCTCTGGGTGTAAGGTATGTCAGTAAGGTGCTACTTTTAATCAGTTTTAGGGGGACTTGGATTAATATTATTTTTGGTTTATTGTCAGTTGGTGCTGGTGCTTGGGCTTCATAGCCATTGCTGTGGCCTTCCAGGGAGCTAGAATAACTACTCTTGTAAGCCTGTCTGAGGTATGGGAAGCATGGGTTCTTTTATGTGTGCAGTGAATGTTTGGTGAAGCTTTTGTTAGCATATATTCTTTCCCCATGTTTTATATTATTGTAAACCTATCTGAAACTCAGTGATAATTGAACCAGCGCCAGTGTATTGTTCTATATCATTCATCAAGTGAGGTAGGCCGTATTGTTACTGGTGAGTGTATATACACTGTAGCACCATTGCTAATTTTATCTCTCATTTTTGTATAAAAGTGACTTTTTGTAGTTGTGCTTTTTTTTTTTGGACCAGAAAGGAGCAAGCAACGGATTGTTCTGGTTCCTACTTCTTTAGTATTTGGGTTCTACTGGTTGTGATAAGTCGCTTTATAGATTGTCTTTGGTCAATATGGAGGAGGAAGTGCAACAGCAGGAACTAGTGTTACAGCAAAGGCAGATAAGGAAAAGGCACTACTTCAGGAAAGGGCTATGTCTCAAGGAAGTGTGGGTATGGCAACTTCCAGTCCTGCTTCAGGGGCTAGTCATGTTCCATCTGTGGGTACTAGTGCTGGCATTACTGAACGGTTAGTGGTTGTCCCTCGAGATCGTAAGTGTCCTATGTTTAATGGTAAGACTGGCATAGGAATAGCTGAATGGTTGGGAGGGTACAGGCCCTGTATCTTGAGGTCGCGCCACCTTTCAAGTATTGACCAGGCATTCTTTATTTTCGATCATTTAGAAGGGGAAGCCAGGGAGGAGATTAGGTATCGTTCCAGTGTAGAACGAGGGGACCCTGTTAAAATTTTGGCTATATTAAAGGAGTTATATGGTTTTGCCCAGTCATATGTTACCCTGCAGCAAGCTTTCTTCTCCAGGAGGCAGCAGGAAGGGGAGACATTACAGGAGTTCTCATTGGCTTTAATGGCCTTAATGGAACAGGTGAAGCAGAGTACTCCTGAGGTATGTTTAATGCTGAAGATTTTGCCGTGATCCAGTTTGTGGAACATGTTTTGACAATTCTTTGAGTAGAGAGTTAAAGCAGTTTGTTCGTCGCCAGCCTACTGCTACTTTATTGGAGGTACGTGGGGAAGCCCTTGGGTGGGAACGGGAGGGGTTTCCTGGGGGTGCTAGAGAGCGTAGTCATTCGCTTCCATCTGTTTATGGTTTGCAGTATGTTACGCAAGGTAGTTCTCGTTTAACTCCCCTGGTCACTTCACAAGCGACAGAGTTGAGTGAGCTAAAAGAACTGTTGAAGCACCAGCAAGAACAGCTTAATCAGCTCACTCAGACAGTGGCCTCTCTGCAGGTTCATCCCCCCACTGCTCGTCCCCGTAGTGGTCCCTTGATTTGTCGGTGCCAACGGCCAAGGTCACTTTGCAAGGGAATGTGATGAGCCACGGGTTCTTTTCCATAGCCTAAGTAGTATTCTACTTTTTCAGACCCCCTGCTCATGGGGCTGTGCCTTCTCGTTCTTGTCAGCAGTCGGAAAACTGACACCCACTGAGTTGCCGAGCCACGGCTCAGGTAGAAGTGTGCTCGGCTCAAAGTCAGGAGAAAGCGATCCGGAGTTATTGTCTTCCTGTCCAAACATTAATGTGCTGATTGGAGGAGTTACTGTTTCATGTCTACTGGACACTGGTTCCATGGTTTCCACAGTAACTGAGAGCTTCTTTTTACAGCAGTATGGTACTTGGGACCAGGATAGTCTCCAGTCTTGCCACTGGTTACAGTTGCGAGCTCGCGAATGGGCCACAATCCCTGTTGGTTACTTGGAGTTGGATGTGGGTTTGTGTGACAAGGTGATTCCTCGCTTCAGCGGAATCTTGGTTGTTAGAGGATCCTGAGGGGCTATCTCATGTTCCTGGTGTTCTGGGAATGAATGTCATTAGTGGGTGTTATAAGAAACTTTTTTGGGACTACGGTTGTTCATTGTTTGAGTCATCTTCTGTATTGCAGGCTCCTGGTCCAGTTGTGAGGCACTGCAGCAGTGCCATCAGTCAGCCACTCAAGCTTCCAGAGATCTTATTAGCACTGCTCGGGTTCGTGGTGCTCAGGTGTTGCATACCTGGTGGTGTTATGAAACTGGTTCCTAGTACTTGTGCTGAACAACTGTCTGGTCATTGATTGCTGTTTGAGCCTTCGGAATCAGACTTGCCAGCTGGGATTTTAGCATCACCTTGTCTTGTTCAGGTTAAGCGAGGTACTGTTTACATCCCTGTGATTAATGTGGGGAGCCGACTAGAGTTGTCCTTCACCCTAGATGTAGTTTAGGTTTTGCTAAAGTAGCATCCATGTTGTTAGTTTACCCACAGGGGTGATCGAGGAAAAATCTACTACAGCAACTGTTTCCTCCCAAATGATCACGAGCTTGGTGAAGGAGGGGGTAGCATCAGTAGATCTGTCTGCATTGTCAGAACAGGAGCAGATAGAGGTTAGATCTCTGCTGCAGAAGTATAGCTCTGTGTTTTCCACGTATGAGGGTGATTTGGGTTGTACTAACCTTATTTCACATGAAATAATGCCAGTCGTGGTTTGCGACCCCCTGAACGTAACATGGCTAACTATAGCTCTATGAAGCTAGAGTTTCTGGCTCTTAAATGGGCCATGACTAAGAAGTTTTGTGAGTGTTGTTAGGGCATCAGTGTGTGGTCTTCACTGATAATAATCCGATAAGTTATTTTACATTCTCTGTACTAAATTAGGGGCCACTGAAGGCATCGATGGGCTGCTCAGCTTGCTGCCAGCGATTTTGAGATTAATGTCGACCAGGTCATGTAGCAATAAACGCTGATGCACTTTCTAGCCAGTATATATCTGGCGCCAGTGTAAGGAATACCCTTCCAGGTATTGCGGGTCCTGTCCTCAGAATTCCTTGTTTAACCTTCTCAAGGGCCGCCACCCAGTCACTGATATCTGTTTTTCCATCTCACTCAGCTTCTGATCTTCGATCCCTGCAGGAAACTGACCCAGTCCTGAAGGAGGTGTTGGGGTTTTGGAAGAGGCAAGTTCGTCCTACTAGAGGAGAGAGGCGGCAGGTCTCCAAGTCAGCTATGGCAATGTTGCACCAGTGGAACCCGCCTGGTTGGCGAGAAGGTGTATGATATATCGTGGGTTTTCGTGCAGATGGGGATGATGAGAATTTACAGTTTATCTCTGGCTCTTAAATCAAGGTTTTAAAACAGCTGCATCAGGAACATGGCCACCAAGGTATTGAGCGTACATATGAATTGGTAAGGCAACGCTGTTACTGGCCAGGGATGTCTGCAGACATAAGGCAGTGGTGTCAAGCGTGTGAGCGTTGTCAGGTTGCTAAAGATTCTGGGTCTGGACCGCATAGTTTTATGGGCCGCCCCATTTGGCATCAGGCCAAATAAGGATCTTGGCTATAGATTTTACTGTGTTGGAGCCATCTCGGAATGGTCTGGAAAATGTGCTTGTGTTGACCGATGTGTTTAGCAAATACACTGTGGCAGTTCCTACTCGTGATCAACAGGCCCTCACGGTCCTTAAGTTTTGCTAAATGAGTGTTTTTAAGTTTGGGGTGCCGTCGTGTTCATTCTGGTGGGGAGCAGGACTTTTGAGCTTTTTTTGGGTATTAGGCTCATGCAGATACATGGGCCTATTCACCAGGTGGCCATCTTTGACCCCTAATGACGCTGCTCTTTCATTTTGTTTTTGGCTTGTTTCTGTTTGATTTGTTTGTTGGTTTAATTTCCATCTGGTTTGATTGTGTTTGTTTGAATTTTGCTTATTTTTGATTTAGCAGATTACTTTTTTTTATTACATTTATTTTCTTTGGAGTTATTGTGTATTTTGGTTATGTGACTTTATTACTTTTTATTTAAGTTATTATATTTTTGTTTCTTTTGGTTTGTTTATGCTATTGTTTTCTTATATGTTCAGTATTTTACAGATTTACATACATTATTACAATTATTATTGTTGTTATTGTTTCCCTGAGTCATTGGTACTAAATAACAGTGAACCACGTGTGTTTGTGTGGAGTGAGTGTGATCACGAGTGGTGTGTAGTGTTGATGTTTTCTACTTTTGCTTCAGCTGTAGAGATTAGTCAATAGAGCAGCCTGTACCAGTGAGTCTGCCCAGGCTCCAGGCTACTTGTTCCGATTTTTAAGCGGTGAAGTTTCATGTAAGAACAATAAAATTTTGTACCAACTTTATGAAGATCACGTCTAGGTGAACTTAGACCTGGCGACCTTAAAGTACAATCTAAGGGTTACTTTCTATTATTCCTTTGGGTATGAAATTTCGCCAGGTGGGCGTAGTCAGGCTACTGTATACATAGTTATTTGTATTAATTAACTGCTCCATTCTACCGCTCATGCCACAAAAGTTTTAACTGTTTCTTTGAGTTCGTTGTTTTCTATTTGGGTCAATAATGGAGTTTGTGACTGGCTGAATTCGAGACTGGATTTCAGTTCTTTAATATCCGCATGTAATATTTCCAGTATGGAGATTTTATTTTTGATGGACTGTTGAACACTGACCTCGATGGTGGCGGTGGCGGCGGATTCTTCCTCCGTCTCTGTGGACCAGTCTCGCCGTGGCTGCTTTTTGCTTGGTTTGGCTGCCATAACGCAGATATTGTAAAAATGGTGGTCAGTAAAGTGGAGTACCTCTTCCAGACTTGATGTGGAGGTGATCCGGTGTGTGATGAAGTTAGTTAGGTAATGTTTGAAGTATATGGTAAGTTTTCGGCGTTGCTGTTTTGAGGAGTTTTTTATACTTGCTTCTGCATGTTGGATCTCGCCTGTAGTTATTTGAGTTTCCAGAATATGCTGTCTAATTGAGCGAATCTTTTTGGTCAAAAGTTCATGGAGTCGTATTGCTAAGAAACAATGTTGGCACAGTTTGAGCACCATGTTAAATAGAAATCTAGGATTGTTTTTTGTTATTTCAATTATAGCCAGTTGCTTGACTCTAAGAGCCTTTTTATAGTTTCCCATAGCTGCTTTCCATGCTAGTTCAAACATCACTAGTTTAGTTAGTCGCCACTTGCATTCTAATTTCCGTGTCTCTTGATTTAAGGTAGGTAATTTGTCATTATAGCAAGGGGATGTTTTGTTTTCTCTGATCTTTTTCATTTTTTTAATGGAGCTGTTTTATCTAGAATTGGACCGAAGCGTAAATGTAAGATAATCTATATTACTCTCAAATTCAGTGGGATTGGTTATTTCTCCTGTCAGGAATGATAGAGTATAAAGTTACTAGCTGTATTTGACGTGATTGTCTGCTTGGTACAGAAGTGAGTTGGGAAATTTGTACTTTGACTAAGGTAAAATTAGGCAGTAATAAGATAATTAATTCAGAAATAATACTGGGCTGAGGCAGTTACATTACAGCTGTTAGAGTTAACCGTTACATTACATTAACATTTACATTAACTTCATTAAGACCAAACGACAGGATTAAATCAAGGATGTGGGCCCAGTTACATGTTGAACAATATCCACTGAACAAGAATACTGAACAAGTCCAGTAAATTAGTAAAAGCTGCTGTCAGGGAGTCTTGTTCATTATCTACATGAATATTAAAATCGCGACGAAGATTTAGATTTTGTCTGCAATTCTAAGGAATAATAATTTTAGTGATTCAAATTTAAATCCTGACTTCTGTGTTATTGAAGTCTGTGTTATTTGTGGCAACGCCTCGCCCTTTACTACCACTAATTAGGGTTTTTGCTCCTGCTTATACCCCGGAGGAGGTGTCGACTCATTTAAGGCTAAATACTTATTGGATTTTACCCATGTCTCGGTTAAACAGAGCATGTTTAGGACATGGTCTGAAATCATTTCATTAAGAATAAGTGCCTTAGTGGTTAATGATGTAATATTTAGTAGTCCTATTTTTGAATTAGTGGTGCAGACAGTCTCCAGTGGGTACTCTAATTTAATACAAATTAGATTTTAAAATGATGCCTTAGGCATTTTAAGTGAACTATTTTAGGTTCTGTGGAACAGAGACAATGTCAATATGGTGGTATCTATGTCTGTTACTGGCCAGCACCTTAAGATTGGCCCTGATGTCTGGCGCTCTGGCTCTCAATAAACAATTTACCTCTACTGCTGGTGCCACTAAGGGTCTAGCTATTTTCATGTGCCTTCGGATATAATCACCCATCACCAGAGCACATTCAACAGGCTTCTCAGCGGGTGTTTCACTGAGTGGGGCAAATCTGTTCGAAATGCTGATAGATGAAGAGTAGCAATCAGGACTATCCTTCACCGAGGCTCGGTCTCTCCATCTGTGTTGCAGAGTCGTCACCCAGTCGCTCTGCTGCGGGAGCTCTAATGCCGGAATTTAATTGCACAAAAATTAATCACATTATAAAGAACACAGGAATCAGTGTAAGATGCACTTGATTTATGATCAAAGTCTTTTCCCCCTCTGAACCTATCTCTGATGTCTTGCTTTCCTTTAGTTTTAAGAGCAGGCTGTCCATAGCACTAAAATAGACTTCCCAAGACTAATAACACTTCTTCCCTTCTATCTTTTTTTTTTTTTGTTTCTGGTCAATCAAGTCAGTCTTGAATTAAGTTCCTCTGCTTTTTTCCTCAGGTACAGGCTAATGTGGAAAAGGCCTTGACTCATTTTGGTCAGCTCCTGATGGCACTTCCTTTTGACGTTTATACGGACTTTGGAGGCTCAGCGCTCCTTCTCCATGCGTGACCGTGGCAATGTAGCGTCCCTCATTATGACAGCTCTGCAGGGGGAGATGGAGTATGCTACAGGTGTGCTCAAGCAATTCTTTCGTGACCTTATAGACAGAACCTGGAGAAACAAAATCATCCCAAACTACTGTACTTGAGTTTGTGCATTATTACATGCATAATACAACTTATTATATATCAATATATAAATTTTCGATGCGAATATATGAATATATATATATATATATATATATATATATATATATATATATATATATATATATTTATATATATATATATTTTTTTTTTTTTTACTTTGCAACTGAAATGAAATATCAAGTTAATCCTTAAGTACATACTCACAAAGTACAAGGAACAACAAAAAAAATGACTATAAAAAATGAATCACTGGAAAGCCCTTACCCACTGTAATTTTTAAAAAGATGGAGTTGTTTGCCATTATAGGTCATTTAAATATATTCTGAAAACACTATGGGGCGGTTTCCCAGAAAGAGATTAAGACTAGTCTTGGATTACAGAGTGTTTTGAATGGAGATTTTCCATTGAAAAAGAAATATAGTTCAGAACTAGTCTTAATCCCTGTCTGGGAAACCGCCCCTAAGTGTTTTTATATATATATTGAATACATCAAGTGAACTGAATAGTCAATAGATTGTTAATAATTAATTGTTTTGTAATCAAGATTGGTGGAATGCCAGGGGAAAACATTTGTGAGTGCATTTTCTGTAAAATTTCAGTTAGAAGTTTCCTTAAAGTAATCTGTCTATCTGTCTTAAGAACGGAGTCTGTTGCTGAAAAGATGCTTACAAATTGGTTCACATTCCTCCTCTACAAGTTCTTGAAGGTAACCAATACTTTATTCACTCATACAAACACACACACACACACACTTCACATGGCACATAAAAAGAGGTCTCAGTCAGTAAGGCTTGAGTATGACGCTTCCATGTCAATCACAGTGGTTGTCGGTGCTCAGTCCAAAGGATGTTATTTTCAGTAAAATTTAGAATTTAGTGTTAAATTGCAGTATTTATTTGTTTAATGGTATTTCACCTTTAAAATAGAAGCTGTCTTTCAGCCTTAGACAATGATCTGTAGAGGACTGGTGCGGATCGGCTCATCTATATGTTATGTCAGGACAAAACTAAAGAGATGATCGTCATCTTCAGGAAAACTCGCTCCAACCACACTCCACTCAGTATCAACAGCTCCATGGTAGAGACAGTTCTCACACACACAAATTGTGAACTGACTCTGTTGCACCTCTGCACTTTGCACATTACTGTTTTGTGATGCACACACTTTTACATAGAGAGTCTCATCCATGCTAAATTGAAACTGTCTCAGCTATACTGCTTAATTTTACAGGTTGACTGTATAGTACTCACTTTAAACTGCTGCTGATCTTACACATTTAATGCACAAAAGTATTATTGTATTTCATGATTGTAATTTTCTTCCCTTGACTTGTCTTAATGTGCAATCAAGGCAAAAAGACAATTTTAGACAAAAGGTAATTTTTCCACTTGACTCCTGCTGCAATATCTGCACATACAGTATCACGCATGTAACTAAATTTCACATTGCACATTTCTATATGTTTGTGCCTTATTTCTTCGTTGTACTCTGTAAAAACTGGAGTCATGTTGTCTCGTCTCTCTTGTGTATAGCTGAGATGAAAAAGTGTCCCTTCAAATGCACAGCTGAGTCTTGTCTTGATGAACTGATTTACCTGTGTTTGTCACGTCCGTGGCTCCTCCCCGACGCTCGGACTCGCCAGAGTATTAAATCTGAAGTTTGATGGAGTCTGCATCGGGGTTGTCTGGTGTGTGTGTGTCTGTTCCTTTAAGGAAACCGCTTTAGTCACTTCCTGGTTTGTTGTGTCTTGGGTTGGGCTTCACATCCCTATTGTGGCATTGGTTATTCTCAGTTAATTAGTTTGGTCACTTAATTATTTAACCGGTCAGATCCAGTCAGTCCTCGTCCGTTCACCCATTGTGATCGCTCCATTCCATCTCCAGATGCCAGCCAATGCCAACTGGAGGTAACTGCAGCTAACTGCTAACACTACCACAAGGTGAAGTGCTATCTCTTTAGCTGTATGGCTTTTTTTCTATTCTTAGTGTTTATCTTCACGGAGTGTTGGGATTTTAGCACGGCAAGCTTTTGGGACTGTGTTTCATGAACTCAGTGGTTGAGTCGCCGAATCCTCTGAGGTAAACTCTTCAACACCTACTCTTCAACTAGGGCTTTGCATACCTGAATGTAGTTACTCCTGATGGAAAGAGGTTGTGACTTTATGAAGGTATGAACTTGCCTAGAGGTTGTTTTCCAAATCAACCTGATTTGTTCTCGCTGTGTGGCTTGAGGCAGGTCAGCGAGGCTACACTCAGTCTCTCTGAGGTAGTCTTCAGTGTTATAATTTTTGATTGAGGGGTCAAACTGCTCTATGTCTTTGACTAAAGAATCAAGTTTTGTAAAGTGAGGAATGGACTCTGGGATGGCAGGATGTTCACTGCCTAGGTTACTGAACTTAGGGTCAGTAACAGAATACTTACTTTCCTGTTCTCTGGTGATAGAGGGTACTGCAAAGTCCTTACTCATCTCAGGTTGCAGAACGTCTGCATCTCTACCTGAGGAAACGGCTTGAGCAAAAACATCACTCTTCTGACGTGTGTGCAGATATGTGGAACATTGCTCTAAATTCATGCCAAGACTGCTAGCTGCTCTATCTACAGGGGTGTCCCTGTGTTGGACATTGTTACTAGACTTAAAGTCAGTAACAGAATGCTTACTTTCCTGTTCTCTGGTTGCACAATGTCTGCATTTCTTCCTGAGGAAATGGCTTGAGCACGTGGTCTTTCCAGGTGTGTGGAATGGGGCGCCAAAGTCATGTCAAGACTGCTAGCTGCTCTATTAAATGGGGTGTTCCGGTATCGGACTTCGTGTGCACGATACGGAGAGCACAAAGGACTTAGTGTCAAGAAAATGTGCTGCTCTATCACAGGCAAGTTGGCTCTCCTTTTGGAGTAGTTTCACTCAAACCTAAGTGGCTTTCACTCTCTGTAAGCACATCATTTAGTGGACAAGTGGACAGTTCGAAGTGGTAACCTCAGAACTGAGATTAGCGTTAATTTGTTGGAGAAGTTTATTCTCCTTACTGTTTCTTCAACAGTTGGAGTCTCTTCAAAGTTTTTTAAAAACTCATCTGAGCTAGAGATGTTTGTAGGGCGTGATTGTTCACTCCCTTTTATGCTGGTGTTATAGCATTTTAAGAGTATGATCAATACTCTGATCTGTAACTGAAAAAGCGACTGCTTGCCATGGCTAGCCTGAAAGAAGGAAGCGAAAAATGTCACGTTGCGGGGTAGAAATGGACGCAGATTGCAGGAAGGTCTTCGGGCATACATGTTTATTTACAGAGAAAGGCAGATACCGAATCAGGAGGGGCCAGACAGAAGGAGCAAATACACAAGAACACAGGAACGCTAAGACAGGCTAACACATGTACTAAACAAAGCCCTATGACTACTTCAGCGATGGGGAACAGAACTTGGGAAGGGACTGTGAATCAACAAAGGAAACATGAACACAAAGAGGGGGATAGAAAACGTGAGGCAAAACCGGAACAGGGCAAAACAGGGAAACATAACTAATCAAACCTAACTCCAAACCTAAAACTAAAGCGAAACAGGCTAAGGCTAATGCTAAGCTAAAAGGGAAAGGAAACCAGAAGTGGCTATGCTAATGCTAACTGTTACTCCTAATGCTAATGCTAACTATGCTACACTAACGGCTAATGCTAACTGCTACGGCTAACTATGCTAACATTAATGGCTAATGCTAACTACGCTATGCTAACGGCTAAAGCTAACAGCTACTCTAACTACTAACACTCTAACAAACACTAACAAAGAACACAGGACAAAGACAGACTTAACCAGAACATCGGCAGACGGTAGACATCAGACAGCAGCATGGGTGGAGTCGCAAGGTTCAAAACGTAGGATCAGGCGAGACAAGGATAATGTGAGGGTGCACGGACAAAGACTGAAATAAAGGGCTGAACTTATATAGGGGCTGACTCAAACACATGACAGACAGAAGGGGGGAACAACCAATGGATTACACACAACTAGACACAAGGGGAGGAGCCGACACAACATAATCAAAAAAGGACATATACACAGCGTGAACCCTGAACCCAAGTGAACTATGTACAGTCTCTAGTGGCCCCTAGTGGCCGGCAGGGCCAACTGTCCTGGGGGAGACATGACGAAAAATTTGCCTACTGGCTATCAAAATTAATTTATTAGGTGGACCTCACCTGCTAACAGCTACTGAATAGCTAACAAGCTTAGGTACAAAATGTGGCAGAGTCAAGGACAGCTACCTACACTGTAAAAAAAAAAAAAAAAAAAAAAAACATAAAACAATGGTAAAATGATTGGCTGCCAAACAAAAACTGTAAATTTAAAGTAAAAGATTTTATTTTAAATGAGGTGAAAAACTATTAAATTTACAGAAATTACCCATCAAGCTTTTCCAGGGAAATTCTGTTATTTTACAGTTTTCCCCCTTATTATTATGATCAAAAACCTTAATTAAAAGAGCAATTCTAAAGTTTTAGCAGATAAAGAATGTTATTTTACAGTTTTTTCCTCTTATTATTATGATCATAAACCTTAAATAAAAGAGTAATTCTAATATTTCAGCACGTAAAGAATGTTATTTTACAGGTTTTTTTGCTTATAATTATTTTTAAAAACATCATAAAAAATGGTAAAATGACTGGCAGCAACGGCTGCCAAATAAAAAATGTAAATTTAAAATAAAAGATTTTTTTTTAATGAAGTGAAAAAACATTAAATTTACAGAAATTACCCATTAAGCTTTTCCAGGGAAATTCTGTTATCTTACAGTTTTCTCCCATTATTATTATGATCAAGAACCTTAACTAAAAGAGCAATTCTAAAATTTCAGCAGATAAAGTCTGTAGAAGCATTACCATTGCCCCTACAGGTTACCCGGAGTGCTGGCTTGACGCGCTTAGCCGCGTTCCCTTGCCCAGTGCATCCTTTGAAAATCAATGTTCGTAGTCCATCTTGTAAACAAACATTTCCTTTTATTTAATTTCTTCACAAAATGACTAAAACCACACGTTGCCAACGCGGTCAAAACCTTTTGCCCTTCCGGGTCCACAGCCTCGCCTATATACACAACAGTTATCACCTGTGATAACAGTGCCACCTACTGGTAATCTCAAAAATAATAAAAATGACAAATTTGGCTGTTACACACCGGCCCCTAATTGTTAATGACCATAACAATTCATCCATTCATTAAAAATAAACAAATATATATAATAACTATATCATTTTCATATATTAATAATGATACATTCATACTCCATGAACGAAACAAAGTTTTGTGATAGGTCTTTCAATGATGCTGGATTTTGTTTGCAATTTTACAGAGCGCACAAGTCCATGTCTGTCTGGAAACACTTTCAAAACTTTGCCTAATGGCCAAGATCCACGAGGCGCGGACTGATCCATAATCACCACAATATCTCCAGGAACCAAGTTTCTTGATTTCTTATTCCATTTTTGTCTTTTCTGAAGCAGAGGCAAGTACTCTCGTACCCATCTCTTCCAGAACAAATCTGCAAGATATTGTACCTGCCGCCAACATGTCACGTCTAGTACAAGGTTGCTGCTTAACTTCCAACTTAAACTTGAAAGAGTCATTTTCCACACACCACTGTAGCCCCAAAGCTCTTTCCATTGGAAGTTTGTCACCATAAAGGTCCAGATTTTTCAGGTCTTTGGCTCTTTGTTCCTTAGTAACGGCTTGCAAAACCGCATGACTATTACTGATCCATTTTTCTAGGATGAACCCTCCCCGTTTACACAGAGCAATCAAGTTCCTGATCATACAAATTGCCTCTTCTTCAGTTGCTGAACTTTTCAAACAGTCATCCACATAGAAGTTCTGCATGACTGTGTTAATTACTTCAGCCGGAAACTCAAACTGATTATCCTGTGCTGTTTTCTTTAATGCAAAATTTGCACAACTGGGGGATGACACCGCACCAAACAGATGTACAGTCATTCTATATTCCACAAGTTTCTGTGTAATATCTCCATTTGGCCACCAGAAAAAGCATAGAAAGTCTCGCTCCTCTTCTGGAACTTTCACCTGGTGAAACATGGATTTAATGTGTCCCATAAATGCCACGGGCTCTAATCTGAAGCGCATAAGAACACCAAGTAGTGAGCTTGTGATGTTGGGACCTGGCAACAGCTCACTATTCAATGAAGCCCTTTGAAATGTGGCTCCACAATCAAAGACCACACGCAGGGATCCCTTTCTCGGATGTCGCACACCATGATGAGGAATGTACCATACTTTTCCATCATCCCGATGAAGTTGATGCCAAGGTACTTGCTCTGCATAAGCATTACTGATAAGCTCAGTCATGTACTTTGTGTACTCCTGATGAAACAAAATATCATGGATAAACCTTTTCCTCAAATTCTGAATCCTCTGTCTCACTGCTGCAACATTATTGGGTAGGAAGACAATGTCCTTCCTAAAAGGTAGTTTCATACAGTACTTCCCCTGTTTAACTTCCACAGAATTTTCCACAATTTTAAGAAACTTGAGGTCTTCCCTTGACATTTGCTTCTCTTCCACATATGTTTCATTAAACTCTCGGCTATATTGATTTGCAAGCATTTGTTCCAGTTTGCTCACTGATATTCTATTCACTGTAACTGATGGGAATTCCTTTTCCTGCTCACTGTTTTCACTCAGTGGGCCATTCACCACCCATCCTAACGCAGTTTTAACAGCATATGGGCCATTCCCTTCACTGTTAACGACCTCCCAAGGTTCCAAGAGTTTGGGTGCATTAATTCCTATTAGTAGGTCAACATTTGCTTCTATTGTTAGAATATACACTTTGGATAAGTGTGACCACTTTCCCAACTCCTCAGATGTCACCATGTCATCTATAGAGACTGGCATCTCCTGCTGTGTGATAACTTCTGGAAGAGCGTAGAAGTCATTGCTGTACAATCCAGATATCTCCAATCCAAACAGAGAATATGCTGGACTTACCCTAGTTTGTCCCATTGTTCTCAGCAAAAACTCCTTTCTCTTTCCTGTCATCTTTAGCTTCCTCATAAGACGCTCTGTACAAAAAGGTACCAGAGCTGCCTGGATCCAAAAAGGCATATGTTTTGATGATGTGGTTTCCCTTTGCAGCCTTAACCTTTACTGGAAGGATTGACACTCTGATTGTTACTCTGTTGATGTGAAGCACTGTAGGGTGATTCAGATTACAGACTTGACACGTCAACCTCCTTCCACAATCACGGCTCATGTGACCTACACCCAAACATCCAAAACAAACTCCATTTCGCCTAAAAAAGGAAAATTTTCTCTTTGTGCCTTTTCTCTTTAAATTGCTTGCAGTCCTGCAGGGAATGTCTACCAGAGCAACAAAAGCATGCATCCTTTTTAACCTTTGCGAGATCTGAGTTTGAAAGCGCATCTTCCTCAGGTTCTCCAATTGCTGCTATCGTGGTGGCAACAATACTTCCTTTTACCAGTCTCCTGGGTTGTTGCTTAAATCGACTGAGAGTTTTACTAGCAGCATTAGATGCTGGATCCTGTATATCACCATACAGCGGGTCAGACATAATGCTGACTCGACGCTCTATGAAAGCGACTAGATCTCCGAACCCAGCTCTATAGCCTGTTACTTCTGCTATTTCATAAGCCTTGTTCCTCCACGACTCCCTCAATTTATATGGCAACTTGGAAATGATGGTTTTCATGTTTAGTGGCATGTCAAGTTCCTGCATGTATTCCAGCTCCTCCATGATGTTGCAACACCCACGCAAAAACAAGGCATAAGCTTGTAGTGCCTTTGTGTCCTCAGACTTTATTGGTTGCCAGCTCAACACCCTTTCCATGTACGCTGTAGCAGTTTTATACTGGTTTCCAAAATGTTCTTGCAAAAGTCTTTTTGCTACTCCATAACCACGCTCTGGAGCCATATACTGGCAGCTACGCACGAGATCTCTTGGTTGCCCTCTAGTGAATTGCTCCAAGTAATAAAGACAGTCCGCCTTCCCAGTCCTCTCCTCCACACCTTGTTCAAAGGCCTTCATAAATGCTCTATACTGGAGAGGACCCCCTTCAAATATGGGAATATCCCTTGATGGTAAAGACAAAGACTTTTGCTGCTGCACCAGCGCTGCTGTAATTTCATTTTCTTTTTGCATGATTGTAAGAAAATCTCCAGTTGCCTGTTGGTTGATTTGTTGTTGATTATTGGAACTTGTTCTGTCATTTGAAGCAGTTTGTCTCCATTGCACAGTTTCCTTTGGACGTACATCCCTTTCCTTTAACTTATCTTGATTTGTTGATTGAAGCACAAATTCCTTTGCCGAAGGATTTAACACATTGACACTTTCTGTTTTCCTTCTTGTTGTTTCTTTTTCCAAGTAGGAATTCATAGCATTTGAACGTGCTACTGAAGAACCATTTTTACTTGAAGTTTGTAATACAGCGAGTTTTGCAGTGTATGCAGCTAGTTCAGTTTCCAGCTCAAGCTGCTCCTTTTGCCTTTTCAAAAGTTGCTCCTTTTCCTCCAGTGCATGTTTGGCCTTTAACGCTTCAATACGAGCAACAAGCGCAGCACTTTCTGCCTCTGCTCTTATTCTTGCTGAAGATGTTGTACTTAACTTACCACTTCTTTGACCTGAATATTTACTAGTAACATTTGACACACTGTCCCCAGGAACATCATCTACAACACTGGTTTCAGACTTATTACCTTCATCAGAATTAACCCACATTTTTACCTTTGTAAAACATTCCTCATTGGCAATCATTTTAGCTTTGAACCATGTGTCATGTTTTTCTACCTCATCACTTGGAAGCAAACACAACAAACTTTCATGAATACCTTTGGCAGCATTACACAGCTCAATCAGATCACCAAAAGCACGTTGCACTTCGTTTATATCACCCTTTTGCATTAAACCTTTAATTAATTTTCTTATAGAACTTGCTTTATTTAATTTACAATTTCTACTAATATGTAACTTATCAATTTTTTCTGCAAGAGCCTTGGTAGTGAGCTTAATAACCCTTTTTTGAGTTGGAGTCTGTTGTTCAGTACCATGAGTTCCACAAATAGGCTTACTAGCCTCCATTACAACAGTCTCTTTCAATAAGTCCGTCGCCCCTTCGCGATTTTCCATAAGAGACAACCAGAACAACTCCAGCAAACGTTTATTTGTACCTATGTTACCAATGCATTGGATTTATATTTCTATTTATTTTATTTCATGTGTACACACCAAAAAAACCCAAAAATCTGGCCAGTATAGATGGTAGCGCTACAAAAAATACCTTTCGTTGGGCGCCGTGCTCGAATGCTCTGATGCTCCTTTGCTGTAGCATTAGCCACGTAGCTCCAAAGGCCAAAAACTCCACCTGCGCCGGTCGTCCTCCGAAATTGCAACAGAGCTCCAATCCGCTCCCGGCAGCTTTCCTCTTCCTTCCGCTTTCCTCGTAGCAAGTCACCTTGGTCCTTACGTCATTGCAAAAGGAAGGTTTTGACTTTATTGTAGAAGCATTACCATTGCCCCTACAGGTTACCCGGAGTGCTGGCTTGACGCGCTTGGCCGCGTTCCCTTGCCCAATGCATCCTTTGGAAATCAATGTTCGTAGTCCATCTTGTAAACAAACATTTCCTTTTATTTAATTTCTTCACAAAATGACTAAAACCACACGTTGCCAACGCAGTCAAAACCTTTTGCCCTTCCGGGTCCACAGCCTCACCTATATACACAACAGTTATCACCTGTGATAACAGTGCCACCTACTGGTAATCTCAAAAATAATGAAAATGACAAATTTGGCTGTTACAAAGTCTGTTATTAAATTATTTCAACAAAACACCTTCAATAAACTGACAGCACTGCAAGTTCAGCTGAGAAGTACTGTTATTTTACAGATTTTTTTCAAAATAACATTTTCAATAAAACAACCCCACCAGAGGTTCAGCAGCAAAATGCATTTATTTTACAGATTATTTTTACACATTATCAAACACCTACAATAAAGCAAAAAGGGTAAAATTAATGGCAGTAACGTAAAAACAAAACTTTACTTTAAATTTAAAGTAAAGGATTGTAATTCAAATTAAGTGCAACAACATGTGCAGAAATTTCCTCTGAATGTGTATTATCAAACACCTTAATTAAAAGAGCAATTCTCTGCATTACACAACTATTATTATTTTAAAGATTTTTACCCTAAATTCACGCTAACAAACATCATCAGTGAAAGCGTTAACGGAAACATCATTTTTTGGGAAAATTAGCTAATTAGCTTAGTCTACTTCAGAGTTAGTTAAGAGGGTGTACCTTCTACCCTTGTCTTCTCTGTGCTTCCAATGCCCAGTCTGATACTATTCATCTGTTTTAGCATAATTTACTGGAAGTGGATGCCACCAGCTATAGCCTATAACTCCCAGGACCTAAAAGGGATGGCATCCATTTCTAGTGAATTATGCTATGCAAATGCATAACTGGTCATTGCAAAAAGACAGAAGAGACAGAGTCTTATCTAATTCTGGGGTTGACTGCAAATGAGCAAATCAAAATCCTGTTGTTTTGCTTTAACATACACAAACACTTATTTTAGAAGACAACACTGATAAGGGACTAACTACAAGTACAAATACAAGTATGCCTACAGCACTAAATATAATGCAATGATTCAGTTTTGGAGAATTAGGCCTACAGTACAATCCTAAACCTAAATTTATAATGGTTTTTAAACTGATAGTCACAAAGTGAAAGAGTGGTTAGGGCTCCACTGCAAATGCCTCCCGCAACATTATTCAAAGTTTAATGAATGTCATCTGAAGTCACTGTCAGTTGGACCTCCAAAACGCAATACAAATTCGGGACATTGGTGCAAAGGTGTAGCGTGTGCCAAACCATTAGCTTTTACTTTGGTGACAAGACATTTAATTTCACTTTAAATAATGTTGCGAGCCCTCCCGACCAAACAGTGAAACCAAGAAAGGTAACAGTGCATTGTACCCCATAAAGAGTTATCCTCTTCCAAACTGGCAGTAGTCATCTGGATACTTGGTGCATCAGGGAGGGCTGGGGTCAGAGAGAGAAGACAAAAACATTAAAATTTAACATTAAAAATAAATAAAAATAATTATATTTATTTATTTTAAAAAAGGGTTAACCTGATACAGTGATTTTCAGCTATGCTTTGATGAAAAAAAACAGATTCTTTTTTAAGGTGAAGAGATGGGTCTTTATTTGTATAGTCATGGGGAAAAAGTACAATCTCTTTCAATTCTAGAGTTTTAAATATCATGACAATAAATATCTTTCTTACCAGGATCTAAAATTATTTAAATCCAACCTCAAGAGTACAAAACACATAACAGATTCCACCGTGTCATTATTTATTAAACAAAATGCCAAACTGGATAAGAAGTGTGAAAAACTTGTTATACCTTTGCTGGTTCTATAGGATTTAAGAGGGTAAGTAGCAACCAGGCAGGACTCCAGAGTGCAACCTATTTGGTCTGACAGCTATAGCTTCGCAGAAATTGGGTCATGCAACAGGACCATGATCCCAAGTACACCAGCAAATCTACAACAGAATGGCTGAAAAAGTAAATAATCAAAATGTTGCAGTGGCACAACTCAACCTTAAAGTTCATACAGTGCTATGCAAAAGTTTGGGCACCCCTCCGAGGTTGCATGATAATTAGCTTTGTCTTCATAAGAGAAGATCACAGCAAGATGTGGCTTTTTTTTCTAGAGACATATAGACAAGGGGATGTTTATCAGACCAAAATTCTCAATGTAGCATTATTGAGTTGTATGAAATAAAATAAAGTTTGAAAAATGGGACGTGCAAAAGTTTGGGCACCCTCTCACTTGCATTACTTTGAAGACCTGCAGTCATTTAATACTGACAGTTTGCAGCACTAAATTGCTTTGATTAGCTCATTAGACCTTGAACTACAAAGACAGCTGCAACCAATCAAAAATAAAATGGTTTAACATATGTAAATTGCTAGTGGTACTTGTTCTTGGTTTCCTCTTAGAGAGTGGCAACATGGGAACCTTTGAAGAACTCTCTACTGACTTAAAAACTAAGATAATGCATTTTTATGAATTAGGAGAAGGGTACAAAAGATTATCACAAAGGTTTGGACTGTCTGTCTCAACAGTCAGAAATGTAGTCAGAAAGACCACAGGAACAGTCCTTGTGAAGAAAAGATGTCATAGGCCAAGAAAAATATCTCAAAGGCACAGGCGAAGACTGGTTAGAATTGTCACAGACAAACCACAGATCACCTCCAGAGAGCTGCAACAACATCTGGCTGCTGATGGTGTCATTGTACTTCGCTCCACAGTCCAGCGCACTTTGCACCAGGAACAGCTCAGTGGAAGGGTGATGCACAAAACGAAGAGCTGCGTGAGGTACGCAAAAGAGCATCTGGACAAGCCAGAAATATTCTGGAAAAAAGTACTGTGGACAGATGAGACTAAGATAGAGTTATTTGGTCATAACCAGAGGCGCTATGCATGGTGAAAAAAATACACAGCATTCCAGGAAAAGAACTTGCTGCCAACAGTAAAATTTGCTGGAGGGTCCATCACGTTATGGGGCTGTGTGGCTAGCACAGGTATTGGAAACCTTGTTAAAGTTGAGGAGCGCATGGTTTCCACCCAATATCAGCAGATTCTTGACAAGAATGTTCTAGAGTCAGTCACAAAGTTGAAGTTACGCCGGGGTTGGATGTTTCAGCACAACAACGATCTAAAGCACTGCTCAAAATCTACTAAGGAATGTATGCAGAGGCACAAGTACAATGTTCTTGAATGGCCATCCCAGTCCTCAGATCTGAACATCACTGAAAATGTGTGGATTGAGTTGAAGCAGGCTGTCCATGCCCAGAAGCCATCAAACCTGACTGAACTGGAGGCATTTTGTATGGAAGAATGGTCCAAAATACCACCAGCCAGAATTCAGGGACTTGTGAGAGGCTATAGGAGGCGTCTACAGGCTGTTATTTCAGCAAAAAGAGGCTCTATGAAATATTAATGGGATTATTCCTTTGGGGTGTCCAAATTTATGCACCTGCCTATTTTGTTTAAATGAGCCATACATTGTTTCTCTTGGTGCAATAAAACATATTTCACTACTGAATTGTTGCTGTTTCCATAAGTTATCAGATATGTTCAAATTAAGTTGCTGTCTCTCAAGCTTAGCAAGTTATAAATTAATAAAGTTATTTTTATCAGGGGTGCCCAAACTTTTGCATAGCACTGTAACTGTGGAATTTGTTGTGGTTTTTTTGTGCACAATTTTGGAACCTGGTAAGGAGCAGACGATTATTATGTCCTGACACATAAAAGCCTAGAATGAAAAGGTGCACTTTCTTTTTCCCTGCAGTTGTGCAAAAAATAAAATAAAATAAAATACTCCTCTGTATACATAGCTTTAATCTAAATTGAAGGATTAGAAGTATTTTTATACTGCAGTTACAGTAATGAATTTGTCTCTGATGAATAGGCCTACCCTTTCTGGCACGTGAATCTTATTACAATTGGAGAAGGGAATTTAAAATTCACACGGAATCAGACTGCTACACAGATTTTAATCAAATAGACACGCATGTCAATGGCAGCATCTATTGCCTCCAGACTTAAGAGCAGCTGGAGGTCAGTCAAATAGATGAAGATGATGGAGTCTTCACACCAGACAAAAAGACCCTGTCACACATGGCAGGTTTTTACTAAAAAGATCAAAAATCGACACTATCAAATAATGTATTAAAAAAAAAAGTGTACCCACCTCAGGTGTTTGAACGCCGTTTTTATGTGGTTTTCTGATAACGGAACACTTTTTTTTTCTATACTAGAAGAAATTACACAGTCCCAACAGAACAGAAAGAGATGATCTGTCAGCATAAATATATATGAAGATAAAGGACACAGGAATCAGTGATTGGTCCAACCTCTCACTCCACAGCTTTATTCAGAGGGCCGGTTAAAAACAAAGATGACGCGTACAACGGCAAAAAACTATGGCAGTTAGTCGCTACATTAACTAATTTCATTACTCCAATGTTGTTTGTAGAATGTATGAATGTAACTTTATTCACAGACCCATTTAGTGCAACATACCACGGCAGAGCCCGAAAATGCGTCTCACGGTGATGTACTCCTCCTCCATTCCTCCTGCTTTAAATAAACGTGCACACAGGTTCTAGAAAAAGTAAAGGACATGAAAATACATACATACATTTTACACAGGCAGATTAATAATTTAATTCAGGCGCTCGACATATGGTGAGGTTAGCCGCAATGAACATATTGCAAACAGTATTCATTTTACCTCACAGGCTAACGTTAGCAGTGTAAGCTAAGTAGCTATAGTGAAAATTAGGTCTTATTCCTAAGAGTTTAAGTTCATTCTAGCGTCACAAGAAGCCATGACATTACATTGTCTGAAAGTATAGTGTTAGATAAATTTCTATAAAATTCCTGTTTTCAGTTTCCATCAAAAGTCACTGAAGCACTTACCGTGGATATGCTGTTGGTCCAGTTTGGGCAGCGTAACTTACTCACTGTCAAGTTCGTGAGAGGAGTTTCTGTTGAAAATGAAGAGCAGTGGCGCAATGTGAAAAGCCCGCCAACAGCGCGGGTTGGAGGTCGAAGACCAGTGAGGCAATTTGAAAAGGTTGGAGGTTGAGCAGAGTTTTTATTGAAGATCTTTTATAAACTTTTATTTATTTGTAACTGAAATACACAGAAAAACAAATTACTAGCTAATACACACATCTTAATGCCACACTTAATGATTAGCCTAGCTTAAACACATGCGCATTACATTACATTGACACCATATTTTATCAACCAAAAAAATAATTCCAACACACATCCGAGTGCTTTCTGAACACATTAATACTCACAAAGACGAAAGTTTTCCAAGGCACAAGCGTGTAGGGCACATTTAACGTGTACATGAGCTGTTTTCTGTCTTATTTCTGCCGAAGCACTTGTTCAAAACTTTCCCGGAGAAAATAAGCCAAAGATAGATCCGTGGAGAGAGCGCCCACTCGCTCACGTTTCTGCGATACAATACGACAAAGATCATTTGTGGTACAGATGTCTTACTCTGATCAGATTTCGAAACCAAAACATTTCAACCATTTTTAGCATGAATTTACTTACACTATTAACTACAAACTTATTTATCACCTTATTTCTGTAACTTAATCGCATTATGAACTAATTACTGTCTTTGACCAAAAGGGCATCACATAGCCCATGTTCACTGTCTAGGTCTAAGTGCTATGCCCATTTCTAGCTAGTCTCACTAGCTAGTTCAACAAGACCAACTATTCTGGGGAAACTGTACTCAACTGAAGGCCCACCCTAAGAGGCCCATTCCCTGCCACCTGTTTTGTGAGTCCAAAATCTCATTTAACCAGCCTGACACAGTCTGACTATGTGCATACCGTTGATGGCTAGAAAGAAGTGTTTATTCTCCACATAATATCACAATCAATAATGAAAATCAATGAGCACATAACAGTGACTGTTTTGCAGTGTGGCACTGTAAACCTCAGCCCACCACACTAATTTGCCAAAATTGACACCTTACCAATTACACTTCAGCCTTACCATAGAACACCTATTGCTGTTCTTCTTATTCCGTTGCCAAATGATGTGCCAGCCAGACTTTACTGTATAGCTCCTTGGCTCTCAAAGTGTGGCGTGGGCAGCATTAGTGGGGAATAGTGACCGGACAGGTGGGGTTCAACAAACAGGAGGAATTTTTTTCTTTTAATGCACTGGAAGCATAGGACCTTGGGAGCATTTGGCTCTGGGAACGTAGACACCTGGTAACATAGAGCCCTGGAAACATAAGCCAATGGTCAGATGTCTGATAACCGATGAGTTAAAATGACAATTTGCTAGCTGACCAGATAGCCAGTGTTTCAATTAAAAGTAACTTTGTTGCTTTGCCAGCTTATAAAACACCCACAAACACACAGGAGTGTTCAGGAGTGTGTGTGTGTGTGTTCAGGAGTCTCCAAAACTCTGATGGCATCTCTGCAGCTATCCCTTTGGTTTTATTTTCAAATGTTTATTTTGGTTCAGCACATATTATATAGTTTGTCCAAAGTGTAAGGTGTGAGATGGTTGTCCAAAGTGTAAGGGGCAGCTGGTGGCGTAACGGTAGGGTGTTCGCCCCGTGATCAGAAGGTCGCAGGTTCGAATCTAGGGCCGGTGAAGTTGCCATTGAGGTACTCATGAGCAAGGCACTGCTTCCCGGGCACTTGTTAGCTGCCCACTGCGCCTTCATGGATGGGTCAAATGCAGAGGTTACATTTCACTGTGGTTCACTGTGTGCTGTGGTGTGGCATGTTCACAATAACAAATAATCACTCAAAAAAAAGAGGAGCACTAAGTTTTCAGTAAAGATTTCTAAAGCAATTAATGGTGTCAGTGTTTTTTCCCTGTCAGTCTCCTTATCTAATCTGTGCATTTCTTGCAGGAGGGTGACGTGAAATTGTATATCTTGTAACTAACTCTCGGAAATATTGTATGCTATGTATGCTACTCTGGCCTTCGTCTATGTATGACCTGTTTGAGGCAATTTACCAGCCCTACTTAATATAAGGGAAACCCACCATCAACTGGTAATCTCATGCATAGCCCCCTGTCAGTTGGGCATGAGACATTCATATTCACTCCAGCATATTTTCTTCATTCAGGATACATATGGGGTAAATAATCTTTTTTAAAAGTAATTAGGGGGTAAACCCCCCAAAAAACCTTCGAGCCAGAACTTGAATAGCAAAGTATAACTAATAGGATTTTCCTCAAAATTACAAAGAAAAAATGCTACATTTTTAATATGGTCATAAACCGTACTCGGTTACTTACGTAACCTCGGTTCCCTGAGATATGGGAACGAGTACTGCGTCGTAAGACGCTATGGGGAAAACTCCTTTTTCCTCTTCGACTGAAGCCTTTTTTCAATCACGCAGTGCAACTGCACGCTGATTGGTTTCTTAAAGTTAACTGAAGAAACCAATCGACTGACGGCGGAACGAGCTGGCCAATGGCCGCGCCGCTTCGCCGGCTGGCGCTATTTGCATGCCGGCTCTATAAATGCGGCCGTTTCGCCATCAAGTTCAGATTTTTCGTATGAAGCATCTGAGGCGTGCAGCACATGGCACGGCAAGGAACGCAGTACTCGTTCCCATATCTCAGGGAACCGAGGTTACGTAAGTAACCGAGTACGTTCCCTTTCGATATTTCACTCGTACTGCGTCGTAAGACGCTATGGGGAACCAGTACAATCCCGCCGTGCCATGGTGGGGTGCGACTCAGTATGACACCCAAGGGGGACAACCCCAGGGGAACGTCACAATATTACACCAAGCACAGGGCAAGCCACGAAGGGGGCCGCTGTGGCTCGGGTGTCGCCCCGCAGGAGCCCTACTGGGCTTGAAAACTTAGGGACTCACACCAACAGGTAGAGTTAACCCCTAAATACACAGTCGGTCCACTGGACGGACTTAAATAGACAAAACTCTGGACTGCAGAGCAGGGACATTTAGGTTATAAAACCTGATAAATGTGGACGGCGAGGACCAGCCGGCCGCCCCACAAATCTCCAGAATGGAGATCCCGCTCGACCATGCCCAGGACGAGGCCATGCCTCTGGTGGAGTGGGCTCTGACTCCAAGGGGGCACTGCAGCCCCAAGGAGGAATAAGCCAGTGTAATGGCCTCCACAATCCACTTTGAAAGTCTTTGCTTTGTAACCGGAAGGCCCTTGGCGCGGTTACCGAAGCCAACAAAGAGCTGTTCTGAACTCCTGAATGAGGCAGAACGCTCCACATAAACTCTTAGGGCCCTAACGGGGCAGAGCAGGTGCAAGTCCTGGTCGTCCACCGAGGCGGGCAGGGCAGAGAGACTGATGACCTGGGCTCTGAACGGAGTTGAGAGCACCTTAGGCACATAACCCAGTCTTGGTTTCAGGACGACTCTAGAGTCGTTAGGCCCGAATTCCAGGCAAGACGGGTTGACAGACAACGCTTGCAAATCGCCTACACGTTTGACAGACGCCAGTGCCAGTAGCAGGGCGGTCTTAAGCGACAGCGTTTTCAAGCTGGAGGAGTGCAGTGGTTCAAATGGGGCCCCTTTCAGGGCCCTTAGCACGGTGGATAAGTCCCACAAGGGAACTGTATGAGGGCGTGGGGGGTGCAACCGCCTGGCGCCTCTCAAAAATTGGATCACCGCGCTGTGCCTGCCGACCGAGCGCCCCGCAACAGGGGCATGAAAAGCCGCTATTGCTGAAGCGTAAACCTTGACGGTCGACGGAGAACGCTGCTTATCCAGCAACTCCTGCAGGAACGTCAAGACCACAGAAACCTCTGAGGAGACTGGATCGAAATTCCGGTCCCTGCACCAAGCCTCAAAGACGGCCCATTTCAAGGCATAAAGCCGACGTGTAGACGGGGCTCTAGCCTCAGACATGGTGTTCAGGACACGCTCCGGGAGGCCCAAAGGCGCCCATTGAGCGGCCAGACATGAAGGGCCCACAGCTCGGGCCGCGGGTGCCACAGCGAGCCGTTCGCTTGAGAGAGGAGGTCCCGCCTCAAGGGGATCGGCCACGGGGCTGCTTCCAACAACTGGAACAGCTCCGACACCCACGGTTGGTTCCTCCAGAAGGGGGCTACCAGGAGAAGCTTGAGTTCGCGCTCCCTGACTCGTCTGAGTACCTGTGGTAACAGAGCGACAGGAGGGAACGCGTAAAGTGGAAGGTCTGGCCACTCGTGAGCCAGAGCATCCGTGCTCCTCGTAAAGTAAATTGGGCAGTGAGAATTGTCTTCGGAGGCAAAGAGGTCGACTCGTGCCCTGCCGAAGGTGTCCCAAATCCTCTGAACCACGAGGGGATGGAGCGTCCAGTTCTCTGACGAGACATTGCTCCTGGATAGCATGTCTGCCCCTTGGTTCAGTTTGCCCGGCACGTGCGATGCCCTGAGTCAGCGCAGGTTGCCCTGGGCCCAAATCAACAGGCGCTTTGCAAGAGCAAAAAGGCGCTCTGAGACAATCCCGCCTTGGTGATTCACATAAGACACCACGGAGCGGCTGTCTGAGCACACCAGCACATGGTGCCCCTTCAATTCCGGCAGGAAAGCTTGGCAAGCACGGCACACTGCGAGCATCTCGAGGCAGTTGATGTGCAGCCCCGCCTCCTTCCTGGACCAGAGGCCGGAGGCCGGTTTGCCCTCGCACAGCGCCCCCCAACCTGTGTTGGAAGCGTCTGTCGAGACCACCTTCCTCCGGTGTGCCGCATCCAAACGCACCCCTTGGGCTAGCCAACGAGGGTCCCTCCAACGGGTCAGGGCTGCAACGCAGGCCCGAGTCACCGTCAAGCGGTGGCGCCCGTGGCGCCATGCCGCAATCGGAACTCTCTGCTTCAACCAGAACTGGATGGGTCGCATATAAAGCAGGCCCAGCCGAATTACCGGTGAAGCTGCCGCCATGAGGCCCAGAAGTCTCTGAAAGGCCTTGAGTGGGTACAAGAAGCCTTCCACAAAGGAGGCTGCGCGGCCCAGGATCGACTCTACCCGCTCTGCTGAGAGACTCGCGTTCATTCGCACCGAGTCGATTACTATCCCCAGGAACGAAATTCGCTGGCTGGGTAATAGCATGCTCTTGGCAAAATTGACCCTGAGTCCCAGACACTCCAGGTGGCTGAGAAGAAGGGTCCGATGCGATACCGAAACTGCCTCTGACTGGGCCAAAATGAGCCAGTCGTCGAGGTAGTTGAAAACGCGGACCCCCATCTGTCTCAGAGGGGAGAGTGCCGCGTCCATGCATCGCGTAAAAGTGCGGGGAGCTAGAGATAAACCAAACGGAAGGACCTTGTATTGATATGCCACACCCTCGAAGGCGAATCTCAGAAAGCGCCTGTGTTGGGGGGCAATTTGGATGTGAAAGTACGCGTCTTTCAGATCCAGGGACATAAACCAGTCCTCGGGGCGAATTTGCGCGAGGATCTGCTTTACGGTCACCATTCTGAACGGCCGCTTTACCAGAGCGCGGTTCAGAAGTCTGAGGTCCAAAATCGGTCGGAGACCGCCGTCTTTTTTGGGGACGAGGAAGTACCGGCTGTAAAAGCCTGACTCGCTTTGAGCTGGAGGAACAATCTCTATGGCCCCTTTTTCCAGCAAATTGGCCACTTCGGCGCGGAGAACCGGAGCGGTCTCGCCGCGCACACAAGTGGGGACCACACCCCGAAAGCGGGGGGGTCTGCGAGCAAACTGCAAAATGTAACCTCCTCTTATTGTGCCCATCACCCAGTCTGACACCGCGGGGATGGCCTGCCAGGCCTCGGCCCGCTGGGACAGTGGCTGAATGAGGTTCATAGATTGGCCGCCTTTGGGGAGCGAATCTAAGATATGATTGAGAGAAAAATTGCTCTTTTTTTGAGGATGTAAAATTTTTATTTCCGCTATCACAGCGGTCGGACAGCCGGGCACCATGGGCCGGGCGGGAGCCGAAAACACACTTGCCTCTGCACCCGGCACTAAGCGGGGTGGTGAGAGGTTGGCGCAGAGCCGTTTTGGGGGTGGTCCGGCCGCGGCGGGACTTAACCCCTTCCTCTTGCCTGGGTGTTTAGGAAGACTTCTTAGGAGCGGGGTCCATGGCGATCTTGGGCCGGGGACCTGCACGCTGGGTAGGGAAGCTTGAAACACCTGCAGAACGGCCATGGAGTGCAGGGCCGAAGCGGCTTGGCCGGCGGCGGCGTAAGCGCGGCCAGCGAGCGCTGAAGTGGTTCTGCAGGGCTTGGAAGGGTGGTTTGCCTTAGCCTTCCAACCAATGGCCGATGGCGGGCAGAGATGTGCGGCCACGGGCTCATCCAGTGGAGGCAGGTGGACGTAGCCTTTCTCCTCAGCGCCGTCGACGGAGGAGAGCGCGATAGAGGAGGAAGTCCGGACTCTAGCAGAGTACGGAGAGCGCCACGCCTTAGTGAGCTCATCATGAACTTCAGGGAAGAAGGGGGCAGAGCGTTGCTGGGGGGCCGGCCGGCGCCCCGGTAAAAACCACTCGTCCAACCTGCTTCGTGAGGGTTCCTCGGGGGGGGACCACTCAAGTCCGAGCTCGGAGACAGCTTTTGACAGGACGCGAATGAGCTCCTCATCAGTCCTGTCTCTGGCGCTACGGGAAGATGACGGCGGCCGGGGGGCGGGGTCAGACTCAGAGCCCGCGAACTCCGCCGCGTCAGAAGCAGCCAGCGAAATGCTGTCGTCGTCGTCGTCTTTCTCCATGCCGAATTTAACCAGGTCGCTCGCAGCCGCTGAGGGACGCTGGTCAGCGCGGATGAAGAAGACGGGGTCAGAAGGGGGTGGCGAGGCTCGCGGGCACAAAGCCGGCGAGAGCTCATCCACAGCCAAACGCGCAGCCACTCTTCCCCGCCGCTTCTTCCTCACAGGGCCCTGGGAGGATGTAGAGGGGAGGGAGGAGGGGGCGGGGTCGCGCTCTGAAAAGAGCGCTATCCGCGAGCGCAACGTAGAAATACTGAAAGCCTCGCAATGCGGGCAATCAGCGGAGGAGAGAGCGGCGTCTGCGTGGGGCTTGCCGAGACAGAGCGCACACTCTAGATGGCCGTCGTCGGAGCGCAGCGGCTCGGAGCACGAAGTGCAACGACGGCGAGGCATTTAAAAATGCCGTTGGGATGCTCTTTTAGAAGAGAAAATAAAGCTCAAAGCCGGAAGCGGCAGGGGAACGGCGAAAACCAATTCCAGCTGCTTTAACGCTTAATCGACGGCGAGGCTCAGACGAGGAGTTCAGCGTTGAACAATGCCAAGGCTGAAAGAAGAAAAATCTGAACTTGACGGCGAAACGGCCGCATTTATAGAGCCGGCATGCAAATAGCGCCAGCCGGCGAAGCGGCGCGGCCATTGGCCAGCTCGTTCCGCCGTCAGTCGATTGGTTTCTTCAGTTAACTTTAAGAAACCAATCAGCGTGCAGTTGCACTGCGTGATTGAAAAAAGGCTTCAGTCGAAGAGGAAAAAGGAGTTTTCCCCATAGCGTCTTACGACGCAGTACGAGTGAAATATCGAAAGGGAACTTTAATTTATGGGATACATTTTAAATTACAGGTATTTGTTGTGATTTTATGTAAATTTGTACGTAATTTGAGAAAGCAGGAAAAATACAGTATAATTTAAACAGTATTTTTGTGTAAAAAATGTATTTAAAAAAATGTTATTTCTCATTATTGGAATAATGCGTAAAATAACAGTTGGTTTATTAATTAAGTGTAGGTAAGCCTGAATTTAAAGGAAAACTGTAGTCTCCGGGACCGTACACTATTAACAAGTATTTATTATAAGTAGGGCTAACACTGTGACCAGCAACTCGATGTAATTAACACGGTTAACTATTACAGTACAACAGCACTGAATAACAACTATTACAATGCCTCTGCTTTGCAGGAAATTTGGAATATAGGGCAAATAAGTGCAACGCAATCTCAAAATAAGATTACAGGGTAAACTTGGTAAATAAGCAGCACTATCTTACAATGCCTCTGCAATGCAGGAAAAAGAGGAACATGCTCAGAGTAATCAATAATAAATTTACAGTTAAGTAATTTAAGTAGTAATTACACAACACATCTATCTAATAAGATACACAAAAAAATGAATTGCTTGGTAGCTAAATAAGTGTGAATTAGACTTAAACAAGCAAGTATGACAATCCAACAGATTAGCCTATAGTTTATCATATGCCAAGCCTTAGGTAGCTCTTTGGGGACCTCTGCTGGCGAGTGACGCTTACAACAGGTTTGATGTTTGCTCTGTGGCAATATAAAGGCAGCCCCCTGCTGGCTAAACTGTGGTTGTCCAAAACTTATTTTTGATTAAAAAACAATTGTGATTTCATAATAGGATCAGTAATACCGAAATTGACTATGTCCTCACATGGGACACCAATTATGTAGGTCTGCCACTGTCTACTATAGTTTATCAAAGTTGTATAAAATTTATCAGTCTCATAAAATACATTTTTTATCAAATCGAAAGCATTACACTCTTTAGTTCTCACTAAAGATAGTAATAT
This sequence comes from Distichodus sexfasciatus, assembly GCA_032718565.1. Classification (NCBI taxonomy): domain Eukaryota; kingdom Metazoa; phylum Chordata; class Actinopteri; order Characiformes; family Distichodontidae; genus Distichodus; species Distichodus sexfasciatus. Next base: position 881,099 of record JAVGVS010000174.1, read on the forward strand.
TAACAAGTTCTGAAGGTGGTTTTACCAATTATGCGAATTCTTTAATATAGGTTCCGGCAGTTTAATCCTATTAATGAAATCACAACAACTGGGTGAAATAAATGAAACCTTTGTAAACACTAATTCTAAAACAACTAGAAAGCAATCAACAACAAACAGTATATTTACATAGAAAGAGAGGGTAGTAGTGTGTGTGCGCATGTGTGCGTGCGCAGGTGTGTGTGTGTGTGTGTCTACGTGCGCAAGATTGTTTGATCTGCGGAACAAAGGAGTGTAAGCGCGCACTGTTTGAATGGGGAGAGGTTGCTCCTTATCTCTCAAGACAAAGGACAATGGCGTCGATACAACGTCAGTGGTGAAACCAGCGTGTATTGTTGACGAGATCAGCTGAGCTTTGTCCTAGAGACAAAGACGAAATGCTGGCATGGAAGCTAAATGTTTGGAATGTACGCGACGCTGAGTTGAATTGGATTCAGGTGTTTCTCGGGGTTCCGAGATGATTAGTAAAAGAGAGACATTGGAAAGAGAGATGAGATGCACACAAAGTGAACAGCCTATCATTAAGCACATGAACCATATTCTTCTAAGACACGGTTTAAATAGTGCTAAACAATGAAACTTTGCCCAGACGTTGCAGAGTGAATTTATGCTAAGTTACTAAGCTCAGAGGTTCAGTTCGGTCTCACGTGTTCGTGGGTACTGCTTTTTTGTCCTCACAGTCCTGTAGTTTTGTTACGCTTGTCCTCCATTGTCATCCTCGCAATTCTGGGTAGTTTGGAGGGAATTTGTTGTCCATGCGTGACTGGCGATCGCTCGAGGAATTCATCTTCTCGAAGCAAGGGTCTTGCCGTTACCGCATGAAGTTGGAGGGAATTGTTCCAGTGAATTTGGCGTCCTGGCTGTGGGAATCTTGCTTCCGGGATATTTCGGTTCGCCTCGGTTTCTGCCTTACACATAACAGGTCCGGCCGCATTGAAAATGGCAGGTTGCAAGCTTGATTTACTAAATTTCTTAGCTTTACTAAGAGGACAAAGTACCTCCTTGTTCTCGGTCTTGAAACAAAGGAAATGAAAATGACCCTTCCCCCGCGCGTGTAGGTTCGGCCAGGTTTATCTCTTTAGTCAGACCACCGCCCGCAAGGGCAGGTCAAGAGAGAGAGAATTTTCAAATGCTGTGGGTTTTTATCACCTGGGCTGTCAGGTATGGGAAGTGCAACTCTAGTGGCAGTGCCACCTAGTGGACGGCATGGTACCTACAGCCTCCATGGCTCTTACCGGACAAAGAGGCTTCTCTGTCAGCTCGGTAGCATGCTACCCCATTTAGCTGGATAGCCGAGTCCACGATGTCCGCGTTCAGCCACGTTTCCATAACATAAAAATGCAGCAGTTCTTTATTTCATGCTGGCTTGAATGCTGGAGCCACAATTTTGTTGTCCAGTGAGCGAACATTGGCATGCAGGACAGGTGGAACTGCCAGTCGGACAGAGTTAGCATTTAGCCTGGCACTAGCGCCCATGCACTTGCATCGTTTTTGTTTATAAAATGTTCATAAAAATATGAATGTCACATAGAATAAGAAAAAAAAAAAATATATATATATATAGACTATAAAACATAAAAACTTTAAACTAGACGTAGGAAAGAAAGTTACATGCACAATTCAGCTACAATTTTGCCCCTGGGATTTCTTTTTGCAATGAAAGTGCATATGATCTGCAGCAGTTAAATATAAAAAATTCTCAGTCGGTGTACAGTAATGTCCAGTAAGACGTGGCAATATCATAACAGCAGTCAAATGGTGAGAGAGAAAAACTATCACTAGTATGTGCCAGTAATGTTTCTCAGACTTATAATCATTAGTATGTTCAAAGTGTTCCCATAATATATGCAAATATTATAGCAGCAGTCCTAATGGACAGAAGCAGGAATTCAATTTTACAGTTTCAATCATGAATTATAATTCTACTTTTTGCAGTAATTTACTCAAGATTAGCATTGTTTTAACAAACAGCAGAGTGTTTGGAACAGTTTCAATGTGGCATGGATAAGATTGTCCCTGGAGCAGCGTGTGCATAACAGAAGTGATGTAAAAAGTGCAGAGGTGCAATAGTCAGTTCACAGTCTGGGTGTGTGCTGGGGAGAGTGGGAGGGCAGGCAGTGTGTTCAAGAAAAAGCTGTCACGAAGCCTGGTGGATTGCACGCTGATGCGATACCATCTGCTGGATGGAAGGAGTGTATAGAGTTCATGTGAGGGGTCAAGCACGATGCAGGAGGTCTTCTTGATGCAGCATTTGTGAAAGATGTCCTGCAGTGAGGGTAGAGACTCTATGGTGTCCCTGTAGAACATAGTGAGGATGGGGGGAGGCAGCTTGGCTTGCTTCAGGCGTCTCAGGAAGAGGAGATGCTGCTGTGCCTTTTTGGTGATGGAGGTGGTGTTGGTGGTCCAGGTGATCAATAAGTTTCACTCACAGTCTTTGAAGAATGATCGTGTTGAATGCTGAACTAAAGTCTATGAACATCAATCTGACAAAAAAAAAATTCTTTCTTGTCCAGGTGAGATAGAGAAAGGTGAAGTGCAGTGGATTTGGCATCCTCAGTTGACCTTTTTGGCCGACTGAGGATGCCAAATCTGCAGCAGGTCCAGTAAGTGGGGGAGGTTGTTTTTCACCTGTGCCATGACGAGTCTCTCAAAGCACTTCATGATGAGTGGGGGTCAGATTGATTGGAGGGTAGTCATTCAGGCAGGATACTGAGGATTTCTTTGGCACTGGGATGATGGTGGTGGACTTGAAGCATGCCAGGACAATCATCTGGCTCAGTGATGTGTTGAAAATGTCCATAAAGACCTCAGCCAACTGATCAGTGTAGTCCCTGAGCACGCAACCTGGAATGTTGTCTTGTCTAACAGCCTGTCGTGGGTTGACCTTCATAAAAGTTCTTTTCACATCAGCTGCACACAGAGAGATGATCTGGCTGGTGGTGGGAGGTGTGACTTACACCACATGCTCATTGTTCAGTGCATCAAGCCATGTGTAGAACTTGTTCAGCTCTACAGGGAGTATAGCATCCCTGTCAGAGCTGCTTGGTTCAGGCTTTTATTGTGTGACAGCACATGTCCTGTCATGAACTGCAAGAGTTTTTGTGTTGTTGAAGTGACTCTGGATCTTTTGTCAATGTGCACACTTTGCTTATCGGATGGTGTGAAAGAGGTTGGCTATGGCTGTTCAGAGAGCAGCTTTATTCCCTGACCAGAAAGCAGCATCACTCTCTCTTAGCCGTGCACACACCTGTGTTCTGCACCAGTGCTTTTTGTTAGCTCTCGTAGGGTTGTTCTTGGAGACGGTAACATCCTCTATGCACTTGCTGATGTAGCAGGTCATAAATTTAGTAAACTCGTCCATGTTCACATGCCTGTAGTACATAGCTGCTTGTCTGAACATGCTCCAGTCTGTGCACACGAGACAGTCTTGAAGTGCTGAGACGGCTCCACTGGGCCAAACACTGATGGTTCTCCTGGCAGGCCTTGTGCATTTCAGCCATGATGTGTATGCAGGTAGTAACATGACCATTGCGTGATCAGAAGTGCCAATGTGGGGGTGTGCAGATGCTTTGTAGGCACTGTGCACGTTGGTGTAGACTTTGTCCAGACACTTCTCTTCCCTTGTAGCAAAGTTCACATGTTGGTAGAATTTGGGGAGAACTGACTTCAGATTCACATGGTTGAAGTCGCCAGTAACAATAAAAAATCTGTTACTGGCGGATACTGACGGATACTGAGGATTTCTTTTGCACTGGGATGTTGGCAGTGGACTTTACGACTAAAAATTCTATCTGTGGCGAGCAGTGGCAACTCATTTCAGCAGAGTTTGTGCACCAGAGTTTGTTTATGTAGACGCACAAACCGCCTCCATGGCTCCTCTGTCAGCTCTGTAGCATACTAGCCCATCTAGTTGGATAGCTGAGTCTGTGATGCCTGTGTTCAGCCACATTTTCATGAAAATGAAGACACAGCAGTTCTTAATTCCATGCTGGCTTGAATGCTGGAGCCACAAGTAGCCCATTAGTTATTAATTTCATGCTGGCTTGAATGCTGGAGCCACAGACAGACCATTTTGTTGTCCAGTCAACAAATGTTGGAGAGCATGATAGATGGAAGTGCCTTAACCTTTAACCTTCAGCCTGGCACTAGCACCCACATGCTTATATTTGCATACGCTGCGCTTGCATTTCGGCCAGCTGCGTCTCTCCGCCTCTGTCGTTGTGTGGGGGGCTGGTGGACTTAACAGCCCTAACTATTTAGCGTCTCCTTCAGCAGGTTTGGGTTGAAATTTTGAACAGGATTTAATATTCAAGATTCTTTATTTGTCACATGCTAATTATACAGGTACAACATGCAGTGAAATGTATCCTGATCCGCTCTTTGACCGTGCAATTAACACAAAAATTAAAAATAAAAATAAGAATAATGACATACAAATACAAACTCAAAATAACTTAAGAATAAGGAGATAAAGGGAAAGAGATTAAGAAAAGAAAGTGAACTATGACTTAAATACATAAGGAGCAAAGAGTGCAGTGTGTAATGTTTTAAAGTGCCAAGTGCAGCCACACAGCAAATATTGAACTGTAAATGTCAAAAGTAGAAATGATCATACAATGAGTTGAGAGCCAGTATGGAATGACATATAAAAGTATTTAGAAAAAGACATGTCCTTGTTTAGACGACCGGATGGCCTGAGGATAGAAACTCCTCCTCAGTCTCTCTGTTTTTGCCATGATGATGTGGAAACTTCTGCCTGATTGCAGAAGATGAAAAAGTTTGTTTCTGGGATGAGATGAGTCTTTTACAATCCTAATTGCCCTGGTTCTACATCTTTGGTGTAAATGTCCTGCAGAGAAGGGAGAACTGTCGTGCAGCAGGGCTCTGCTGCCTGGATCACTCTCTGGAGGGCTTTCTGGTCCTGAACACAGCAGTTCCCGTACCAGGACAAGATTTTCTGTGTGACGATACTCTCCACAGCGTGAGAATAGAAAGCTTTCAGAATGGTAGGGGAAACCCCATACCTCCTCAGCCATCTAAGGTGGTACAGGTGCTGCTTTGCCTTCTTGACTTGAACATTGATATGTTCGGCCCATGTCGGGTCCTCAGAGATGTAGATGCCAAGGTATTTGAAAAAACACACCTTTTCCACTGGAGCACCGTTGATGGTGAGGGGTCTGTAGTCACGGTGTCTCCTGCTGAAGTCCACCACCAGCTCCTTGGTCTTGCTGACGTTCAGCTGGAGGCAGTTTTCCTGACACCAGAGTGCCAGATTCTCCACCTCGTCCATGTAGGCTGTCTCATCGTTGTTGGAGATTAACCCCAACACCACTGTGTCATCTGCAAACTTGACAATGTTGTTGGAATTGTGAGTGGCCACACAGTCCAAAGTGTAGAGTGAATACAGCAGCGGAGAAAGCACACACCCTTGAGGAGCTCCTGTGTTGGTGGTGATGCTGCTGGAGACACACCTGCCTGCCCGCACCAACTGAGATCTGCCTGTAAGGAAGTCCAGCACCCACGTGCACAAGCGGTTGTTGAGTCCTAGGTCTCTCAGCTTGGTAAACAGTCTATAGGGCACTATTGTCTTGAACACTGAGTTGTAGTCGATAAACAGCATTCTCACATAGTTTCCCTGTTTCTTGTCCATGTGACTGAGGGTGGTGTGAAGGATGTGGGAGATGGCATCCTCTGTAGATCGGTTGGAGCGGTAGGCAAATTGGAGTGGGTCTATGGTGCTTGGGATGGAGGAGGAGATGATGTGCTTTATCAGTCTTTCAAACACCTTCATAACTACCGATGTCAGTGCAACAGGGCGGCAATCTTTCAGGCATGAAAGTTTGTTGTTCTTGGGTACGGGGATGATGGTGGATTTTTTGAAGCAAGTGGGGACCACAGACTTCGCAGGAGACTCGTTGAAGATGGAGGTGAACACACCTGACAGTTGGTCAGCGCAGCAGACGCCCGGAGATGCCATCTGGACCCACCACCTTTCTGGTGTTCACCCTCCTTAGCACTGCATGGACGTCGTGCTCTGCGATGCTGATGACGCGTTCCTCGCTGGTGACATCACCATCCTCAGTCGTTAGGCTGCTGGTATTCATAGCCACCTGGCTAACCTCGAAACGGGCGTAGAATGCGCTCAGCTCGTCGGCAGAGTCAGCACCAATCGTCGTGGTGTCTTTTGCTTTGTAGTCCGTAATCGTGCACAGTCCATGGCACAAGTTTTGTGCGTCACCCTGAAATTGCGATTCGATTTGCTGTCTGAAATTGCGCTTGCAAACTCGAATCCGGCAGCGAAGGTCGTAAGAGGCCGCTTTGTAAGCGCTCCTATCACCAGTAATGAGAGCTGCATTGTAAACAGCGGTTCGGGCGTTCACAGTGGCGCGAATTGATCTGTCCACCCACGGCTTCTGGTTAGGGAAGGTTCTAACTCTCACCGTTGGGATGACTTCGCAGTGAAATGCCTGAATTGTGACACAGTCACCCAGGTGAAGGAAAAACTACTAGATGCAGTATATAAAGGCAGTCCCTACTCCCAGAGACCTAAAGCTGGAGACATGGACCTTGGTAAGAGCTCAGATTTTTTAAAAACAACACAAATATAATCAAAACTTCTACGACCATCACACAGACTCACTTCAGTTGAAACTTGAATGGATTGTATTACACATAAACATTTAATCTGCTTTGCCCACTTTTCATTAATTTTCAAAAATGTATCTTTCACAGCATTCTTACTCAATTAACTTTCTTTCCTTCTCCTTATTAAATTTTAGTGTATGTAGAGTAGAACTGTTTTTTCAACTGCTGTTATTACTATATTACTTACACTTTCCACTTTAAGTGTGTTTATCTTAATGTTATTTGTTATTTTAATTCAATTCAATTTTATTTATATAGCACACTTAACAACAGTCATTGTCACAAAGCGTTTTGCATATAACCGGCCCCAAACCAACTTTTAAATCCAGAGTCATTGCTGGGGCCGCTTGCTAAGATCCACTCAGCAACATTAAGCTAAAATTAGTTCAATATTAAAGTGGAATTTGGTTCAAATCTATAGGATCTGAAAAAGTCCCAGCTGCCTCCAGGTGAGGGTTCAGGTGGTGAAGTGTCAGCTCAGGAACAGCTCGGAAAAAAGGAGAAAGAGGAGCGAGTTAGTGCCCTACACCTAACCTCCAGCAGTGCTAAAGTAACTATGGCAGCCTGGGTGAAAAGGGAGCTGGAAGGTAGCATAGACATGAGGGCTTCTAGGGGTCTCGGCATCACATGAAACCACCGTTAACAAACTTGAGTGATGAGCGAGAGTGGCAGAACAACAACAATCTCCCCACTTTCACCTTTAATCTCAAATGACCATGAACCCCCAAATCTCACTTTTATCTTAAGAAATAGGGACTTTAAGATCCAAAAGACTGACTAATGATTGTTTCTGAGCTCCAAACGCTAATGGGAAGTTTATTCCACAACTGTAGTGCTTTATGAGCAAATGCTGTTCTCCCCACAGTAACGTTCTTTATTCTGGGTATTACTAAAAGATCTGTGTCTTGCGATCGAAGCGTACTAGTCAGATGTAAATGAGGTCACTCACATACTGTGGGGCAAGACCATTTAGAGCTTTATAAGTCAAGAGGAGTATTTTAACATTCTTCCATTATCTGAAGTTGCTGTCTGTCTTCTGGTTTAGCTGATATATATAATTGTGTACCATCTGCAAAACACTGAAAACTAACTCCATACTTATGAAACATAGCATGTATTGTGAAAACAGCAAGGAACCTAAAACTGATCCTTATGGTACTCCATATTTCACCTTGACGTGTTCTGAGGAACCGCTATTTATTTTCACATACTGATAGCGGTCTGAAAGGTAGGATTTGAACCAAGAGAGGGCCACTCCCCTGATACCAACAACATGTTCAAGTCTATCCAGGAGAATGGTATGAGTATCAAAAGCAGCACTAAAATCAAGCAGCACTAGGAGCGAGGCACAGCCCTGATCAGCAGATAAGACAAGATCATTCACTACCTTCAGCAGAGCAGTCTCTGTGCTATGGTTGGCTCTAAACCCAGACTGAAATCTGATTCTCCTGCAAAAATGAGGTTAGTTGACTGGCTACAACATTTTCTATTATTCTGGAGATAAATAGAAGATTAAATATTGGTCTATAGTTTAACATTTCCAAGGGATCTAAGATGGGCTTCTTCAACAAGGGTTTAATCACTGCTCATTTAAGAGATTTGGGTAGTTGACCAATTCTAATAGAGGAGTTAACTATTGCTAGTAGATGTTTAATCACTACTGGAATCATCTCTTTGAGTAGCCTTGTTGGAACAGGGTCTAACATATAAGTAGATGAATTTGAGGGTAGGATTAAAAACATTAGATCTGACTGGTCAACCGGAGTAAGTGATTCAAATAAGGCGGTTGCAGTATTAGTACTTGCCGTGTCAAGCCCTGACACTGTAGTTATTTTAGTATTCAGAATATTCTGTCTAACTGATTTTTTGTTCAAAAAATTTTAAATGATCTCTACTGGAAAATAATGTTGGCACAGTTTGAGCAGTAGTCTGGCTATTAGTCAGCTTCAACACCACATTAAATAGAAATCTAGGATTGTTTTTGTTATTTTCAATTAGCAATGAGAGGTATCCTGATTTAGCAGCTCTAAGAGCCTTATTATAGCTTCCTATAGCCTCTTTCCATGCTAGTTCAAAGACCACTAATTTAGTTAGTCGCCACTTACGTTCTACTTTCTGTGTCTCTTGTTTTAAGGTCAATAAGGAGGTGTTTTATTTTCCGTGATCTTTTTCATTTTTAACAAAGCATTTTGATCTAAGGTGGAATGAAGCGCAGATGTTAGATAATCCATATTACTCTCAAGTTCAGCGGGATTGGTTATTTCTCCTGTCAGGAAAGAATTTGGGAAGATTATCAATAAAGTTACTTGCTGTATTTGATATGATTGTATGACACAGAACTCACAGAACTCATAGAAGTGAGTTGAGGAATTTTTATTTTGACTAAGGTAAAAATTGAACGTAATAAGATGGTGGTCAGAAATAATACTGGTCTGAGGTAGTACAGTTACATTATCTACATTAAGACCAAACAATACCCTTAAATCAAGGGTATGACTGCAGTTGTGAGTGGACTCAATTATTCAGCAGTTGGATTTTGAATGAATGAATGTTTTTAGATTAGTGGTTCAGATGGTCTGCATTGGGTGCTCTAATTTAATACAACTCAGATTTGAAAAGGACACCTTTGGAATTCTACATGAACTATTTTTGGTTCGGGGCACAGAGACAATGTCAATATGGTGACGACTCAAGGCAACTCTTAGGCAGTCGGTTTAGTCTTTCTGCCTGCTGCCTGGCCTTGGCTCCTTTTTGTCAACGGCCGCCTAAACCTGTCCGTCACCAGGACGCTGAACGAGATAGAATAATCTGCAGCAGACATACTTCTTTTGTGCAGTTGGTGGATGCTTCATCTGGCCCTAGTCAGGATAGTCAAATGCCATCTGGAACTGATGGAGGAGTGTGTGGTAGCTGGTTTGTTGCAGAGTCTCCACCTTTTCAGTCGGCAGCAGCCCAATCTTGAGCCCGTCCCATAAGATGTTCGGGCTTTTTGACTATGCCGTTGAGTCATTACCTATTCACACCGCTGTGGGGGCTCTACTGCTGGAAATTTGGTTCTCTATAAGTCTGGCTCACCCAAACTGCAAACCTGCAGCTGTCTGACTGACAGAGGGCTGCACTGATGTCCGGATTCATGCCTCTACAACCTCCTTCATCATGGCTGCAACTACCATCACGTCATTTTGAAAATGAAGTTATTACTAACAGTACTATCACTACTGATTAAGTAATGCTAAACGATTTACACTTGACACAAAAAATAAGGTCATAGTTGACCATAATAAATGTGTGTTACTTATCTTAGTACTATTATGTGTAAGCTATTACTTGGAAACTTTAATTTCACTGATTGTACTGATTATATCAACATGGAAGATTAAGCTAGTGTATGTGAGAATGTGAATTTTCAATGTGGGTAAAGATGTTTAACATGGTTGTCTGGATTTATATATTTGTGTGTCTGCTATTCCCAAATTTGTCCTTCTCGCAGAATGGCGTCAGGGCCGAATTGCAAGGATCATTCTACAAGATGAAGATGTCACTACTAAAATTGACAATGACTGGAAACGCCTTAACACTTTAGCACACTATCAGGTATGCTTTCAATTTAATTACAAAATGAATTTTAAACTTGATTATGTATTTAATTGTAATTGCACTGTGGTGAAACTATGAAGGCATTGACAGAATTATCTGGACATTTTTGAGTAATATTTGTAGCAGTAAAAGGCAATAATGGTAAAAGTAAGTTATATAAAGAAAGACTTTATCTCTGTTTTTTTTAATCCATTCACCTATGTTCTGTCCTATTTAAATTGTAGTAGCAGTGGTCAGCTGACAATTGAAGCTCTACGTTTTTAGGAATAACCACTATGTTGATCACCTTGACATTCTTCCTTGATGACTATGACAGTAGTGTGTGTACAATTATTATCTAACTGTGAATTCTTATTTCATAAACAAACATCAAAATATGATTTAAACTGGCTAGATCAATACATTTTACTCTTGGACACAGGCTAGCTTTACAGGTTTGAAGAACAGATGTGCAATGCAAAGCACTGACATATGCTGAATAAGAGTGTCTTGTAAATGTAAATACTTGTACTTATCCATATAGCTACCTTTTAAAGTCTCATATCAAGTAATTTCTTAGTTTTCTTAGAAGCAACCAAGAGAGATTACCACAGGCTGTTCTGGTGTATTTCTTCTCTTGTTGTAGATCCTCCTTTTTAGGAGGGTACATTGATTTTAAGTCAGGTATCACTCAGGTGAGCAATTGGGCCAAGTCATCATTTAAGCATCTTTGAAGCCTATGCTCTCGTGTACTTGGATGCATTTCAGAGAACATTGGGCCTCATTCACCACCCATCTTATGAACAAATTTGTTTTTAAACCCCACTTTTCATGAGGATTCTGGCATTCACCAATGTTTCTTTTCTGGAATTTGTTCTCTTTTTTATATTTTTATCATCTGTAGATGAAAGTTGCAAATTATGCACACCTACTGTCATGGTTGTGTAATGAAGGAAGGAGATAGAGTTATTCTTAAACAAAGCAGACACTGCATAGCCAAAATGATTCACAAAATAGCAAAACAACAAAATAATATAGTATATAGGACATGCCACTTTATTATATTCCAATTGTAATTAATTTGGATGTGGCATATTCATTAGAATTGGGACTTTACACAACACAAATATTTACTTGCCATACTGTATTTTTCATTACCTTTGTAGAGGAATTGGGAATTTTCATGAACTTCAAATGCACTAATATATCTAAGCATCGTAGTAGCTAGGTCTTGAAATTGTAGTGTCAGTGGTGGCTGTGTTGCTGAAGTATGTTCTTTTAATAGGAATTCTGATACCAAGTTAATAATTGCATTTTACACATCTTAGCTAACAGATGGGTCTGTAGTTGCACTAGTGCCAAAGCAGACCTCAGCCTACAACATCTCAAATTCTTCTACTTTCACCAAATCACTCAGCAAATATGGTGAGTCTGACTCTCCTCAGACCCTGTAGATATTAATGTCAAAAATTTTAGATAACACTTTGTGACAATGGCTTTTCAAAATGATAAAACAGACGCATATCCCCAGTTTTTCCCTAGCTAATTACTCCCAACAGAAAGTTTGAACATCAGAGACATTATATCGTTCTTTACCTCTCTGGTAGGGATAGACAGCTGGTTCTGACAGAAGCCAAAAGATCTGATCATTTTTCCTAATATGCTCCCCCATGTTCTGAAAGAAAAAAGGCTCTGGTTGACAGAGTTAATGGATTCACCCAAGCCTCAGTAGCCACAATGGCTTCCAAAATTCTCCAGTCTCATTCCATAATGTTTAATATCAGATGTTAAATGTTAAATAGTGACAAATACAGTTAGAGTCAATGCTTCTTAGAGTGAAAGCATAGACATGATCAGTGTTTTGACTCAAGGGTAATATGCGTCTGTCCTAGATGACATATTTTGTTTTTTTATAGTGAAATTTGCCACAAATTTAATGTTGATCTTTTGCCCTATCTTTAGAGAGTATGCTAAGAACAGCCAGCAGTCCAGACAGTCTTCGGTCTAGGACACCTATGATAACCCCTGACCTAGAGAGTGGCACAAAACTTTGGCATCTTGTCAAAAACCATGACCACTCAGACCAGAGAGAGGGTGATCGTGGAAGCAAGATGGTTTCTGAGATCTATTTGACCCGACTTCTAGCTACTAAGGTAAAGCTGTACTGTTCAATGTAACTTCTTAATACAGAATATTTGCTCAAAATAGAAGTAGGTCAATGCCATTCTTAACGACAACTTAAAGAGTTTCAGATTAGGAATGATTAACCAATTGTATTTCTTCAGGGTACACTGCAGAAGTTTGTGGATGACCTCTTTGAGACAATATTCAGCACAGCCCACCGTGGTAGTGTTCTGCCACTTGCCATCAAATACATGTTTGACTTCCTGGATGAACAAGCAGACAAGTACCAAATAACAGACTCTGATGTGCGGCACACCTGGAAGAGTAATTGGTAAACATTTCAATACGTTGTATTCAATACAAGGTATTGAGTGTATTATGAAGATTACAATAAAAAGACTAGAACTGCAAGCTGTTATCAACAGGGACCAAGCATCGGCAAGGACCGCAACCCGGGTGCTGTCATTTCGTATGTTTCCAGAGATATGACCTAAAATGTACATGTACCTCCTCTTGTTAGAAAAGCCATTTTTGATGTGTGTGCTTGGAGGACCATTCCACATCAGCAGTCCAAAGGGTTTCTACTAACTTGTATAGTGCAGGCTGTACTGCCTGAAACATTTGGCAATATATAGTCATTGTAATAGGCCACCCCCACTTTAAGCAATCATAGCCATACTTTAGGGATTGACTTGGGAGTGCAGTTCAAATAAGTTTACCATTTTGTAAATCTTGAGCCGTTTTTTAGATAATAACATGTTTGATTTATAGTGCCCCCTGTTGATCAGATGGCACACACTTTGGCTAGCGTCCAAAGCTAGGAGTGTCCATGAAGTTTGGTTTTGTTTGGATGATGTTCTGAGAAGGTATAGGCTTTAGAAGTAATTATGGGCCACAAAGCTCCCAAAGCTGGGAGTGTCCATGAAGTTTGGTTTTGTTTGGATGATGTTCTGAGAAGATATAGGCTTTAGAAGTACTGTAATTATGGGCCACACATAGAATATAAATTGATGCATAACTTCATAATGCTTTGTCCTATCAAAATTCTGTGCACAACCTTTTGCCTAGACAGAGCCTAGATAAGGTATGCCAAGTTTGCAATAATTGGTTGAACAGTGTCGTCGGAGTTCATTTTAGTTTGAAGTTTTCATATCCATTGGATTCAGATGCTTCCAGGGAATCGGGGCAAAAAGGATTTTACATTTATCCCACACAGTTATCCCACACAGAGATAAAAGCTAAAATGTATAATGATTTGTGTATTGAATGTGCCACCTATAGGCAAACGTGCTGACATTGACTCAGCAGTGCAGATAGTTGAAGTCTACCAAATTCCAGATTTTTATCTTGAGGGAGGAACCAGATGAAGTGCAGCTCACTAGACCCCTTGTGATGCCTCCATTGTTGAGGCGGCTACCGGATCTATGGCCACAAGGTGATTGGTGCCTGTCATGGTGGATGAGATCCGCCTGGAGTTCCTTAAGGCTCTGGATGTTGTGGGGCTGTCCTGGCTGGCACACATGTGCGACATTGCGTGGACATCGGGGGCGGTGCCGCTGGATTGGCAGACCAGGGTGGGTTTTTTTTAAAAGGGGAACCAAAGGTGTGTGTTCCAACTATAGGGGGATCATATTCCTCAGCCTCCCTGGTAAGGTCTATTCAGGAGTCCTGGAGAGGAGGGTCCATTGGATAGTTGAATCTCTGATCCAGGTGGAGCAGTGTGGTTTTCATCCTGGCCGTGGAACAGTGGACCATCTCTATACTCTCAGCAGGGTCCTGGAGGGTTCTAGTTTGTGGAAAACTTGAAGTGGACAGTTTATCAGAGAAAGAGTCACCAACATTTGTACATTTTTTAAGAGAACCTCTATGGAACCTGTTTTTTTACTCATTTGTTAAGTCTGGGTTATCATTTTGTTGTAGTACTTGTGTGGCGGTCTAAATTAGTTTGTATTCTATATTGTGCAAAATAATTTTTTTCCATTAATAAGAAAACTGTTTAATAACTTAAAAAAATACATTTTATAAAATGGATAAAACCTGTACTACACACATTTTTTCTCTCTTTCAGTTTGCCATTGCGATTCTGGGTGAATGTTATCAAGAATCCTCAGTTCGTGTTCGATATCCACAAGAACAGCATTACAGATGCATGTTTGTCGGTGGTGGCCCAGACTTTCATGGACTCATGTTCTACCTCAGAACATAAACTAGGCAAAGACTCGCCCTCCAACAAGCTGCTCTATGCTAAAGACATCCCAAATTACAAGAACTGGGTAGAAAGGTATGGTAACTAATAAGAGTGTATTATTTCTATCAAATAAATAGAAATATAAGTTGCATTATAGTGCCTACTGCCTACTGTAGAGTTGGCAGAGGATGGATAATGTTTTGGGGCAGAGTTCCAGGGTTTGGTCTGTTAATTTCAGTAAAGACTATATATATA
>JAVGVS010000175.1:0-32500 GCA_032718565.1 Distichodus sexfasciatus
GAGAGAGAGAGAGAGAGAGAGAGAGAGAGAGAGAGAGAGAGAGAGGAAAAGAGAGAGAGAAATTAGAGTAAGAGAAACCGAGAGAGAGAATAGAGAGGGTAAGAAGGAAAGAGAGAAAGGAAGAGAGAGAAAAGAAAGAAAGCGCAGAGGAGAGAGAAAGAGAGAGGGTAAGTGATAGAACAAGACAGAGAGATGCAGAGAAGGGAGGGGTCACTTGAGCTCAATTGTTTCAGCAGCAGGATTAAACGCGCACACACACACACACACACACACACACACTCAGAATAAAGGTAGCGGATGGAGGGAGCATGAAAGTGTGTTAATGAGAGAGAAATGACATTCAATTGCCCAGCTTGTAGGCACCAAGTCCTAAAGTGAATGACATTTACACACACACACACTCTCTCTCTCACCCACACAGTTAAAGACCTTGGGCTCCGAACCAAGCCGAGGAGAGACGCCAAAGTTTCCGTTCCAATGGCGTTCCAGCTCTGAGTCATCTGGAGCTGCACCATGAGCTAAAGGTTTGACACTTCAAAGCAAAACACATCACACATGGATAAATGTAGAATCGGCTGAAAAACACGGCACTGAGTCAGACCAACACAAGCTGCTGCCGCCGCCATTAAGACCAGACACACTCTAACTCACCTTCTGCCCAACCACCAGCCACGTGGCCATCGAAGCAGAGAGCCAGAGCCAGGAAGAGAGGGGGGATGAAAAGTCCCGCTTCTTCTGAAGATAAACACCTCCTTAATTAAAGCTCAACTTCCACATTTATTTTCACTCTCAGAACCACAGTTTCACCACGTCAAAACTTTACAGCTGGTATCGGGGCATACCACATGAAACTAACACTGCCACGGGAACAAATACGGTTTCCAGACGAAGAAAAAGCTTCAGAATTTCTCTAAAAAGAAACTGTTCCTCCCGAGACAACGTGGAAAGTATAAAATGTAACCTCCCAAAACTGATGTTAGATATAGTAACACATAAAAACATGTCGGCATGTTGCCGTCATGGGTACTACAGTGGGCTGTGGATTAGAGACGGCTGATTCGTGGAAAATCAATCACAACATCTCAATGTAATTTTGCCTGTCGGAAATGTAGAATATTTTTCCCAATTCTGTTAACACTGTGCCTAGTGCGTCTTCGTGAACTTTCCTCTTAAAAGCACGCCACTGTGTGTTGTCATTAGAGACGGGGTGATGCCGATACCGATATTGTACATTTAGATATCTGATTTGAAAAATTTGATGTTTTAAAGAAGTATGAACTCTTTAAATTTCGATTAAAGAGAAAGATTTCAGCTCCGAGCAAATGTCACAACCTTGTTTGCCTAAGAGAGTGAGTGATTATGTGTCATTGTGAACACACCACAGTACACCACACAGTGCACCACAACCATATGTGACCTCTGCATTTGACCCGTCCGTGAAGGCGCAGTGGGCAGCTAACAAGGGCAGCGTCCGGGGAGCAGTGCTTGGGGACGGAGCAGTGCTTGCTCATGAGTACCTCAGTGGTAACTTTACCGGCCCTGCATTCGAACCTGCGACCTTCTGATCATGGGGCGAACGCCCTACCCTTACTCTCAGAAATCCACACGCAAGCCAGCACAAGTAAAACGCATTTAAGATTCAAAAAAATTTTGCTTTAATCATTGCGTTACCATAAAACCATCACATTCACTTTAGGCCGAAATATCCCACGGATCTTGGTTCTGACGCGTTGGCACTAAACATGAGTTCACATCCGTCACACCTTTAAACATAATCCAAAAACAAAGCTCGGCCACGCTGCAACTGAACGACTTCACGTTCCACTTACTTTCCGTTCAAAATAGAGTCTTTCCAACACTTCCCTCATCACGCTGCATCATATCAGCAATTGTTAATTGTCTCTTTTTCAAGTACAGATTGCGGCAACGTGTTTGTGCGGACGTCCTCTGAAGTTAAAGCAATACGTTTAAAAGCTGAAAATTGTTCACTTTCCCCTTTAAGGCGAAGCACAGCTGCAAACTTCCAAGGACCGGCGAAGAAAGTGGAAGAGTGTGCGCGTGTGGAGCTTTACTCACTACCCCCTGTTGATCAAAGGCATGAACATACTTCTACCGACAAGATAATTAGCCGGTTCTAACCCTCATCCCGCATTTTACCCGTCTCCCTCTTGCTCCTAGTAAATGACGCCACATCAGATCTGTCACTTGCCGGTGTGTCAGCATGCGTGTGAGTGTGTGTGTGTGTGTGTGAAGTTAAAAGGAAAACAGAGATCCTACTATCTAATCATACACTCGTGTCCACTCTGTGCAAAAGATCACAGAGCGAGAAAACAAGACCAAAAATAGAGCCGCAGGTAGCAAGAAGCGGGGTCCAAGCAAAAGTCACAAAAAGCAGCTGATGCACTAAGCGTCAAAGAGAGAATCAGAAGTTAGCAAAAAGAGCTCTCCATTACGGCCTAGTCCGCTATGCAGTATACCATCCCTACTTACTGACCAAGTTGCAGTCAAGTGCGACTTACGGTTTAGGCCGCATACATTTAAGTAGCATTTAGCACCCGCTATTTTTCAAACAGTATGATGTATAATGCATAGTACAATGGATAATTAGCCCAACCTATTGGCGACATCCTCTGAAGTTAAAGTAATACGTTTAAAAGCTGATAATTGTTCACTTTGACCAAGTTTCAGTTACGTGCAACTAACAGTTTAGGCTGCATAAATCTGTGCAGCATTTTTAGCGACCCCTATTGTTCAAACAGCAACACTGCATGTACATTTCCCTCTTCCAGATCTTAGTTTTGGTTGTTTATACCAAATTTCAGCAAAAAGAGACTTACGCCTCTTAATATACATATAGGCATCTAGTATTTATAGCGCCTCCTATTGTTCAGTTGACACCACTGATGCTAGCTGGGCCAAAACGTCAGAAAGAACAGCTGTTTAAGCAAAACAAGCCGCGCCCAGATGCAGTTAATTTACTAATTTTAACTTGGTGCTTGACCTCTAATAAGATGAAAAAGGTTTGATATTGGACTTGCTGTAAAACAATTTTTTTAAAAACAATTTTATGAAACTCAGCAGCTCAGGCATCATTTATATTCTCAAAACATTTCAATTACATTTATGGCGTCTAATTAATTTTGTTATATTTTTATCCACACCACTAAAATCTCCATCACTGCTCAAAAAAAAAGCTAAGAGTGCCTAAAACCAAATGCTGTCCGAACTTCCTGTCTATTTCATTTATTATTCACCTCCCTTTTATACCCATACGTTCATCAAGGGGATTTTCTTCTACGTTTTTCCTCTTTTCAAGGCCCATTAGCACAATATTCCGGGCTTTTTTAATCCTCTTCCTCACCGTGTAACCAATCCCAAGTGGACGCAGATTTTTAATTCCTCTCCAAGAATTCTTTTCTTCCCTCACGGCATATTTAGACTCTTCCTTCATTACCTGTCTCTACTGGAAGAGTGTCTCGCCCCTAGTTCCCTCCCACATGATTCTTACCTGAAAGGTTCAAAGTTGCTTAAACGCCTGCTAAAACAGGAGGAGCCATCGCCAAAACCGGGAGTGGGGCGCTGCGCTCTCTACCGCCTCTTCCGTCAATCCGTCCTTCTTTTCTCGCGTCTGTCTCTGAAGAGTGTGAGCAGCCCGTCTCTACTGTTGCACTCTGTAAACTGAAAGCAGAAGGGAAGAGAAAGGAAATTCTCAGTAGATGTAGCGAGACGCTCAGCGCTGGGGTTTCCACACCGTTCAGCATTGTCTGTGTGGGTTAACAGTGGCCACAGACGCAATCAAACCCAGCTAGCAAAAAAATAAAAAAGCATTTCTTCCTGTTAATTGGGCTCGGTTTCTTTGCCAGGCTGCAGGTAAGCCAGCCATGCAAAATCTTAGTTCATCTCAGAAAAGTGGGTGTAATCAGGCAATTTCTCAATGAGTCGTAACGTCGAGGTGCAGGAGGCAGAAAATCACCTGAATCCCCAGTGAGCTGGATCAACAGATTAGTGTTTCTGAAATGACAGTGTGAGGGAAATTCCAGATGCAGCATAAAGTTTTAACACAGTAATGATACTGATGCTCAGTGGTGACAGTAAGCAAGAAGGAGAGAGAAACAAAGAACAGCAAGGAGAGAGAAAGAAACAAAGAAAGAAAGTAAAAGAGAACAGACTAGAAGAGTGTGGGTAGAAGGAAAGAATTAAAGAGGAAAGAAAGAAAATAAAGAAAGAACAAGAAAGCTGAAAATAAAGAAGGAAAAAGAGAAAGTTTGAACGAACGAAAGAAAAGAGAACAGAAGAGAAGCGTGGGTAGAAGAGAAGAGAAAGAAAAACTGAAAATCAAGAACAAAAGAAAGAAAAGCACGAGAGTTAGAAAGAAAGAAAGAATGGAAGTAAGAAACAAAACTGAAAAAGAAAGGAGAGCAAGCATATAAAAAGGAAGAAAGGAGGAGAACACAAGAATAGAAAGAAAGAGAGAGAGAAAGAAAGAGAGAGAGAGAAAGAAAGAAATGAAGGCAGTCAGATAAGGTCAGTGGAGGTGATGTAGAGAGCAATCTCAGGGCTGAAGAAGCTGCTGCTGCTGCTCGTCTCTCATTTTAAACAGCAACTGGACTAAACTGTGGTCAGTATTTACACTCTTCAGCCTCAACACTGCTGCCGTCACAATGCACTCACAACCACTTCACAAATGTATGAAGTTTTTATCAAAAATCCCTGCTCCGAATGTGGAATCGAGGCGTATCTTCCCGAGGTGCAAATTTAAATGTGTCACACTGGGCAAGAAGCAGCTCACTGGCAAACGCTAATGACATTCGGTGCTGAATCACTGATGTTTCACCAGTGACTCAGTCAGACAGACTACACAAAATCTGGACGGAGCTCAACTCCAGAGCGGGGAGAACATAAACTCCACCTCAAGTTAGAATTAAACAACAGGGAGGAAGATTAAGAAGGAGGAGTACTTTGCTCATGACTACGTCAGTGGTACCTTTTAGCTTTAGCCTTGTTGATAGGGATGCACCGATCCAAAATGTGGATCGGCTGTCGGTCCGATAACCACTCAAATAGCTGGATCGGGTATCGGTGGCATGAAGCCGATCTACAGAGTCGATCCGTGAAGTGTAGTTTTTCGACGTTCTACGTAATCGCGCACATTGAACTCGTTCGACACTGACGTTAATTATATGGAAAGGAAGATGAGCACAACACACTACCAAAGCAAATTATACATGATTAAACGGTTTCTGGCAGCACCAGCTCTCGCTCGCGATCTTCGCGTTCCTCGCTGTGTTAGTCAGCGCCGGCATCTCTCTCAGGAAAGTACGACACTCACTAAATCGTTCCAGTTCAGTCAAATCTTCCCCTTTATTACAGACCACACTCATACTTTAGCTGATGAATAACAAAAACCACCAGCATTCTACTCACAATACAGCCGCTTACTCCATGTTTTCATTATTTATTCCTGGACGCGAGCTCAACGCGCTATAGTGTGGAACGCCATCGTGCCACACAGATCTCATGTGGAACGCCGTCATGTCAAAAATGAGTCCAAAATGAGGCGTCAGCCAAAATGAGTCAATTAATCAGAAAAACTTTACATTCTATAGTGTTCTATAGTGTGTAATAAATATAGAAAGATAACTGCTAACAATTATTTAGTTAAATCATTTTATTCTATATCCAGACAGATTCCAAATGGATAAAGAAGTTATTTTTCTTCATAGTGCTAAGCTATAGAATATTTCTACATAATAAAAACTCTACACAAACACTATAATGAGCATAAAAGGATAATGGATGAATGGTATAGACATTCATTCATTCATCCATTATACGAACCGCTTAATCCCAACTGGAGTCATGGGGGCACCGGAGCCTATCTCGGGAACTTACGGGCCCAAGGTCGGGGAACAACCCTGGGTAGGCGTCCAACACACCGCAGGGCATGGTATAGACAATCGACCAAAGTTCCCTTAGAGTAGAGCTGGGCGATATGAACAAAAACATTTTCACAATATTTTTTGATCGATTTCGATAATTATCACGATATATTGTCATATTGTGTTTTTTTTATGTTTTGTTTTTTTGGATTCTTACACAGACTAAATGAACAAGTTAAAATAATCAAACAATATTAAGCTGTCAAAGAACAGCTAAAGAGAGCTGTCAACACCTCACTTCCAGAGCGCTTTCTCCGTGCTTGTTGTTGCTCAGTTACGAAAAGCATCAGCTGGTACTTTCACGTTCGCATTTTATTATTTTTTTACCAGGCTGCATTTGCAGTCAAAGCGTCCGCCGTAACTATAAAGCGCTGCATTTTCATCACCTTTTTTCACTCACCGCGACATGTTTTCTAAGGGCCGCAACATACTTAACGCTACGTGACGCACACTTTTTGTTAATCTTGAGGACTCCAACAGGTAGCAGTGTACACCATAAAAGCGTCCAGTCTGCCGTTAAGTGGCAAAGAAGTAGAAGGCGGCAGTGCGAGAAAACATTTTGCTGTGAAATGAGGAAGATAAAAAATTATTTGCATTCTAATGTTACAAAGGTGCAAAAAAAAAGGCGAAACCGTTCAGCCATGTTGATAGTAAACAACGATGCTGACGTCACGTGGCAAAACTAACATACAACCGCCCCAATTTTTGCTGCTACTGCAACTCCCATAAATTTATGACATGCTCAGCGGATGCGTCAAGAGAACGCTGAGAACGCTCGCAATGCCAGCCATGATGTGCGCACATAAGCGCTCCGAACATTAAGTGTATCTCGGCACACAAACACTAAAGTTTACCACACGGCTTTTTCGTGGGTTATGGGCAAATTTGCATCATTGGGCGCGATTGGCTGTCGTGCTGGCGTTATGCCAAGCTACATGATTGGCCAAAGATACTGTCTATCTCAACACGCTGTCGCATAGTGGACAAACAAGTATGATCGAATTGTATAGCTTAGTTTATCATCGTTATCGTCATCACATTTTTCTCGATAAAATATTGAGATCGTTTAATCGCCCAGCACTACCTTAGAGCTGTAAAGGTGTATTAAAAAAAAAAAAAAAAAAAACTCGTATCGGATCGGTACTCGGGATCGGCCGATACCCAAAGCCCAAGTATCAGCATCGGTGCATACCTACTTGTCGATTAGTGAGAAGTGGTATCTGCCCTGAAAAAATTAGAACACATTGGTTGAACCCTAGCAGTGTTTAGCTGAGCGGAACCCAGAGACTTGTGACCCGTTACACATATTCTCTAGCACTGCAGACACCACTCTAGCTGCCTCCGGTGTGAACGCACGGTGAAGGTACCGTTAGACGGCCAACCAACGCTCCTTGTGAGGCGGGAAAAGCGCCGGAACAGGAGCGGAGAATAAACCCAACAATTTAAATCCTCAATTAAAGGACATAGGAATTCCCCTGTTCCTCAAACGCGTTACCTGCCCAAAAGCCTCGCAAACACCGCCACAAACATAACAGATGGTTCATGGCAGAACGGGAAGCTTTTCATTGTTCAAAGTGCCTGAGCAGCGTTCCTAGTGCTCCCAGAGTGGTTCTTGTTTCAAACAAACACACCAAGTAGAAAATAAAATCCCTTAGGGAGCATTAAAAACAGAACGCAGACACGTTCGGCGAGGAAAAGTTTCAAACGGCTTTCCTAAGTGCAGGCTTTCTGACTGAAAACTGTGCAAACTGCAGGTGTTTTTAAATCCATTCTCGTCGTTACATTAAGTTAAAAGGCCTAATCTGATCAGGCGTCAGGGAGACAGAAGTTAAAAAAAAAAAAAAAAATGAGGAAAGAGAGAGCAAAAAGACACAGAGAGAGACACTTAAAGTGGCAAAAGAACAAGGTAATAGACCATGTAACGGAAAAAGAAGGATTTTGTAAAAATAAAAAAAAAAATGACAGGAGGAAAGACTGGAGATAAATTAAGCAGAGAGCAGAAACTGACAGAGAAAGATGAGACAGGACATTAAAAAGAATGAGAAAAAGGAGAGGGGAGGAGGTCTATTCTTCAGAATAATGTAGTCTGTGTGTGTGTGTGTGTGTGTGTGTAAGTAAGAGAGCAAGCGAGTAGCAGGGTGTGTGTGTGAGTCTAAAAAGGCAGGGGGTCATATCAAGTGTTTCAACAGCAGCAAATATATTCGGTATGAGAACACGCACGCACACACGCCCCCCAAAATTAAATACACACCACTTGTTTTTTTGAATAAATCTCAAGAAAACGCTGGTGAATGTCTATGAAAGCGGCACAAATTTCTCCTCAATATTGTTTAGTGAATGTGTCCCAATGATTGGAATTTTCGGTCAGTTCCCGATGGGACAACACTCACTCTGAAAGCTCACCAGTGCATGACAGTAATGTTTCAATGGGAATTATGTTGGGAATTACGTATATACCGTTAAGTCCCGTAAGTACATTTTCTAGTTTTAAGGGATAAGAGAAGCTGAAATCTGCTGTGCTGGAGGCTCAGGAGCTTGTTTTAAAGAGAAACAGGTGCGTCGTCTGTCTCATTGTTCCCACAAATCCATAACGAAAGTAAAGAAGGAAACGGGTGGATGCACGCAGCAAAAGCTGCGGTCGTAATCGTCGCTGAAACTGGGGCCGATTGACTTTCTAATTGCCAGTCTGTACGAAAAGGTCCAGAAGACTGAGTCCGCATTAGAACTGAGTCAGGTACAGCCCCAAGCGAAAGCTGAGAGCTGCAGTCGTGTAACTGTTAAAACAGTGGGCAAGGCCTTCATTAGGGCATCCAGCACATGCACACACTTATTAAAGCCTCATGAGTATAAATTCACAGCTAGTTCACGTCGCTCCTCCCAAATGACTGCAGTAAACGGTCAGAAAGCACAGAATCTATTGCAAGGAAGAGACCAAAAGCAAAGATGATTCACTTATACCAAAAATTCCACTTCTCCCTAGTTCGGTGTTAATACGGTTTTTCATTACTTAGTTATGTATGATTGTCATTGTGAACACCACAGCGCACAGTGCACCACAACAAGTGACCTCTGCATTTGACCCATCTGTGAAGAAGCAGTGGGCAGCTGACATGGGCAGGGCCCGGTGAGCAGTGCTTGGGGACAGTACCTTGCTCTTGAGCACCTCAGTGGTTCATTTCCAGGTGGGGGGTTCGAACCGGCGACCTTCTGATCACGGTGCAAACACCCTAACCGTTAACCGTTAGAGGTAAATGATTTTACAGTGGGCGGCACAGTGGCGCAGTGAGTAGCAGTGTCGCCTCACAGCAAGAAAGACCTGGGTTCAATACCCGGATCGATCATGAGGTCTTTCTGTATGGAGTTTGCATGCTCTCCCCACGTGCGTGTGCGACTCTACATTGCGTCCCCTAGCTGTGAAGGTGAGCGTGCCCTGCCTTGTGCTGATCCACAGCACGAAGGTTCTGGATAAGCTCTGGTCCCAGCGACCGTGATAAGAGTTAAGCGGTCCAGATAAGGAATGAATGATTTTACAGTTGAACTGATGTACTGCTTAGATAATACTGATAATATATATTACAAAACAGATCAAAACAAATGAAAGAAACATGGCATTTTAAAGGAAATCTCAGTGATTCTTCCGTGCAACCAATTTTTTAAAAAACATTTTAAAGTCATTATGTGTTGCACTAATTATATCAAGCCAATCTTAACTGCTGACTAGTTAATCCTGGACAAACTAAGGCCATATCCACACATACACGGGTATTTCTGAAAATAGAGATTTTCAGATTTCCAGGGTTTTTTTGCACGACGTTGGCGGCGGGCGCTGGGTAGAGACGGTGTCTGTGTTGAATATAATAGCAGCCGAAGCTGAATCTGACATCTATGTCCTTCATGCTGGATGGACAGTAACTCAGCGCACAAGCAAACATGCCAGAACTTCTAACAAGGTTGAGAGCAGTAATACTTTTTATACATCGGGCATTGTAGATGAAAACCTAATGCAGACACGGCGCATACTGCGGCGTCATATGAGTGGCGCAAAGTGTGACGCGAAACGGTCCTCTTTTCTAAATCTTCGTTTTCCTTGTCCACACCTAAACGCAGAAATGAAGTTTTCAAAAACCGCCACTTTGGCTGGAGTTTTCAAAAACCTCCGTTTTCACTGACCCAAAACGCCGTTTACGCGTGGACGAAAGGCCAAAACGCATATTGGTTTTCAGAAATACCTGTGTATGTGTGGACGTGGCCTAAATAACCAACCATCTCTCCAAAACATTTCCGACTAAAATAAGTGAAGGAACACTCCCCCAATCCTTTAATCAGCACACCATTTATTTCACAGTAATCTGATTTGCTCGATTGTCAGTTTAAAGTGAAAATGTTCAGGCAGCTTACAGCGCAAAATGAAGTCAAGGAAAGGAATTTCACACAATCCCAAACGTATAAGCACATTTTTACCGTGTGAAATCCGTAAAATCCTCTGCGATTCTGTGAAGAAAGGCCCCAAATCCGAGGGAGAAGAGAGAAAAGAAGAATGAGCCACAGAGAGTGTGACATTAACTTTATCGCTGATCAGTGATTCTGCTCCTTTGAAGAGGGCCAGACGTTACAGGAGTACAAAGGGGCCCTGAAGTGGGTGCTGGCGTGGGGTCGCCGCCCGAGAGAACCGACCCCTTTATAGTGGCCTCACCGCTGAACAAATGACATCTCATCCACCGCCTCCTGGCCAGCTTTGATCAGGTTGACTGATCATTAAGTCATCGGACACGCCGATACGGTAAAGTCGCGCGACCTTCGACCCTGAAGGACGAACGGCGCTTTGAAGGAAGGGGAGGGAGAAACGAGGGCGTGCGGTGCGCTGCCAAAGCAATGATCTTCAAGCAGGTGATGAAAGACACAGATTTGGACGGAGTTTTGAAAGACTTGCCCTAGGTTGTGCAAGGACGTTTTAAAGCAGTCAGGAAGATGGAGAGGTGACTACGTGGTGTTTAAAGAAGGCAAAAATTACTGGCTTTTATTCTCTTTATAATATGTGACTGAGCATGTTGTAGACAACTATTAACTAAACCCAAAAATATGGCAGTAACGTTGCTTACATTTTCACATCATATCATAAATATATCATCTTTTACACACATATTACCAAACAGTTGTTCAAAAAATGTGTTGGCCAATTTATTTGTTCTTCTTGAAGAAAACCCAACAGTTTTAAAACCTTCTGCAGTTCTACTTTACCTTATACACTCATACGAACTTAACACCTCCTGCCGTGCCAATGTCACTATAGCGTAGTGGGAACTACGAGGCCAAAACCCACAAAATACCAGGCTGACAGGGGTCAGAGCGTGGCTAGTGCTGAATAGGTTGCAGTGTGTGGTGGAAGCCTAGCGTTAGGAGGGTTCGGGTCTGGCTGTATTCTAGCTTCATTACTGCCACCACTGGGCCCAGAGCAAGACCCTTAAGCCCAAGTTGCTCCAGGGAGACTATTCCTGTGATTAGGGAAGGAAGGAAGGTCAGTGCACATAAGAGCTTAATGTCGTTACCGTAAATCTAACGGAGTCATAGATTCCAAGTGGCACTGGTACCAAAAGCAGCCCAATGTTGTGTCCCAGCATCCTCCCGTGACTCTGACTGCATATGTGATGAGTCTCAACACCCTCACTGCAGTGCCGTCACCTCTTTTTAATTAGCAGTGTGGGATGGTGGCTTGCTTCCTGTATGAGCGTTTTGGCTCGGAGTTTGGATAAAACACGCTCTTCTGCGGTTCCCCTGAAAATTTACATACTCTTATTTTTATTCATGACATTTATCAGATTCTCTTATTCAATTTCTTAATTACAGAGACAGTCTACAAGTGGTGTCTGGAGCTACGTCTGGAGCTAAGCGTCTCGCTCAGGGGCCCCAGTGTTGGTAGTGCTGGAGGTATGACGGAGTCTTGAGCCTCAAATGATCTAGTGCCAGTCTATTAACATTAATGATAGAACCACAGTAAACACACACTAGCTTTTTTGTGAGGAAGAAAATTGGGAGACAAGTAAACACACAGGCTACCTTTGTGAGGCTCCCATAATGAATGAACGCAAATAATTGCAGTCAAAACTATCACCAATCAAGGGCCCTATGATTCGCGCCATGCGGAAACGGCAGAAGGAATCGCGGAATTCAACAAATAAAATGGAATCCGTTGTAAAGCACGGAATGTCGTATAATTCGCTGATAAAGCAAAGCAACGGGTTCTAATTAATTCTGGCCGCTGCAGCCCCCTGTGCGTGTTACCTGTTGAGGCGGGATTTCGCTTTCCACACACACAAACGCACAGACACAGAGGGGAAAACGTCAACGGTCAGCTATGGCGAAGAGGCTGAAACACCAAAGTCCTCCAAAAAAATGACGTAATTCGAGTGTTAGTGCTAAGTTTAGAGCAGAACAATACCCAAACGATTTTTGTAAGTTTTGCCAGCACACGATGGACTGCGCCCGCAAGAACATGTGACGACCACTTCCAGTCAAAAACTCACATCAGAAACGTTTCGTTTTGCACCCAAAAATGAATGTTTTTTGTTGTTTACAGGTAAACGTTTTACCGAAGCAGAACATGTTCTGTTGAACCCCAGCACTTTGTTGAAGCTGAATAACAGTCATTTAATGTGAAAATGTTTTCTATTGCATTGTTCTTTTTTCCCATCCACTCCATAATTAGACACTTTTTAGGTGAATAAATATGATTATAACATAAAACCTGGAATTCAGAAGATTACAAATGGAAAAAATGGAATTCAGGAAAAAATAAAACAGATTTCACAGGGCCCTACCAATCCTAAACTCAAATCAAAAAGTTCCCAAAAAGTAAAGTTTAAACCTGAAACTTTTCTATAAGATCGTTCCCCCCTTATAAGGACTAGACCTCACATATAAAAAGCTTCTCACAAAGCCACAAAACCCACTATCTTTTATGGAACAATCAGGTCCTCACAAATCCCTGAAAACCACCTCTCTCTCGCTCCATCTCCAACACACACACACACGCACACACTTCCCTCCACATGGCTGTGTGTGTGGACAGCAAGAGATCAAAGGTTTTGCAGATGGCTTAACGAGCTGTTAAAAACATGACAGCAGGAGGCCGACAGACACAGAAGGGGGGATAGAAGGGAAGAACAGAAGAATGGAGAGAGTGAGCAAGAGATAGAGAGAGAGAAAGAGAGCACAGTGTACAGGTGTGAGGAAGGTGTCACCTGAAAGGTAAAGTGAAGAACAAAGAATCCTGTATGAAAGACGTGGAGAAAATGAGTTCTGAAGAGCAACAGAGGAACACACAGAGTGAGTGGCCGAACCGTTATGCAAGTCTGAGAATCGGCCAAGTAAGTCACTGCCATGCTCTTATCAGACTGAATCTTGTTTCATAAACAATTAAAGGTTTACGCGATTAAAGAAATGTACACACATTAGCCTCCAGTGTACCAGAGAGGTTCCACATTCAACACGATCATTCTACAATTATACAACAGCATTCTCATCATAAAGCCGTGATCTCATTCATCAGCTCTTTGGTTGGCACGCTGGAAACTGGGTTTCCAAGTGGTGTATTATACATCAACGCCTGACAGAATGATGATGATGGCTCCAATACTGCCACCAGTGAAGGCTGCAATGTGCAATGACACATTCCGTTTTTCTCATTTTGTTCGGAGAGTTTTTTTTTTGGTTTGAGAAAGGAACAAGGCCCCTCACTAATCCAACAAACCCATAATTCTGGTCAAAATGATTTGGGTAAACATGTAATGCTTCACAATCGAGTGAAGAGTTCATAAAACATTCCGATTTAAAGCGTCCTGTTTAAACGTTCCTCTTACATTCATTTTAGTTAATCACCACACACATTGTGCAATGATGCTACAGGGCTATAGTATTTTTCACATTGTGTAGTGATTATTTGTCTTTGTAAACACACCACAGCACAGCACAAACAGTGCACCACAACGAAACATGACCTCTGCATCTGACCCGTCCGTGAAGGAGCAGTGGGCATCTAACATGGGCAGCAGTGCTTGGGGACGGTACCTTGCTCATGAGCACTGAATCATAATTTGAAGTTCCTAATTCAACACCCATAAGCTGCCATTACGTCAACTTCAGCAGAGTTCCAGTACAAAGGAAAAACCAGGCATCCGTCATATCTTTGGCTCGTCAAGAATATTGATGGTAAACTAAAAATACATTACAATCAGACCATTTAAGAGCAAAACTTTTCTAAACCACTAAATGCTGGTTCTGGTTGTAGATTTTAATGTGGCACTTGTCTCAACTAGTCTGATGTCAAAACAGCATGAGCGGCTAAAAATGTTTCTTGTACAAAAGCTTCATGTGCAAAAGCTCCAACAGTTTGCAGTTACACTCTCACCTCAGGTACAAGGTGTCAAACGCAGCTCAAGTGAGAGGTGACGAACACAGAATAAGATGCTAAAACCCATCTCATTCTCAACACAAACTCAAAGCAGTCATCTCAGGAACAGTAGTCACAACTCCAGAATATTACAAAATCAATATGCAATAATACATTAACACGTACTGCTGTTGTCATTAGGAACTGAGCAATAAAACGGGCTAAACAACAATTCGTGAAATTTCCCAAAAGTTACAAACACACACAAGGTCACAACTTATAAGCACGGACCTCTGTCCTAATCAGGAACAACAATATTAAACACAAGGGACTGGGTTTTTGAACATGGATTAATCCTAGTCTTGGACTAAACTGTAGTACTAATGGAGATTCACAGCTGAAACGCGAAAATAGTTTAGGGTTAGGCTTAATCGCAGTCTAGGAAACTAGTCCTAGGATCATCATTCTTAGTAGTGACCGAAAACAGCAAATAGCAGTCTTTAATAGACGTGTTTTTCCTGGAGTGTAGAGGCGTCTTGTTTACGGCGTCATCAGGCCGAGAACACGGACATTAGCAACGGACGTTTTGTTCCACGACTTTCCACACAAGCAGCAAACAATCCCATCAGGCTTCCCTGAAGTCTT
Organism: Distichodus sexfasciatus; assembly: GCA_032718565.1. Taxonomy (NCBI): domain Eukaryota; kingdom Metazoa; phylum Chordata; class Actinopteri; order Characiformes; family Distichodontidae; genus Distichodus; species Distichodus sexfasciatus. The sequence continues at coordinate 14,971 of JAVGVS010000175.1, forward strand.
AATGGTTAGCGGAAACACTGCAAAGCGGTAACAGATCTTTGTTTACGACGAGTCTTTCCATGAACAACTTCAGAACTTAAAATAGGCAAAGCTCCTCCATTCTGCGGAATGAGTTCAGTCGACAAATCTTTTAGCTGTCGTTTACATCGTGAGGATCATGACGACTGGTGGAGTTCCCTTTCCACGCTTGCACTTGTCCGGTGCACAAACATCATGTGCAATAGTTGTCAGTGAGCAAATCAACAAGTGATGAGATCGATCCAACACACGGCAGGGCACTTACAAACACACCGTATGGGGCACATTTTAGAGTAACAAATCAACCGACAGCACATGCTGTTTGGGACAGTGGGAGGAACCCAGAGCACGCAAACTCCACACGGAAAGACTCCACAGCCAACCCAGGGATCGAAGTCAGGACCTTCTTTCGTGTTGGCGTCGGCGCTAACCACCGCACCGCAACATTAATTCAAGCTCCAAAATGTACCTTCCCTGAACACCGGTTTTTCAGCGCTCTTGAAGTGTTTCTTGGTGCCATTAAACATAATCCTCTCTGTAATTTGCGTCTCCAGAGACCAACATTAACAGCTTTTAGCTTTTTACCCAGTTTAACTTATGTAAATCCACACAAAATATAGAGAACTCAGGCATTTTTAATGTCATTCAAGACTTTAAGCTAAAAATCAAATAAACAGGACAGTTGTTGGCGTAACGGTTCGGGCGTTGCCCTGTAATATGAAGGTCACCGGTTCGAATCGAGAACCGGTAAAGTTAACACTGAGGTACTCATGGGCAAGGTACCATCCCTGGGCGCTGCCCGCTGCTTCTTCAAGGATGGGTCAAATTCAGATGTCAGATTTCGTTCACAATGACAAATCACTTTATGAATTGCTTCATAGGAGATATATCAGGATATTCTAAATAAAAAAAGGGTGAAATTGCCTAGCAGGGGTGTACAAAAAAATACAATCGAATAGCAATTATTTCTCTGTCAATTCAAAAACGATTCATGCAGTCCAAAAAAATCTATTCATAACTCTAACCCTAACCCTAACCATAAACAATATTTGATTTAGTGTGATTTTTCTGTTGATCTGCCACAGTCAAATGGAAAAAATAACTCAAGACAGCAATCTGGAAACAAATTCATCTAATACTGAATCATGAATCGTTTACAAATCGTGATTTGCTTATGAATCAAACCGTAAGCCCAAGAACTGGAATCTAAAAGAATCATGGGACTTTCTGGATAATGCTAGAAAAAAGAAAACTGAGTCCATATGACAGTGAATCGAGAGAATAAAAAAGCCTTAATACTGCCCCACCCTGAGCTTTATTCAGACTACAGGTAAAAAAATATACGTATCAATATGTTTACTACGCAAATGTTGCAGTAGAGGTTCAGCAGGAGCATCTAAAGGACAAACGACTCGTTCACGATCAACTATTAGCTCTAAATGACACACACTGAAGGAGATTTATTTCACATATTCACACACACATTTTTAAACTTCTTCCCAATGCTATTTCCAACAGCTTCAAACTCTCTTTCTTTCTCTCCCTCTCTCTCTCGTCGCCCTCCATCACACACAATTCTGATCCACAGGCTGGCGACTGTCCCGCCTCATGAATATTCATTAAGCTCATTACCACACAAGTGGGAAAACAAGTAATATTTTAGACCGAAAGAGAGAGTGAGAGAGACAGACACAGATGAAAAGGTCTTCTGTGCGAACAGTGCCTTTAAAGCACAAAAGCTCTCCTCTGCTAAATTCCATCCTGATACTGGAACAGACCCGTAAACGTCTGTACGCTTTAATGTCAGAAACCCTGTATAACATTTGCATCCAAAAAGGCACTCGCGTCACCAATCTGCAGTTTATCCATTCAAATTCATTCTAGGATTTGGGAGGGAAACAAAAATTAAGAATCAAAAAGAGAAATACCAAGACAAGCTTCAACATTTGGAATGTGAAAGTGAGAAAGGGAATGAGTGTCATTGTGAACACACCACAGCACAGCACACGCTGCGCCACAATGAAACGTCCTCCGCATTTGACCCATCCGTGAAGCAGCAGTGGGCAGCTGACATCAACAGCACCCGGGGAGCAGTGCTTTGCTCGTGAGTACCTTAATGGTACCTTTACCGGTCTGGGATTCAATCTGGCGACCTTCAGATCACAGGGCGAACACACTTACCCTTACGCTACCAACTGCCCCTTTTACTGCCATTGTTCAATATTTGGAACGTGCATTTTACAGCTATAGCTGGCCGTAAGAAATTTTATAGCTATAGTTAATTATTAGATGGTGTCATTTTTAAGGCACTGGAGATTTATGCTGCTATTGCTGTAGTCATCACAACTTCGCTCAGTGAAAGGACCTTTTTGATACAAGCGTTTAGGATCAACTGATGCACTGCTTTTAAATACTGATGTCAAGCCACTTTCACAGCAGCCTTATCTTATATATTTAGTTGTGCTTGTTACGGGTCAACCGATTATTGGCCAGGCCGAATATCGGGAGACGATACTGGGCATTTTGCTGATTATCTGTATTGGTGTTTAATTTTGACTGATTAAGATACTGATTAGAGGTCGACCCATATATCGGTCAGCCGATATATCAGGCCGATATTTAGCATTTTTTACGATATCGGCCGATATCCGAGTTTAGTACGCTGATATTCAGGCATCTCTGTGGACAGCCCAGTTTTGCTGTGGTACACGTGATCCATGCTGTTTGTAACTACTTTGTAACTTTGTTTTGTTTACAAATTATTAGTCAAGTTCAAATGTTACATATTTAATTATTGTTTAGACATTTACAGTTTTATTTATGTTATTTATGTTTATATTTATGTTTAATCAGTGTTAAATAAATGTTAAGTTGAGAAATTTCGTGTATCCTTTGTTATTATTAGTGTGATATTTTACTACACAAACGGAGGGGAAATGTCTAATTATTGGCCAAAAAAATATCGGTAGCATATATATCGGCCATCGGCTGACCCTGACTTCTAAATATCGGCATTGGCTTTAGAAAAACCCATATCGGTCGACCTCTAATACTGACATTAATTAATTACATGGTGCGCTACTGTGGCTCCACTGCCAGTCCAACAGGTCAGTGTATAAATTAAAACACAGCATTGGCCTCAAACCTCCATAACAGATTTTATATCTACATGACCTACACTCATAGTAAAAATACACTGAAAACCAATCTAAAGGTGTGTGATTGTCATGGACACTCATATTAGCAAAAGCAAATATAATCTCAGCAGACAGTAGCATCTGTAAATGCCACAACTTGCTTGTGATTCTGTAAATCCTCCTCTTGCACCGTTACCTGGAAAACGCTGTATTAAGTCATATATTTATTTATTTCTTATTAGATATAAACATTAATAAACAGCTTATACTGATGCCTTTGAAAGCCTTTGGAAAAACTTTCTTTTTAAAAACTCAATAAAATGATCTCATCTGTATTTATTCTCCACAGGTTTCACAGTAAAACAGGCCGAGTCTGACCAAAAAAAAAAAAAAAAAAAAAAAAAAAAAAAAAAAAAAAGCACACAAGCCTTTATGAAAAGTAATGATTTGAGGACTGGCAAACACTGCTGAGAATTACCCAAGAACTTTCTGTAGTCGCGGTACAACTTTAGAGGGAAAGCACTACCCAAAGCATGCTGCTCTCTCGCTCTCTTTCCTCAAAACCAAAAGCCAATTTCACAACCATATGAACTATCGATTTCAATCAGACGTTAGTCTCTGCCTCTTCGCCCACCACCACCCTCCTCTCAAGCTCTTTTTCTACAATTACTTTTTATCTTGCTCACGTACCTCTGGAAAGAATGCATCAGTTTCTTTTAAAGAGATACCTGAGTGAAATCAGTCGCTTCAAGTTAAACATTCAGTAATTAGGGGCCTATGAAATCCATTTTATTTTTTCCTGAATTCCGTTTTTCCCATTTTTATTCTTCTGAATTCCGGGTTTTACATTATAATCATATTTATTCACCTAAAAAGTGTCTAATTATGGAGTGGATGGGAAAAAAGAACAATGCAATTTGGGGGGGGAAATCACATTACATGACTGTTATTCAACTTCAAAGTGCTGGCGTTCAGCAGAACATTTTCTGTTTTGGTAAAACGTTTACCTGTAAACAACAAAAAACATTCATTTTTTCGTGCAAAACGAAACGTTGCTGATGTGAGTTTTTGACTGTAAGTGGTCGTCACGTGTTCTTGCGGGTGCAGTCCATCGTGTGCTGGCAAAACTTACAAAAGAGTTGTTCTCCCGATTGATAAAAATCGTTTGGTATTGTTCTGCTCTAAACTTAGCACTGACACTCAAATTCCGCCATTTCTTTGAGGACTTCGGTTTTTCAGCGAGCCTCTTCATCATAGCTGACCATTGACTTTTTCCCCTCTGTGTCTGTGCGTTTGTGTGTGTGGAAAGCTGAGTCCCGCCTCAACAGGCAACACGTACAGGGGGCTGTAGCGGCCAAAACTGATTAGAAACCACTGCTTTGCCCACACACCGATATCAGCGAATTATCCGATATTCCGTGTTTTACAACGGATTCCATTTTATTTGTTGAATTCCGCGATTCCGTCCGCGTTTTCCGCATCGCGCAAATCATAGGGCCCTAAGTAATTCGGCTTTTATAAGTAAAACTTGTTAATCTTCAGCCCTCCACAGGTTCAACATTGCCTTTATAACACAGGCTTTTGTTGCACAGTGCCGTTTAAAAAATAAATAAATAAAATAAATAAAAAAAACACCAAGCGACATTAAAATGCATTGCAATATGCCGGTGCTAATAATACATCTGCTCTCCAGGGTATAAAGCTGAGTTTCATTTGAAGAACAGCCTAGGACCCCTATCTATATAATATGTGTTGCACTATCAAGGTGCATTTATAACATTTTTGCTCATGGATTTACATTTTCCACCAGTAATAATTTAGAAAAAGCAGACGATTTCCCAAAATGTTGATGGAAAAAAAATGAATGACATTCAGTTCAGGAATCTAAATAAAAATGTTTTAATGCTTAGCTACTAGAAACATCTTACTGATTGTGCACATCAAATATATGTGTACATCTGTGAAGGAGCAGTGGGCAGCTTTTTGGCAGCCCCTAGCCAGCAGTGCTTAGGGATGGTACCCAAGTTATTACCAAATGTACCAGGATGTTCAGCAGTGTAGACATGAGGCCAAACTCCACTGTGGAAAGCAACTTGTCCACACTTATCTAAAAAAAAAAAAATCCCTAATACAATCAGAAACTAAAGTTGTGTGATCTGCTGTTTCAACATTGTGTCTTGCATTATCACAGATCATGGTAACGGTCAATTTTGTTGAAAGAAACTCACTTTACACTAAAAATGAAATAATCTGCCCCCAGACTCATGCCCATTAGCTGAGGAATGCCTGAAGCTAAAGCTAAACTTGAACCACGGAACTTTCTGTCTGCTCACTGTACCCCCCCACCCCCACACACACACACACAAAAGGTTAAAGCAAAAAACGAAATGCCATCCATTCTGCATATCTGCCAAAATCTCTTTCTCGCTACTGCACACACTCACGCACAATATGGTTAAAGCTACTAAAATGCCACTTATCTGTATCTCCTGAAAATATCTTGCCCTTTCTTTTGCACAGTCACTCTCTATGTTCTGCTCTCTCACACTGCTTAGAGTCAAATGAAATACCATCCAGTCATATCTGCAAAACTCTTCAGCCATTTACATTTCGCATGAATACTAATGAAGACATCACACCAGACAGGGCCAAAGAAAGAGAGCTCGGAGCAGAGCCACTTAACGAGAAGAGGGGTGGGATATACAGTAGGGCTGCACAGTTTTAAAACAACACTGCGTTTTTTTGTGATATACATATTGAATAAGAAGCAGAGGTCGACCGATTATTGTTTTTTCAGGGCCGATATCGATACCAATTACTGCCAGTTAACCGATATTTGGAACCAATATGCAAAAAAGAAAAGAAAATCTGTAGAAATTTCAAATTTTACAAACACCAAGCTCAGCTGAAACTCTTCTCTCAGAGCTTCACACTGCGCTTGTGTGCGAGTGACAAGTCTTCAGCGTTGATTGGCTACTACTCGTGTGACACATAGCCAGTCAGAGTCTGTTGTGGGCGGGACACTAAATGAAGCAGCAAGTCCAAAGCAAACGGCATAGAAAAAAGAGACGGCAGAAGAGCCGCAGTAGCGCGTCTCGTAATTACTTAATATCAGTGATGGTCAAAATTAATCACCAATACCGATAATCGGCAAAATGCCTAAAATCGGCCTCTGTTAATAAGCCCGGCCGATAACTGGTCAACCCTTAATATAAAGCACAGGGGGGAAAAGGCTCTATTCTGAAATAAGTCGTCATATTAGAATGACCGAGGTGAATATGAAAATAAAAAGAATAAAAGGCAAACCATCCCTTCTTAAACTTTCCCCAAGAACCCTTTCATCAGAATTATATCTTCATCAGACTTCATGTGTCGATTAGTCAAGAAAAATGAGAGCAGGTCGAGTTTTGATGTAGCAGGGCGTATTAGAATAAATTTGCCATAACCTGACATTATGTGTGTGCAACGTGACTACAGCGCGTGCACGCACACAGCGATGACCACTTCTACCACCAACATAGCACACTAATCAGACAGAGTATTAAAGGCATGTAAACACTTCTCCAACAGACGTTAGTTTTATCCTCTGCACCTTTTCAATACAATATTTTCCATACGCATATGTACACCTCATATACATGTCTCACACGCCTCTTAGAACCCTGACCACCACACAATAAAACAGTAATGAATGTCATCATTTTTTTATTTTTAGTCATGTTTTTAGCTTTTTTTGCATTTGTTTGTGTCATAAGTGTATCAAGGTAACAAGGTAAAACTACATGTATGTGGCAACGCTGCAAGGGAGCTCAACCGCTTTCTCTTGCCTCCTCTGGCCAATTGCCTCAAGCAGTGCTGCGGTTTCAAGGCCTCATTCCTCAGGTGGAAAGCGAATGTTTCAGCTGTGTAGTGGAGCAACATGGTGATCTAAAAGGTAAGGCGGATCCTGAACATGATCTGTTCCAGCTGATTCCCCTCGACAGACTATTTAGATCACACTTAAAGGAGGTTCTTTCTCTGTGCTACTAGACTCAGTAACAGTTCCTCCTGCCTGCACCTGCACAGAACATTGGCAATCATAATGTCTGCGTTCATACCATCACAGAGCCTAACAATCTGTCTATTATATTTGCACACTGTACATGATTGTACCCGATATCGGGCTCATAACGGGGGTGTTGATGGTCCAGTGCTTAGGATGCTCGAGGTTGTGGGTTCGAATCCTACCTCCAGCTCTACCATCATTAGGTCCCTGAGCAAGACTCTTCATCCCAAGTGTCAGGGAAATTGTCCCTAAAATTAGGAAATTAAAATCGCTCTGGATAAAAGCGTCTGCTAAATGAAAAATATAAATGCCGTACGTTATGTATGATGTACATTTACCCAGAGTTACTTCCATTCCCTAATTTCAAGGTCAGTCTCCTTAGAGCATCCTAAGGGCCTCAGTGGTGGAAGTTCTGGCTGCAGGGTAGAGCTGAATTTCAACCTGCAAATCCTCTTTCTGCTTTTATCTTGTGTTTGCAATTATGTTCTGCTAACATTGTGCTCGAACTACTCGTCTCTAACTGTAGCAAGCTTTGTGGAATAAACTTAACACAAGTGGCAGTTGTTAGTGTAACAGTTAGAGAGTTCATCCCGTTATTGGAAGGTCGCCAGTTTGAATCCTGGACTGGTAAAGAGTGCTCATGAGCAAGAAACCGTTTTCCAGCAGCTGCCCATGTAAGTTGCCCACTGCTCCTGGGTCACATGCGGTTGTGGTGTGTTGTGTGCTGCGGTGTGTTTACAATGACAAATAATCACTCACTCACACTTTCACAAGGCTTGTTGCTGTCACCAAGATTCTGATAGTAATTTTAAAAACTTTCCAATCAGTTATGAAACTAATATTTCTATGGACTTAAACAATTACTAACATACATTTACACATAGTGGTCCAAATCCTACCACAATCGCGCCCCTGAGCGAGGCCCTTAATCCTCTAGTGGCTCCAGAGAGACTGTCACTGTAATCAGGAGATGAAAGTTAAGTGAAAGTGAGTGATTCTTTGTCATTGTGAACACACCACAGCACAGTGCACCACAACCAAATGTGACCTCTGCATTTAACCCATCCATGAAGGAGCAGCAGGCGGCTAACAAGCGCCCGGGGAGCAGTGCTTGGGGACGGTACCTTGCTCATGAGTACCTCAGTGGTAACTTTACTGGCCCTGGATTCGAACCTGAGACCTTCTGATCACGGGGCGAACACTCTACCGTTACGCCACCAACTGCCCCCAAATTAAATATATTAGCATTTTATATGGATTCTTCAAACATACACTTTTACCCATGAATATGTCCTAAAAGAAATAAAGTGAAAGTGTGCACTTCCCAAAAACAGCTGTCAGTTTGCTAAGTCTGCACATGTGCCGAGATAAAAGTCAGTAGAAGACCAAAGGTCACGTCCACATTACTGGCAGTGTCCACCTGCTCCTCTGAGATATAACTATAAATCAACTTTACAGTTTTATGAATTTCAGCCTTTAGTTTGCTGACTTTCCCTTTTTTCTGACATTTCAGATCTTATCTTGGTTTTCCAAAACTCACTGTGCTTCTCCCCCGCTATAAAACTAGCAAATTTAGGACTAAATTATCATTAAAAGTATGGAACATGCTGAAATGTTGTAGAGGGATATAAGTGTCAACAAGGAACTACGTGCTCTATAAAATACCAACATTTCCACAATGAGCAGATGCAGCCTCTCTGTGCCTGACAAACACACACACACACACACACACTCTTACTTCAACAAGTGTCATCAATTATTATTTGTGGTATCTATTTATATCATTATTCTCACACCACCATTAAAGAGCCACAAACATGACCGCATACTAACTGTTCCTTAAACACACACAAAACACACAAGCACAGCGCGAGAGAGAGCAATAATACATTTCATCCCGCATATGAAAGTGCAGACAGGATTTGTGACCCCAATCCATATTTCAATTTCCATCCCCTCATGTAAACTAATTTAATCTGGGCTGTATTTCCTTGCCAGCAATCGGCCGTGAGAAATGAGCCTATTCTCACCCAGCGATTTTAAACGCCCCTCTTCCTCAATCTTTCACACTGACACGCACACATATTTCCTCCCTGTTCCAATATTTTTATATTTTCATGCAGAAAATATTCATTTACCAATTACAATAGGGCAGACATAAGAGGTTTCAAAGTTTTAACAAATGTCAAACACTTCTGAAAAGTTTACTATCCAGAGTTACAAACTTTGTAAGAAACACGGTTTGAGAATCACAATTTGATTTCATACCCCACGCAAAAAAAAAAAAAATCAAGTTTTCAAAGTGTGTTGCTCTTTTCTCAGAAACCATTTTGTACTGTTTACACAACAGAAAATTACACACCGTCTTTTTAAGCCAATCTCTAGGAGTGACACTAAACACTATAGGGTATAATTAATCAGAGTGGATTTGCATGTGCAGGTTGTGTATTTGTCTCCTGCTTTATTAAATTATGTACACAATATTAAACATGGGGCAATCTCCTGCTTATTGTCTGAATGCTAATATGCAGTAAGAGACGCAGGCTGGTATGTTAATAAATGTAATTCTCCTGACTGAATCCCATCATAGTAGGCCTCCCTGTGTGAACTCCGTCTCTCCTAAAACACTTAAACTAGCTCAAAAATTATCATAAAGTAGGCCTTGAACATGAAATGTAACACTGATACACTCCTGAGTCTGTGCAGGTATATGTGTGTGTGTATATATATTTCACATCATTGCCAAAACTAGAGCGCGCAAAATGGCCTGCCGCAAAAAATTCGTGGGCATAAATTTCAAAGTCGCGCGCGCAAATGTGAAACTCGAGAGCACAAAATTAAGAATCGAGTGCGCGGTTGTGATAATATTGCGCGCGAACTGTATTTTTCCTCTCGCGAATGTCTTTTTTTCCTCTCAATGTGTTAAATGTCCTCGCGGGGTCGAGTTACCGGAGTTGTTACATTTTACGAGTTACATTTTATTTATTTAACTTTGTAAAGAAAATTTGTTATGAAAATAAAGCATTATATTAAAGAAAATTAGATTTTTGTTTGTATTTGCTGTAGAGCTGCCACTATTATATGTCACTATTATAAAAGTAACTAGTAAACAGGGAAAATAACTACCGTGTTACATTAAAAAAGTGAAAACCCATTTTTTTGTGTCGATGTCATCGATTATTCGCAGCAACTCTAATTTTCTGTTATCTGTGGAAAAAAATCGGTATCGGAAAAATCGGTATCAGCCGATCACACTTACAAAAAAAACGGTAATCGGAATCGGCCAAGAAAATTGCAATCGGTGCATCCCTAATTCAAATCAAACATTTTTGAATATGTCATCCAAGTTTAGCTTCATCTAAAGTCTATGAAAACTGCTACCATGGTATGGTCACCAAGGTGGAATTTTAGCCACTCATCCCACTGCAATACAGAATGACGGGATCATTTCAACACGGAGCCTGCAAAGTCTCTGCTGTGCCACTGGTTACTTAGCAGCAACTCAGAGCAGGAAAATAAAAGCACATTTCTGCCAAGTCCTGAGCCTGAGCTGCTAATGACAGCAGATGATTAGAGGACAAGCCTTTCAGTCGATTCATGAATATAAAAACACTTCACAGGCTACATATTTAAGTACGAGTTAAACTTTTACTAGGCAACAGCATGTAAAAGCAGACGCCTGCTGCCAACGTTACATAAAGTGGATCGCTGTGGAAACTCTTAATTGCTGGACGGAGGAAGCCGTCTTCACATGAACATTTTCCACACCATACTGCACGACATTCTGACGCACACTACCACATTGTTGTACAGCTTTCATATAACAGATGTACTGCCAGTTCTAAACGTGCTTTCAATGCCGTATATGAAATTGCCGCAAAAAAATGCATTTTTTAATGAATAAAACTGCATAAAAATAACAGCAGCTGTATATAAGTGTAGGCAGAGTTGAGTGTGCACAGAATTCTGAATTTACAATAAACGTACTATATTGTGATATATCATAATCAGGATATGAAATGACATATCGGGATATGTGATTTTGATCACATTGCACAGCTCTAATGTACTTCAGTCAAAAAAGTCACTTCAAGTTTCAACTATAACAAAGCATTCCTTCAACAAAAAAACTGAACATTATGAAAGGCACTAAATAACACTTTCTAACGGTTTTGTTTCTAACGACTATTTTCTCCCCCCTCAATTCCCTCGCGCTTGCCTCAACGTCTCATCCTATTTGTAAGGTTTGCTGAAACTAATTCACTCACACATTATCAGACTTAACATAGACTGGCATTAAGCTGAAGCAAAGGTGAAGGATTTAATAGAGAATCAGTAACTGCTATGGGACGCAGTATCAGAGACCTTCTGTTTCTGCCAGTCTTATTTATCCTAAATTCTTCCACTAACTAGCATGCAGTAAGTCCACTGGTCCTAAAGACAATTTTTAAAAATGGAGTTTCCCCCTGCATGCTGCTAATTCACACCAAGACTGTGAAGTGTGACTAATTTGGTGATATTTACAAGCTTTTTGCTTTATAGTAGCTCCTCTTGAATAGTTGCATCATTGCGCCAAGAAAGTCATTTTTAAGAAACAATGTTGTTTATGCTCCTAATTGTGCGGCGTGTGTTTCGCTCTACTGTGCAAACAAGCCACTTTCCCCTCGCCCCCTAACGTGAAAAACAATGACAGCGCTCTCAGATCTTCTAATGAGCCGACCCCAATCATCATGATTCTAATGCGAGGCTGTTTGTTTTTAATAACTTCATGTCATGGAACTTTGTGCAAGCACACACTGAAAATGGGCTTGAACAAAGTTTGGGGGTTTGGGTGTTTAAAAAATATTTTAAACACCTCTAAAAGATTTCACAAACAGGAAAATTCACAGCAAAGAAAATTGAGTTCTCTTGTTCACAGAATTATTGGGACTAACTTAAATCACTGATCATTGGGTTGCCAGTTCAACTCCTAGATCAGTGACGGTACCACTGACGTACTCGTGAGCAAGGTACAGAGGTTCCCAGCAGCACTGCCAAAAAGCTATCCTCCACTCCTTCATGGAAGGGTCAAATGGAGAGATCAAATTTCTTTGTGGTGCACTGTGTACTGTGGTGTGGTCACAACAACAATCACTCACTTGTATATTACACTATTTAAATATTTTTAATAACAAATTTAAGGGAAAAAATGATTCAAAAACGATCCCACTGATTCATAATCCAAAGAAACTATGATATGATCAGAAACCAAAGTGTCAGAATTTCAAACAGCTGCATTTTGACTATATTTGCGTCCAGAAGCAAAAGTAACAGACAATAAAGACCTAAATCATGGGACAGCGGTTTTGGGCTATAGGGGGATTATCACACAGGTCTTATTTTACCATATAAACATAATCCATAAACAAATATAATATGCACAAGAGAAATAACGTTGTTATTCTTGCTGTCACAAAGTCCACTGAACTGCCCAGCCAGTAGTTTTCAGCTCATGCTTGTTTGCATATCACAATTCAAGTTGCAATAACAGTGCCAGTAAACGATTATGCAATATTTAACACCAGCAGAAGTTCCAGACCTAATTATCAGACCACATTCTTGCCTGGGTTGAGCAGAAACTGGAAATACATTTCAATGCTGCATGGTTTTAACTCTGCTACATTTGAAAACTCGAATGGAATTTTTCTAATTACAAGTCTTCACCAAGAAAACAAAACAGTGCCCTTGCAAACACTGCAGCATCAGTATTTAGTGATTATTTCAGAAAATTATTTGTGAATTTCTCATCCTGGCAACCAACAACTTTATTAGATAGCGCAAGGAATTGGTTTCCGGTCGACAGTGTCTCTCAAGCCCAAATATAGCGGACAAACATGAACTCTGATCAATTGTAAATCTTGTTACCACACCGAATAGCATATGAATGGACTTTTACAAATGTGTGCATCGTCTACAATGTAACACTGAAGGCTTTAGGTAATGTGTCACAGAAACACACTTCTGCCCTGTTTATGTGATAGACATAAAAATGTAACGGGAAGAAGGGTGGTACAAACAGGAGAAGCAGGTCCGTTGGGGTGTGTGTGTGTGTGTGTGTGTGTGTGTGTGTGGCTGAGGCAGTTCAGTGTGCATATATGCGCGAGTGAGAGAACAGCAGGATTGTGTGTGTGAGAGTGAGACAGCGAGATCAGAAGTTGTGTGTGTGTGTGTTTGTATGACTGAGTAAGTGAGATCAACAGGGCTGCATGTGTGTGTAAGAAATTTCAGTAGAGGTGTGTGTGTGTGTGTGTGTGTGTGTGTGTGTGTGTGTGTGTGTGTGTGTAGAGATCAGTAGGGGCATGTGAGAGAAAGAGATCTCAGTAGGGTTGGGTATGTAAAGATGTTTTCAGTAGGGTTCTGTGTGTAAATACATTTGTGGCACGTGTCAGATAGAGACAGTTCCATAGGATTTTGTCTGTGTGTGTGTGTGCACTTGAGTGAGTGAGTCCACTAGGGTTGTGTATATGCATGTCAGTTTTCCGTAGAGCTGTGTGTGTAAGAGAGAGACAGAGTTCAGTTGAGTTGTGTACATGTGCGAGAGGAATGTGTCTGAGACAGTGTGTGTGTGTGTTTGTGTGAGAGAGTGAGAGTGAGAGAGTGTGAGTGAGAGTGAGAGAGTGTGAGTGAGAGAGAGAGAGTTCATTAGGGTTGTGTATGTGTGTGAGAATCTTATTACCCACTTAACAGCAGCTCCAGTTTATTCCTGCATTGCAGTCAGCAGCAGCATCGTCTCCTCTCCACCATCCAGCGCCTCTGCAGCGCCGCTCTGCGCATGCGCCAACCACCCCCCACTATTTGGCAGGATATGAGCGACGGACAATGCGCTTGCGCATTTGATTAGCTCTAACCACACTCTACCGGGGTTCACTATTTGGCAGCGGCTACTTTTCTGACGCACGGGCCTCACGAGAAAATAACTCACAACTAACAAGTTATAAAAGTACAAAAATACCACTTCCTTTAGAAACCCTTAGTTACAAACCCTATGAGCCGTTTAAGTCATTTTATCACGTAGCACACAGATAAAAGCTGCATGCTAACAGCACTCAAACACAGCCAACGTGCTAACAACTTACCCAGTAGTTACACTCGGGCTAGCTAGCTAGCTAGCGGCTTGCTAACCAGACACCGACTCAGTCTCATATACGAGGCAGAAGAGTTAGTAGCAGTAGATTAGTACGTAGAATTATGACGTTACCCAGCATCGGAGTCATTGTACATTCGAGATGAAGAGTCAAACCCGGCTATTTAACTCAAGCCAAAACGGCAACGAACGTCGTGCTTCTTCTAATGTGAGAATCAAAACAATTGACAGCGCTTGTTAGCAATGTAGCTAAAAAGACGCTACTGAGTTTGCTAGCTTGCGGCTAGCTCGATAACACACTCACAATGCCGAACAGCCGTAAAGTAGCTCAACACACGTTTGCGCTCTCCGTCCGTCCTCTCCACCAACAACACAATGCACAACAATATGTAAACCTAGCCGTGGATAAAGACGAATGTAAAGCTTTCAAACTTACCCGTTTTGAGTCTTTTCTTCGACCGTATCGGATATTTTTCTGTCGTTCGGCCGCTTCACGTCCGGGTTAAATCAGTGACGTCAGCGGCCGCGTGACCTCACAAAGCGCTACTTTTTCCCTGCGATTTTCAACGATATTTAGTGCATTAGTGAAATAGTTTGCGCCGATTATACTGTCATTAGCAAATTTCATTTTAGAAATATTATTTACAAATCTGACTGCACAGTTTTAGGTGTGAACCAGGTCGAAGGCCACATAAATCACATATGAGAATCAGATTCATTTGCCATGTAGGTCAGAAAAATGTACACGGAATTTGTTTCTGGTCGACCAAGCCCAAATATAGACAATGCATACATGAAACAGAGAGTATTAATACTATGAAACATATAGATGATGTATATACACAATGAGCATTAATAATGAACACTACACAATACAAAATGCAAACAGTATTCAATACACAATAGACAATACACTATAATATCAGATATAAAACACAATATACAATCAATGTGCAGGTTATGTAAGGTATCTAGTGAGAATGTGATAAAGAAAATGAAGAGCTTATGGTACAGCAGGTGATAGAACTGATTAGCTATTTCTGAAGGTTATGGCATGAGGAAAGAAACTGTTCTTATGCCTGATAGTCTTAGTATGCATTGCTAAGTGTAACACCTGGAGAAGCTGAATCCTCCAGGGTACACCTAGTATTCAGAGAAGCACATATGATTTATCAGACATCCAAATAGTATGAATAACAATAATAAAAATGGTCAATTTAGTCTTATATACATTGTAATGTAACCTTAACCTTAAATGTTAAAGACCGATGTTCCTAGAGACACTAACAACCGGAAACAAATTCCGGTTTAAGTTTTTCAAGTTTAAATTAAGTTTTTCTGACTTGCACAGCAAATAAATCTGATTCTGATTATTCCCTCTCTCTGATGGATATTTGTTGGTAATATAATTGTAAGACATTCTTCATAGTGATTGGTAATATTATTGTATTTTGTTCTGGTAGCAAGGGTGAAAGGAACTAATTATACCCCATTATCGGGACAGTTGATAAGCGTAACGGTTAGGGCATTTGTTCTGTAATCGGTTCAAATCATAGGACCGGCAATGGTATCACTAAGGTATTCATGAGCAAGGTACCATCCCCTAGCACTGCCCATGCTAGCTGCTCACTGCTCCTTTATGGATGGGTCAAATGCAGAGGTCACATTTCGTGTGCTGAGCTGTAGCGTGTTCACAATGACAAAAACCACTCACTTTCCCTTCTACTCTTGTTACTCTTTTCTGTAGTGATCTTTTCTCCGCATGATTAAACATAAGATCTCTGTCAACCTGAGTGGAAGACCAGTGAGGGGGGAGCGTGTGAGTAAATGTGTGTGCATGTGTGTTCCTCTTCCAGCCCTGTGTCTGCAGAGAGACATGAATCAGAGCCAAAGGAAGTTCATGAAAAAAACCTCACTCAGTGGGGAGAAAATATGCAGGAAAAAAATGACTTGAAAGAAAGAAAGAAAAAGGGGAATAAGATCAACAACAACAGAGGAAGCATCTGAAGATATGCACAGCTCACAAACTTTTAATATCGCTTAGTGTTAAATGTGACCACGTAACTCATTGGAGCCTTAGCTACTAACGTGTCCAACAATGGATGCATGCAAATGAGAACTCGGATTTAAATAAGTAATTTCCGCTGCAGATCGCACAGCCTAAATAAGCTTCACTTTGTGCCCTTTTTGATACGAGTGACTCAGTCGGTGCCAGTCTGTTGTGCAGAATGCCAGTTCACTGGCACACCGCATGATGACTCGGCTCCCCTCTGTTCCTCTGATGCTGTACTTGACTCTAACCGCCTATGACGTCTTTGAAGTCTTAGAAGCATTCTTCTCAGGCTTAGTTTTCATGTTGCACTCCAGGACAGAGACGTTATGTTTCCTGGAGCAAAAGGGCTGAGCGGTTTCGACTGTTGACTCCTGTTGGCTAGTGAAGGCCTCTGCGAAAATCAAACACCAACACCAGCAGTTGCGCAAAAGTGATAAGACGCTAGCGAAGACGTTTGCGTTTTCTTACATGTTCGTCATTTTCTTTAATACTAAATACTGTACATTGAAGTAACGTAGATAAGAAGCCACGACTTAACGGATGTGTTTTAACCAGTGTTTTATAAGCCTTGAAGAAAAAGGTGAAAATGACTGAATGAGGTAAAAAGAGTATGAAAGTCTACAGGGAAAATATAATCACACTTTGAGATTAGGGTTGGGCGATATATGGAATAAACTGGAAATATCTCAGCTTGTTCCATGTGCAATGTAGTAAACGACTATATCGTGAACATCGAGTACAAATCCTCACATTAATGTTAAATGCATTAAATAGGGTGACCAGACATCCTCTTTTCCCCGGACATGTCCTCTTTTTGAGACCTGGAAATTGCGTCAGGCCGGAGTTTTAGAATTGGATCTCCAAATGTGAATTACAGGGACGAAGCGTCCATCTTCACACTTCGACGCCTTTTTTGACAATTTAAATCAAATAACCCTAATGGCAGCCGCATCCCAAACCACTGGCAGCTCGCAGATTCGGACGCAACCTGTGCGTCGTCTAGGGCTGGAAGTCACTTTCATAAAGAACCGATTCCTCGATTCAAGGTAGAACTAAGAATCGACTCCAGTCAAGTATCTAGCAGTTCACCAAGTAACGTTACACACTAAATACCCATTTACCATAAATATTCAAATGAAGATACAGTACAGTGT